>SMSQ01018769.1:729526-817006 GCA_019453375.1 Ctenoplectra terminalis | reverse complement strand
AAAAAAAAAAAAAAAAAAAAAAAAAAAAAAAAAAGAAAAAAGAAGAAAGACTGACTAGCGAGCTACTCTAGCTCCTAGTTGCTGCTCTCCACTGCCCTGGACGATTTGAATAAGCCTCGTAAGCCTGAAGCTCCGGCGAGTTGAAAAGCCACGCGATGTTTGCCGAATGCCACCACTTCGTATGCTGGCCACGCAGAGTCGTGTACGTTTTTGAGTGCGTGAGCATTTTCGATACGTGCACCCACCGACAACTTTTTGACCGACCAGACTAGTAAGTATACACCGCTAAGATTTATTTTTTGGTGAAATTTCAAAACCGAACGACAATTAACGATAACATTTTAAACGCTTCTTTTCAAATTGTCAAGATTTTTATTCCGTCTTGCATCGGACAAAAATAACACGAATCGATTGAATGAAATTTTAAAAACTTAGCTGCATACTTTTGGAGCAAAACCTGTCCGAACAAAGTTTAATCAGACATGAATGAAAATGCTTGGTTTAAGCGATGTGACTGATTTGGCTTATCGATCGACATCGTTGAATCGCATCTTCGTCTGTGATTCGAAATAGACGAACAATTGCAAAAATAGTTCATCGATGGTGGTCTTATATCTCTTTCGGTAACTCGTCCGCTCGCCTTCTTTCCGCTCGATCGTTTCTTTTTTTCCTTCGGTCAACTTCTCTCTCTCTCTCTCTCGCGATGGCTGTCCCATTACTCGCTAGCTCGTCGGAGACTGCTTGTTAAATTTTTACGGCCAGCAGTTTTTGCGAGGACGACTCCTAGGCAGTAGCCGAGTCATCCTTTAACGTCGTCCAAACGTATGGACTTAAAAGCGATACGTTTAATCGAACGGTTTACCGGCAGAAATGTCTAATTCCTGGAACGTATCGGTCGACGAAGCCCTCGGTGTTTCAAAAACGGAAAAAAATTAGGTTCGTTGTTCGACGCGGTACGACGCGAAGGGAACAAAAAGATCGAAGAGCGAAAGAAAGAAGAAGAGATGAGATCTTGGAGGGTGGAAGGTCGTAAGACGAGGAAGAAGCGGCCAACGGACAAAAGGCTTTCTTGTTTGACAGGGTATAAAAGCCAAGATAGCTAGGAATTCTCGATGACTAGGAAGAAGACTCGCGTTGCCTTTCATCTTTCCACGGTTGCAGCTTACGTCTTTTGGATGCGGTTTTAGCCGGGTGCTCGGAACAACGTTGATTGGCCGGAATTCTTTGAAAGAAGAGACGACGAGGACGAGGACGAGGACGACGACGACGACGACGACGACGACGATGATGTCTTTGCTGGCAATTCTGCGACGTCTCGTGCACGCTTCCATCGATTCGCATATTCTTTTCGTCAAACGATCGTTCTCGTAGCGGCAGCCGATAAGTCAAAGGTGTTCCGCGGACATCTTAATTATAGCCGAGGTCGGATATTGCAAGGTACACGGAAACGTAGCCAACGCTACGGATCCTCGTTAATTTCACTTCTTCTTCTCCTTCTTTTTCCTCCCTTGAGTCGTTTTCTTTTACTTTCTTTTTCGGGCGAACGAAATGGGAACCGGTATTTTCTGCTTCTTTTTTCGGGACCAGAGATTGAATTATGATCACTGCGCGGTATCGCTGACCGATTAATCTTCGATTATCACACTGGATTCGGTCATTAAGGAACGCGCTAGCAGCTCGAAAGAATCGTAAAATATGATCGGTTTTTTCCCTCGACCAGAACATTTTGACGCGGTGGTAGCTAGACGCTTCGGTGAACGGGTAAAAAGGTAACCAACGGCAATAATTACAGTTCCAAAGATAGCACGAGTTTGGCGAAAATTTGATCCGTTCTCTGGTTCGTGGTACGATTCGTTTTACAACAAGTACAATTTTTTCGATTCCACGAGTCCTCGATCGATCGATCGATCGCACTTCAATCACGATAGCGTGTATTCGTCTAAAAGTTGGGGTAACTTTAAAGAGCTCGAGCCTAAGTGGTATAATTCTCAGCCAGAAAATGGCTGTCCTTGGATTCTTTGGTAGCTCGTTAATCGAGTTCGTGCGGAGGCCCGATGCTTCGTAGCCTTTTATCGGGCTTGGATATCCGGGATCGTGAGAAAACGAATTCGCGTTACCTCCAACTCGACGCGCACCTCCATAAATCACAACGAATCGCTTAACGCACCGTCTTCTCTTCGATGTTTGACCTTCTTCGAACACAGATACCGTGAAAAAGAGAAGAATAGAAGGAAAATCGGAGGGAGAGGGTTCGAAGTTGAAAAAGAAGGAAGCATTTATTTTTGCCGATCGGACGATAGACGCGATCCATGCCACGCAAATAGGGATTTTTCAATTTCGAAAAATTCACCTACCACCGTGCTTCCCACCTACCGCTCGGTGACAGTGGAAGGCGACGCAACAGACATTTCTCTGGAGGAACGTTATCCGACGCCATACGTCGTCCGGATAATGCAAAGGGAGGCGAGGGCCGGTAAGAATAATGCCGGCGTTTTCAGAAGTCGTCGACGAGCGAGAGAGAGAGAGAGAGAAAGAGAGCGGGCGAAATGGATTTTCGCGAGTTTTCCATGGAATATGGGTTATGGGTAGGTGAAAAGGATGAGAGGCCAGGGATACTGTCGGAAAATGGTTCGGGGATACGAAACGACGTGCGAAAAAGTGGCCGCGATTCGTATAAAGTGATTTTAAGTGAGAGCTAGCTCGCCGTTTCTCCCGGCAAAAGTTCACCCCGTTGAGATATGGCTGCAAATATTAAAATCTGCTGGCCGGTCGTCAGGCTTCCAGCATTGCCCGTGCTTCGTCTCGCGAATCAGTGGTTGCCATTCTTCTTCCACGCCTAGTACCTAACGATTTCTGGTCTCGTTTTCGTTTCCTTCCCATCGATTTCTCTTTCGGCAGTCACTCGTGCACTTTATTTCGACGAGTACGTCTCTAGCCGGAAATGGAAGATTATCCCGGAGAGGAATAGTTCTCCGGTCTCTCGGCCGATCGATATACCTCTGAGGTAACCTGCTCTACGTTCTTGTCGCGATAAACGTTTTCACGTTTCCACGTTTCCACGTTTCTCTGCTCATTTTTCATTTTTCCACCGACGAAAGATATCACAGATTTTCGCTTTTCCGCGAAACGGAAACGTATATTGAAAGCCACTGCCAGAAAAGTTGGTGGACACGCGCGACGAGGAGTAGGAGAGGAAGAATGGCCAAGCAGTTTTCACGGTAAGGAACTTGTTAGGTCAAACGTATTAGCAGAGTTCAAGATATATTGGGTTCCATGGAAGCGTTGCAATAGCGAGCTACTGCCAACGAATTCTGATATTTCACGATATTTCACGATATTTCACGACAACTTCCAATTCTCCAATTAGAAATTATTACGACGAGGACGATAAAATATTTGTGTATCATTGTTAAGAACGGCGATCGATAATTTCGAATAGTTTTGAATTTTGAAAACCGGAGGAAGGATTCCTCCTTTCGGGCTAGGACTTTGAAATGCCGACAGGATTGAATTGGAACGTATTTGGTCTTGGATAAGGAAGTTTGTTGAAAGCGCACTTTGAACTTTATATCCGAAGGTATTCGTACTTCGGGACATTTACGGGACATCTGTAGACTTCGTGCTAAGAATCTTGTTAGATTCGGAACTTGGTAAACGCTTGCGTCTGTACGGACTTTGTACTCGACTATGTCGGAGTCGTTTAGTACATTGTAGACTCGATGCTTCCTTGGGAAGGGCAACGAGAATGGAACCGTTTCTCTCGATGAGTGTTTCGCGTTGGAAAGGATACTGCGATAATGCCAATTGTCGGTACACTCTACCATAATATATGTATGTACGTAGGTGTAGAGAGATTCCAAGCACGAGGGACAAATTCCGTGATCGAGCTAATAATTTTAAGATAAAAGATCGCGTATCGAAGCGGTCGACTAGCAGTGGCAAAGACGCCTACCGATAATCGGCAAGTCTGGAACAGGCGGTAGAAAAATGGAGCGAAGGAAGGGCGGCGAGAGTTTCGAGTGGCGCCATGGCGTGGGATGGAGACTGGGCTGGATGTCTCGTAGACGGTATTCTCGGTGAAATATTCGTCGACAGTAGTACGGCGAGGAAAATTTTGTGTACTTATTGAGTTATGTACTCGCTCCACGTTCGTCGGATGTATCGAGCCAATTTAGGCGTCTGCAGCCAGATCGCCGCGTAGAAGGGGCTGAAACGAGGCCAGAACGGGGCGGAACGTGGAAGAGCCGATTTCTACGTCAATATTTGCGAAACATTACGCTACGACGACGCAGCACATATTCACCAGCCGACACACGTACGAATCCTGGTGTGCCGCCACGTCCGCGAGTTTCGCCTATCTTCTGGAACACCTTTCTCTCCAGCCGAATTCCGCATTATCGAATCATGAGCTGCGGCTAGACTTGGTTCAATATAATCTGCATTCTCTCCGGCAATCGTGCGCATCGTGCTTCGATGTATCGATCGTTCGGCCAATCCTGCAATGTCCACAGCTACGTACGAGATCGTTGATCAACGTTTAACATCGGTTAATGGCATCCTGTCTAAACAGAAGTTGGTTGACCGAAAGTCTCTGCTCGTCTATCGATGAAACGATAATTAGACGGCCGGTCGGTTTTCCGTTTCGATCGTGCGTCCGAAAATTTTTCCATCAAACGAAAGAAATCACGCGATCGATTCGGAACGATCGGTGAAGACCATTAATCTTGGGAACATTCATTTAACCACGCAGGGGTTTCCACTCCTACTCCTACTCCTACTCCTACTCCTACTTCTACTTCTACTCCTACTCCTACTCTTCGTTCAATTTCCCACTAATTACATTCGTATTCGAGAGCGGAACTGGTTGTGGCACCGGTTACAACAGGGGAACGGCTGCAAGTACGGCCAAACAGGTGGCAATACTCGTTGGGAGTCTCACGGGTCTTCTCGCGGAGAACTAACGTGATTACCGGTCGTTTTTGGCTACCCACGTACGCTTCGAGCAACCGATGCACCCAACGTCGATTCCATTTCGTCGCTCGCTTCCTTCTTTCGACTACACGACACATCCTTTATCGATAAAATTACTCGATAAAGCCAATCTCACGAACCACGGTATGCCACTGGTTACACTATTTCAGCGGCAATTTTTCTTTCGCGGATACGTCAAGTAGTCGCACACTTTTATCTTTTATTCGCGTCGTAAGTTTCTCGTAATCGTTATCCCTGTTTGGATAGCGCTTAACAAGGCTCTAAAGAAACGAGACAGAGTACGTGCAAATCGAATCATTTTTCCCACGAAATATATTTTTAACCTTACTCGAACGACAACGCGTAAAAGTTTGCCGAAACGAAGCAATCGGTGTTTCTTGACGAACGCGCAAGCTCCGAGAGGCTCCGAGAGGCTCCGAGAGGCTTTCAGAGGCTCTACGAGGAATGCCCGTCCCCTATCTATGCCTTTTGCTTCCACGAGCGTGCGGGCTCGGCTCAAGATCTGCGAGGGAAAGTTCTCGAGGAACTAGTTCCGCGTTAGCGTCGTCTACTTGGAATAATTCGCGTAGTTAGCGGCCGACAGTTTATCACACCGCGGGTGACAACGCTCGTTCGTTCTAACGCTCGGTTGGACTGCGAGCCTGTTGTCGGCACACACATAGTTTAGCAAGCCGAGACCAAGATCGCGCGGAGTGCGAATTAAGCGTCGACTTGTTAGAAGGAGTCTCGCGAACGCTCTAGAAATCGAGCTTCTGCCGCATTCCTGTAAAATTACTCCACCGATGTATATCGATGTTTCGCTTCGATCTCTTACTCCTTCTTTTCGTGCAACCAGCCAGGATTCGTTTAACGCGTTTATACGTACATCCGTTTAGATTCACTTTGAAGAATAAAGAAACAATATTCTTAAAACTGTACAACTTTCAAAGGAAGCTCTTGTTCGCGTAGCTCACAACTTCCTGGATGCGAACAATAATTTTCTCCTTAGCCAGAAATTGCGAATATTTGAATTTACCCGGTTCAAAGTACACGCGTACTCTCGAGTCAATCTATACGTTTGATTTGCTGTGAAAAAAGAGAAAAAGAAGAAAAAAAAAGAGAAAAAGAAGAAAAAAAAAAAATTGTATAACTCCGTGCATCCAGATAATTATATTATCTCGACGTTGTTCGCTCCCTCCCCGCAAGTGGTAAGATCGTAAAACAGTTTGTAATTTTCTGTAGCTCTTGCCGCGCACGCACAGCCTTTCTCGCAGCTTTAATCTTTTTACTCGAGATAGCAGAGAGTATATTTTGTAGGATTTAACGTGTCTTTTCCTTTATTGCACGCTGCAATTGTTCCAGCGAACCATCGTCGATCTTCCGGCTCTTTTTCTCGCTCTCTTCCTCCGCGTCTGGTTACGTTACGTCACGTCACGAACTACCGAGTACTTATTAGGGTTGGAAACGTCCAAAAATTTCAGCCATGTAATCCTGTGGGTTCTGAAAAATGTTCCCGAACAATGTTCCAGGTTTCATACACGCTGTATAGTCGTAGATTTCCTGGTGTATTCAAAAATTGAAGGTATCACTCGGATTGGCTGGTAATTTCGTTCAACGCGATAGCGAACCGCTCAAACTTTGCCATTGAACGTTGAATAAATTATGGATGTTGGATGGATCGTGAAATACAAATTCAATGGATTTTAAACACCGGCTAATTTAAAACGCGGGTATCGCGCTCGGAAATGTATCGAAGAGATACTTTTTATGTTTTATCGGTTACTTTAACGATAATTTGGCGAGGATTCTGTCGCGCAAGCAACATCTTTCCAATTTCATCGTGAAAGATGCAGGCAGAAACGGAGGAATGCAGTGGCCTCCGAAAATCGTGGTTCGTGCGAGCCGGGAGGAGTCTCCGATTTATGTGGGTCATAAATTCATACGATTTCGCGGATCGTTTTTCCGATCTCGGACCTCGTTTGCCAGCCTTTCGCCAGACCCTTTTTAACCCTCCGTTCTCTTGCCACCGTCTCGGCTGGTGTTCACACCTTTTACCCTTGTCGCATTCCACGCGAGCTCACCCATCTTGCCGCGTTTTCATTCTGCCGCCTATTTTCACCAGCAACGCGATCCCTTTCGGGACCACGATGGAAATTTCGAGCATCGATCGCTGAGCTTCTCGCAGCCTTTTGCCACCGCGAAAACTAGATTTTGTCTCGTTCCTTCTCTAGCTAGCTTTCTATTTTTTTATTTTTTTCCATTCCGGACTTGTTCTTTTTTCTTTTCCTCTCTCCTTTCGCTGGTTGCGAAGCAATGCTCGTTCGCTCGCGGAAGAAAGCGAACGCGCGTATAATTGTCGGTTTAATTCGATTTCCGAGTGGCCTCGCCGATAGAGCATCTGCATCGCCGCGGAAACGAGAGTGGGATTATCGAAAGCGAGGAGAAAAGCGAGGAGAAAAGCGAGGAGAGAAGCGAAGAGAACGGCAGAGAGGAGAAGTACTCGCGATTCAATTTATACGGTTCGTAAGAGGACAGCGCGCGCGGAGGTTAATTATCTTCGCCACAGAGAGGCTCGATTATGTACAGCTATCCGGTGGCCAATAGCGCGCAGCCAACTTTTTTTCCCTTCCCACTTTCCTTTTTCTCTTTACCTTTTTCATCCGCTCCTGCCTTACTATTTTTCCCCATTAGTCGGCGCGCGGAACATAACCCTACACCTGCACCGACTGGAAAAAGGGTTGCCGACCTCGGGACAAACTCCCATTCTAGTACATGTGTGCAGACGAGCGTGTGCGCACGAGTAAAAGCCCGGAAAAAATTGCTGCTCAACGCTTTTCAAATGAAATTGCTGTTTGTTGGAATAAAGAAGAGTTATTTAACGAGATACCGATGCACGTTCCGTCCTGTCCTACACCTTTTCAATTTCGAAACCTTTCCGATATCGGCTCCCTTTCTTTTCAACCGGCATTCGCTTTTCCTACAACCTAACCGAAACCAACTACTTTACAAAATTGTCGTTCAATTTTCTCCGTTTGGCGACAATTTCTTTTTTCTCTTTTATTCTCTTTTTTTCTCTTTTTTTCTCTTTTTTTTCACTTTTTTTCTCCATTTTCTCCTTTTTTCTCGGAACGCTTCGATTTCGTTTCACTCCNTTCAACCGGCATTCGCTTTTCCTACAACCTAACCGAAACCAACTACTTAACAAAATTGTCGTTCAATTTTCTCCGTTTGGCGACAATTTCTTTTTTCTCTTTTATTCTCTTCTTTTCTCTTTTTTTCTCTTTTTTTCACTTTTTTTCTCCTTTTTCTTCTTTTTTCTCGGAACGCTTCGATTTCGTTTCACACCTATATATATGTTTTTCTAATCGCGAACATTGATTTTTCAAGAGCCACGTAGAACTTAACGCGTAGCTTGGTTAGTCCGCAACATTAACATTCGCGTAGACCAGATAGATATCGATTCGAGAAAAATGTCGGGACGATTTTCCGTGGGGTGAACGCGAACAGAGATTTTTCAGTGGAAACGCTAATGCAACCGGAAGAAGGTGCGGTGAAATATAGTCGGAAGAAATAAAACGAGGAGGAGCAGAGGCGAAGTAGCGATATGATCCAGCAAAGAAAGGAAAAGAAAACGAAGAGAAAATGTAGGTAGCGAGGAGGATAAAAGAGAAAGACGAAGAAAAAGAGATGAGAAGCGAGGGAGAGAGAGAGAGAGAGAGAGAGAGAGAGAAAGGAAGGTTAATTAAGGGAAAACTTAACGACGGGGTTTGTCCAGCCCAGTCCATTTCTATGCGCAGCTCTCTCTTCTCTCCTCTTTCAACGACCGACTTTGACTCGAGTTAACGCCAAAAGTTCCACGTGGATTTTTGAAATTCTAATTCGACCGTCTAATCTGCTCGATCCCTCCTTGTCCTCCGTTTCTCGTTCCCATCCGATGCCGACGAAGATGCGACACGAGCTCGTCTCGAACACGAATACCCAAAACCGAGATTCTCGTAGCGGTGGCAACTTCGAAGGTATCTCGAAAACGAGAGAAGAGCGTGGAACCGTTAGCGAGTTGGCGATCGCGCGCACTGCCGAGGGATGCCAAGGGAGAAAGCCTGTTTCTCACCATTCTATCTTCTTCTCACCCTCGCAGACGTCATTCACAGACACACTGACGGCGTTTGCGTATACAGGTCGTTTCAAAATATTCGTCTCTGTCGAGAGAAGCTGCTTTCGCGGGAGAATGAAATCGTTTTTTTGCACGAATTTTGTTTGAAAAAACATAAAGGAAACACTTGTTGTTTTGCCCATCTCGAGGCTTTTAAACGCGGCAAGAGTTGTTCGTTTTCACGAATTTCGCGGTGACCGAGAATCGCTCGAGACACTCCGTATATCGCGGTCGTACGCGCGCGCACAGCCAACATCCAACTATAGAAGCAGAACTAATTGCGCTGTATTTAATTAAGCCACGGATTATTTCCTTAACGAGGACAGATCTCCATTCTTCCTTCCTACCACTTCAGCGGCTGGCTTCGCTTCCATCTTTTACAATTTTCCATCTCCACCGCACGCTTGCAACTGCAAGAAGAGAGCTCCCGCTCGACAACCTCTGGTTTTGTTACCGTTCTCCCTCTTTCGGTACTATCGTATCGCTTTCACCACTGTTGTATGTATACCACCAGCGTCGCTGCCGCCATTGGTACTTGCTCATCACGGACATCCTTTTGCCGTGAAAAAAACGACGCGTGCTAGGAGACTTTCCCATCCGCGTGCCACTCGATTTTGCCCGCCTCGTTTTTTCATCGCAACAACAAAGAAAATCATCGAAGGCAGATCGCTTTAACGGGCACCCAACTCTCTTTTTAACGCCATCCATTCTCTCCTCGTTGCTTTACGCTATCCTTCTATCCTCTGTCCAATTCGATCGGTGCGTTCTCGATGCGTCTAGGCTAGATTTACGCGCCCATTTAATTTCTTTGCGCCTGTTACATCGGTAAAAGGGACAAAGCCGCGAGAGGAGTACTTTAAGTACCGTCGCCAAGTGTCTTCTAAAAGATGCATGCTTTTTCTGCTCGTACGTCCACTGGAACGCTGTCCTACTAACCAGCTTGCTTTGAACCTTTCGCGATGCAAACATTTTTTTCTGCTGTTCGCCCCAAAAACGCATTTGTGCGCGGTAGCTTCCGTGTGCATCGTCCACGTCCAGTTTAGTGGTAAATTGCGCGCAACGTAAGCACATTCCCCTCGTATTTTTAACGTCAGCTTACAACGCTGCTATTCAATTTGCAAACTGTTACACCTTGAGTGGCTTTTGTCACCGCTCTGACTTCATTCTCCGATCTCTGTGCCGCGGTTAAAAAGATCACGGTTCCGTTGCTACCGAATTAACGCAGTTCTTGTCTTTGTTCGTAAATTACCATAAACTGGCATCGTACGCCGCGCGGCACGCTTTTCTTCAACCACCGTCAAAACATTCATCGCGCTTTGTATAACGAGTTGTGAACGCGTTGACGATTCGCCTCGGCGAGGTTTACGCCAAGAAACGAAAAGACGAATAAGATAACACGAGCCGTGTACCGATTGAAAAACTTGAAATCGCGCTTCATCCATAGAGATTCGTTAAATTCTGGCGTAGTCGGGCCGCTCTTAAAATCGCTCTATTTCCGTAGACGAACGAGCCGAAGAAAGGCGAGCTACTCGATTTTCAGCTCTCAACGGAAGTGCCGATGCGCTGCCGTACAATTCACCGCGCGAAGACATTCCCTTTCGACGGAAAAACAACGCCGCAGGCCAGAGGGAAATTCGATCCAGTCCGACAACCAAGTTTCCGTTTCCCTCCGGCTGAGAAAGAAGTCGGAGGTCAGAGAGTACAAGGATACGCGTATCGGCAGCGAGTATCATCGGCAACGGGGGAGAGCAGGATATGAAGGAAAGGGAAATGACCGATAAAAAGGTGGGTTGGCGTGGCAGGGACGGCGGAAGGACGCCGGTTACGAGGAAAAATCCAGTGGACGGACGCAATCTAGGAACTCTTGGGAACCAATCTCCTCTGATGAAAATACCTCGCTCAAACCGGACGGTTTTCTAGCCGGGCCAATTTCTTCCGTGGTTCTTTTTTGGAATATCACGTGCAACCGGTTACCGCGCATAGTTTCTACCTTTAGCTGTACCTTGGAATATTTTTCACGGACCGCCGAACGTTCCACGATCTTCGCGATCTCGCTATACCTTTGACCCTACCGATTCTTCCGCGATCAAGGCTAAGCGAAGGAAAAGTATTTTCAGAAGTCGCGTTACGTTTATTACCGTAGATACGTTCGTAGGTGAACGCGTGTAAAGAGGCGGATAGCTGAACAGATAAAGATCGAGCAATTCCACGTTAGCCCGAAGCTCTTTCTGGAATCTGCACTGCGACATTTATGCCGTTCTCACTCCCTGCTTGCCTTTTCCTGCCTCTCTCCATCGTTATTCTTTCTTCCCTTTTAGCTGCTTCCATTCGCCTAGCTTTATCTCTCTCTCTCTCTCTCTCTCTCTCTCTCTCTCGCTTGCTTTCTAACCTTCGATCGATGGATTAGGAAGAGAAGAAGGTACGGAATTGCCGCAAAAGATGGATTCCGGTATCGGTGGATCGGGGCCAGGATTTCCCAGGCTATATTCCTGCCGCAAGCTATACGGGATATCCCAAGATGTGAACGTACTTCGCTATCGACTGCTTTGAAGAGCACTCGTGAATGTTACGCCTTCGTATATACTACCGATCGTGTACGCGAAGACGAAGCAGTGATTTAAAGAAGAAGAAGAAGAAAAAGAACAAAAAATTTGTCAATTTTTTCAGGCTGGCGTGTCTACTAAAAGAAAAAAAAAAAATCACGTGCAAAACAATTGCAGATAAAAAGTATAGAATTCGTGCACATCTGGATATCGTTTCATCGATCGAGGAAGATTCGGTGTCTAGACAGCCCTTTCGAGGAACCCGACAGTCTTTAACTCGCGATCACGTTTCCAGGATTAAGGGAAAAAGCGTAAATAGCAGAGATTGCCAGTGGAACATCCACGCGACTGTCGATGGAGTCGCGAAATGGTCTTGGACGGAGTCGGAGCAAAGGTTGCGCGTCTTCGATTGGCTCATGCATTTTTCAACAGTCACCGTTTGTTTGATCAGACTTAGTGCCCGCTGAGAACTGCACTTTTCGTTCGACGTCGAGAGCGACGGAACGACGCGCGAGCGCCTGACAAGTAGAGCGTGTGTTTGTCCGCGTGCCATGGAAATGCGAGAATGCCTCGAGAAGAAGAACGACGTTAACGCGTTAGCTGCAATCTTGCCCCCGATTCTCGATTCTCGATTCTCGATTCTCGATTCTCGATTCTCGATTCCCGATTCTCGATTCCCGATTTCCGATTTCCGATTTCCGATCGACCTTCTGCCATTCGAATACTTAATCGACGTTTCTTCTTTCGAAAACGGAGGAACATCCCCCTAGCTGGCACGAATCACCGCGTTCATCGATTTTGTTTTTCAACCCGGTCGCGCTTTCGTTTCAGTATTCGAAAAGCCTGATACGAGCTGTCCTTTTCAACGAGCCGCTAAATTTGTTTGAGACTAGAAACTACGACGCGCCTTTCACTGCCTCGTAAAAGGGCCGCTTTGATCTTGATTAAACTCTTCCGCCGCTCGCTGCCACGTTTGGCAGACGAACAGAAACGCACGGCGCGGTGTTTCGAGCATAGTAGCGTTAATTCTCTGGGCGGATTTAAACGAATCGAAGCATGCCAGTGAAACGATACGTGACTTACCGATGACGGTGAGATTGTAGCGAAAGCTGCGAGTCTGTCCTTTCCGAAAGTCGACTCTGCATCTGTAGGTAGCCGCGTCGTGTCTCTTGATGTCCTCTATTATGAGGACTGCGGGGCTCGGAAACGCCGTCCGAAAATACGCTCGCGGCCCGAACACGCCGGAATCCGAGGAGTGTTGCGCTTTTGTCACCGGCTTTTCTCGAGCATCGATCCTGCAACGGAAAAAATATCCCTCGAGGTCAATAACGAGAGTTCGGTCAGCTTGTTTTCTGTCCGGTTCACGTAATTACCGTCGCTTCGAATAACGGGAACGACAGCGGAATTTATTGAAATGTTGTTCGGTAACTGGTTAACGTGATATAAATGTAATTTGCCATTTATTAAAGTTGGATAATATATATTTTGATTCGCGTTGACAATAATTCGAGTTGAAGGTAAAACTATTTGGTAATAAAAATATGGGGAGAGGTTGGCGAAACTTAACTCTTTAATCGAGCATAGAACTTTGTTCGCCTTCTCGCTGGCACGCTTTTGATAGAAACGCGTTTGATAGAAAGTAACCGTGAGTATCGAGGAGAACGGAAAGAGATACTCGATGACTCGATACCATTGTTCGCATTCCCAAAGACAACGCGTAGCAGAACCGAAGAAACTTCTCGTCTGCCCGCTTTGTCTTTGTCCTTGCCGTTTCCGTTACCGTTTCTCGCCTTTTCCACTCCGAGTTGGCCGTCCCGTTTTTTCTTCAACGGGACGCTCGACTCGCAAGTGGAATGCCAAGAATTCACGGAACGGCTTGCGGTATTCGATATGTATGTAGGAAACGATCGCAATTTCCGGCCAATGAAATTCAAGTGGAGCGTAGAGGTTTCATTGTAAGGGGTTGGCACAGAGAGAAACGGATGGAGAGGACAGAGAAGGAGCGCGGTTCGAACCGTTCCAAAAAGTCTCTTCTATTACGATTCATCGAGGCGGGTGGTGGCCGGCAGCCGGGCCCATTATTGCTCGCCTACTAGAGAATATAATTATTTCAAATCGATGGAATTGTTATCGGGCGTGAGTACCGGTTGACCAGACTACTGGTCGACCAGAGATAACGCAATTAAACCGTTCTCGTATTATTCGATATTTTGTGCACGCAAATACCTCTCGTTTCCTATTTGCTTTCGTACCTGTGTCCGCTCGATGAAAAATTGCCGAGCCTTAGAGCGAAATTAAACCGTTTCAGCTGGCAACGTTCAACGATGACCATTGAAACGCGATGCATGTTCGACTACCCGTTTCCAAAGTCGAGAGTCTTTCCCCAAGTAGCTAGTTCCGCGTGAAAAATGCTCGCATTCACGGAATGTAACGTAACCTTCGACAAGCCTGTTGTTGTTATCCTCGTCGCGTTTACTCTCGAGCGATGTTTAACACGACGCGAAAACGATGCACCTTTTCGTAACACCTCGAGCGACCGGCGTCAACTGGAAACCTGAGCGGCTAGCGTTCATTTTATCCCAGACCCAAGTCTGTTTCCCTTTTCAACAATAACCACGCTAAGCGTCAACGATAGCATCGAGTTACATCCCTACGATGTTTTCATTCACGATCAGTCCCCGCTTTTCGATCCGCTTTTCCAATATTTTACATCTAACTTCCGCCTATTCTGCATTCTTGTCGTTTTCATCGTGCGCGTGTAATCGTTCCATGCACGCCGATAATATTTCCACGATCACGTCTCGTTCCAAGGTTCGAAACTCGGAGTCGTGTATCGTCTGGATCAACTGACTCGTCCAGTTTGTAAACTCTGTTCCAGGATTTCATTTTTTTTCCGTATATTATGCGACGATAGCGGAACCGGTGTAAGAGAACCATCGATCGATAAAACCGTCGTTAATGTACTCGTTGACACGGCAAATGTCTGACGAGCGTCATTTTTAAACACACCGAACAGCGAGCCGACTGATAACATTTTTCCGGTGGAGTGGCTATTTCTGCGTGACAGTTGTGCATACAAGGCGAAAGCGAATCACGAAATAAATGATCGGAGATGAAAGACGAAGGGATAGGATGGCTAAAAAGCGACGGAGATTGATGAACCCGGGTTGTCGCGTATCGCGAATGGATTAAAATACGACAAAAATTTCCGCGTGTTCCATCGTTCTTGTCGTTTTCTCAAAAAAAAAGAGAAAAAAAGAAAAAAGAAAGAAAAAAAACCGTCTCAATTACTCTTCGCCCAAATTTTCCGGTGATCGATACTCCAAATCTCGCGATCGTCACATCGTTACGTATCTCGTATCTTAAATTTATAAATATCGTATAATCTCTTTCTATCTATTTTATTCGTTCGCACCGAGCTAAATTTCCAAGTAACCGAGTACGTATTTTTGGATATTTGTCATGTAATTAATCATGTATTCGATAGTCGTTTTCATGGTTAAATAACAAACAGAATAAACCGATCTATCTATTAAAAACTGTACGCGTTTCTCTCTTTTTCTTTTCTTTTTTCTCTCTCTCTCTTAAAGAAAATTTTATAAACGTACTTTAAATCCGAAACTATCGGCCTGTTTCGATTCTCTTCGAAATAGTACCGGTTACGTTTCGTTTTGGAAACTGAACGAAATTTTTAACACTTGCGCACAGCCATGTTAAAACATGGCTAGGACACTCTGCTTTGCGATGTTCATTAACGAATACCGCCGCTAAAAACGTCTGGATCGGTGCCCGTGCTATAGTGGGCGATAAAATGAAAAGAGAAGAAAAAAAATGTCAAGTGAAATACTGTTATGGAACGAAGGTTTAATGCGCCATAATTATGTAGCATTAGCCGGTGCTATATAACGTACCATGCCGTAATTACGGGGTCTCGCGATTCTTCGTATTTACGACGCTGCCATCTTGACGGTCCATAAAATTAGGGAAAGTCCGGCGATCCGCTTCCTAGCGTGCGCGGAAGCTTCTCGATCGATGATCGAGAAAACCGAAGATAGAGGAAGAAAGGATGGGAAGAGAAACTCGGTTTCCGCGCGTCTCACGGTATTCAAGTTTTTCGAAGAAACAATCAGAAACGTTGACCAGTCTTTATCCGGGCAAACGAATCACGAGGAATTGAAAAGTTCTCGCAGGGTCGAAGTTTAGCGAGCAAAGCTGCTTTCATCGAAGAATCCTCGAAATTACAAAAAATTCGCGTTAAATCGAGGAATTCGATCTATCCAGCTTCGTTAATCGTCGATAACGCTTTGATCCAGCTTTTCAATTTTATAACGAACGTATCATTATCGTGGCAGCGGTCAAGGAGGATTCGCGTTATTCGAAGCAATATTGATTCTAAAAAATTATCGGATAGATTTTGCGTGATATTTTGATAAAACGGTCCGTGTATTTTTAGCAAAATATTATTCGACGTTGAATCTATAAATCTCGACGCGTTCGATTGGCGCTGATCGAACGGATATTTTGCTTCCACAAATTTTCTGGCGACAACGCGTCTCCTTGTCACCGGTCTCGTCAGTGACGCGTCATTTGGTTTTCTCTCGATAGGATTTTCTCGGCGACACGAATCGTGCCCATAGATAGAAAGATGAAACAAAAAAGGGAGAGAAATAACAAGGGTAAGAGAATGGTGCGCGATGTTCACGGTGGCGGCCGAAGAAATACGGTCAGATGCAATAAGGAAGCGCGCCTTTTTCTCCGTCGTGCATTCGATAGCGACTTTTCAGCCACTCGTCGCGTCGGAGGAGCTCCACGACGGGCTGTTCGATTCACGTCGACGCGCCACCGAGTAATACGGAATCGATGTCTGTTTTATGAAACGTTTTATCTCGCCGTGCAGCCCGTTTTCCAATATTTCGCCTCATTCTCGCTCTACCACCTCTGCGACCTTTTTCTTCGACCCCTCTCGATCCGCTTGCCCTATTTCACGTTCTTCTTCTTCTTCTTCTTCTTCTTTTACTTTCCCGTTACATCTCAGCCACCCTTTTGCTCGGCCCCTCGTCTCGTAAAAATGATACACGCCCTCCGGGCAAAGAGTAAATAGCACCGGCATAAATATACGGAGGTCTTGGTTTGCGGTCCGTATGCACTTTACAACCCATTCTCCCGAAGTTTTTCTTGTTAATTAAGTTGTTCGACTTTGTAGTTGATCGGTTGCCAAAGTTAATAATACGAGGGACCATGGGAACATCGATCAATTTTCCATGCGCCGCTGCGTAATTACAAGGAAAACGTACAGGTTCTTTTTTAGTAGTTTGCCCCATTTGCGTTACTTTTCTGCCACAAGTTTTACCGGCGTTCCTTCTTTTTTCGTGGCTCTCCACGGTACCACGGGTTCGCGTTTTCCTCGTAAAAATGATGCATGTCCTTCGAGCAAAAGATAAATAGCGACCAAATAAATGGAGACCATCCACCATTTACTTCGTTTACGTTTCCTTCAAGAATATTGTATAACCGTTTATATATTGGCACGCTAATTTCGTGACTTTTTCCTGGAGTTGTTATACCTCGTGGAGAAACGTCCTTTATTCTTCAGATGTCTTCGAGCTTTATAAATTTATACATTTACTCGACCGTCTCCGAACATTTCTTCCTATCTTCCGTCTTTCCTCTTCATTTTACGACCAGCATTGTTCTGTTTTAAGCTCTACGCGTTCTCACAGACGTGCAAGAACCACGAGAGTATTTTGTTTTTAAAGAGAAAGAAAAAGAGAGAGAAAAAGAGAGAGAGAGAGAGAGAAATAAAAAGATAAACCCTTTACAGTCCGTTAAAAAATGTAAAAATGATTAGAGGTGGACGATTAAAAATGCTGCCAGTGATTTCCAGTCCGTTAGCTACACGGCACACGGTTTCTTCTGTTTGGCATTGTTCTTTTGTTTTTTATCCTCAAACCCGCACTGTAAAAATGATAAACGGTCCGCGAGCAAAGGGTAAACAACAACGGTAATATAGGTATGTACACACTCGTCATGCGTCTGTGTCACTATCGTCGTAGCTAGCTGCTCGCTGTTCCGAGACCGCGAAGTAAAACCACGGAAACTGAGTCAGTTTACCGATTTCGTTCGCTTTTGCCACATTTTTGACCACACGATGCATCGCGACCGCATACAACGTTTGTAGCGCGTTGCGCGAATCAAAGGATTAAGTTGGATTTTAAACATTTTCCTCGTTAAGAGAAGTTTTATCTTTAATTAACAAACTGCCTTAAAAAAAAAAAAAAAAAAAAAAAAAAAATATTGGAATTCTTCGAAG
This sequence comes from Ctenoplectra terminalis, assembly GCA_019453375.1. Classification (NCBI taxonomy): domain Eukaryota; kingdom Metazoa; phylum Arthropoda; class Insecta; order Hymenoptera; family Apidae; genus Ctenoplectra; species Ctenoplectra terminalis. The sequence continues at coordinate 799,029 of SMSQ01018769.1, read as the reverse complement.
GATGGAGAAGACTTCTTTTTATTTTTTTTCTTTCTTTCTATCCTTCTTCTTTCTCTCTCTCTCTCTCTCTCTCTCTCTCTCTCTTTCGTTACATCATCGTAGAATACGAGGCCACTGGCAGTAGCGGTGAAAAGAGCATTTCGTCGAGACAGGAATGACGAGAACGTTTGTATACGATAACTCGTATTCCAACGATTGCTATTTGTTTTCACGTCCGTGCTGTCGGCGACAATGAGTCTCGTCGAAATGGAAGTTGGTTTCGGTGAATATTTCCGTGGCCGCGTGTACGTACACGTGTGTACGCGGGCGCGTAGTCCTGTCCACGAACGGCGCGACGGATTTCAGTAGAAATAACGACCTACGGTCAGACATATCGGAACGGGACACGTAGTTGCGACTGACGCTATCGTGACGTACTACTGCCGACCTAGTGCTCTCTGCGTTGATCCGTATCGCTGTTCTTTCTTTCTCGTTCTTTTTCTCGTACTTGTGCACTTGAATTCTTTTTTCATCTTATTCTTTTTATTCGGTTCATCTCTGTTCTCGATCTATTCATTATCGTTTCGATCGGTATCGCCCAAGCGTTACCACTGATCTTTAATACGAATGTTACAGCGTGCAAAAAATTGCAATTGAGCTAGTATTAGTTTGATTACTTCGAATAATCGTAAATTATTGGCTCAGAAGCATACGTGAAACGATTGTGGAGCGCGTTCGCTCTTTAGCGCGCAATTAAGACGCCTCGGTCTCGATTCACTGACAAAGTTTCATGTTCGACGAACGTATCGGGGGAAGGGTGTACCGTTAACCGATTTACGAAAGCGGAACGCGGCACGTCGCATACCTAGCTAGTTGCTAACGTTAACAAGGGAATAACAATACGCGAGTTCGTATTCGGTATTCAAGATATCACGGCGTACCATTGCGGTTTCGCTATATCTTGAGTCACCCTTCTCTTCCCCATCAGCTTTCTCATGGTTTCCGTTCGTTGCTGCGCCCCAGAGAAATTCCAGAGTATCTCGAGTCGAACGCTCGCGATATTACGAGCCTTTCATTAAATGAAAAACCGTCTTTGCCGTTTCATGCGCGTTTCGAAGAAGAACAGCTCGTAAATTCAATCTCGAATAAGCCGCTTTCTCGGCGCGAAGCGCCTGCGTCGGCGAAAACCTACGTTCCGCCAAGTACCAGGCAATCCTTTGACGAACGAATCGGTGAGAAGTTATCGTTATATCGTGTTATTATTATAGTTCTTCTCTTCGGTACTTTACGAACGAGAAAAATATTCAACGCTAGTCTTTGGAATTCTTCGAACCTCGAGAGGAACCGTGCAATGCTATTTCTATCAGTCGTCGAAGCAAAGAGTGGCGTTTGAGCACGATCGCTATTTCTTGAATATTTTCGGAGAACCGTAGTCGGCCTGTGGTTCGATAATGCTTGTTTTTAGAGGCAGGCGGGTCCGATAATACCAGGTCGATAACGAAATTCAATATTTCTACGGTAATAACAGGCAGGGTGACGATGGTAGTGCCACGCAGTTCGGCCGCATGGGATCAGTGTTAATATTTAGGGTTACTACTCGCCAACACGCCATCCAAGTGCAGTACGCACACTCTTGAAACTCTTGAAACTCTTGAAACTGTTGAAACTGTTGAAACTGTTTAAACTGTTGAACGCAATACCTTATTCGATGGTTCGAGCATCTCTGAAACGATGGAGGACCTTAGGGAGAAAAGATAAGTCTGTTGGAAGGGACCGAATGGAACTATTATGACCGAACGGGAATTTAAATTCGACGAGGCTGTCGAAAACCACGGTCTAGTTAATATATCACTTTTTTACCGACGTTGGTCCGGTACGTCACGGAGCTTTGTTTTCACGGCTAAACATTGTTATGCAGATGGGACCAGACGGCATTGTTGTTCAGGTAGACCTCCGTGCGCAGCCACCAAGCTATTCTCATGATAATTTTCGAGGATTATTTTTCGTAATTTCTCATGGAATACGTTGAACATCCCCTTGGCCGTTTTCTACCGTCTCTTTAAAAAACGACCACCCCTTCTTTCCTTGCCCGCGTTCACCGACCGCAGTCACCTTTTTATATCTCTCCACGGTGTGCTCGTTTAATTTATTTACTACAAACTGCCTTATGTTCATTAGCATTTCGACCGAAGGGTAACTCGCGAGCAAAAAGGTAACGCGAAAAATTTTAATAAAAATCGCACTCGACCAAGGTGACGAGAAGCAAGGGTGGCAGAAATGCATGGCCGAGTATTCCCTCTGCTCCATTCTCTACTTTCTCCTTCTCTCTTTGGTTAATTTAGCAGAAAACCGTGTTGCTCGAAACCGTAATCGAATTTTCCAGGCGTTCTTCTCTATTAGATACGCCATGCTAATAAAGGCTCAAGAGGCTTTTGATTAACGCAAATAACACCGCACCGGAGCGTTGTTTTCCGAAGACTTTATATTTCACTCTGCTCCCCGACTGCTCCCGTCCCTTTTACTCGACAGGAATCCTTTCAACGATTCAAACCCTTTCGGAGGTTAAGCGCTCGAAATTACTCGTCGAGAGCCAAGCGTTGGTATACAAGTACGACGTGTTAGTATATTAAAACCTATTTACATGCGGGTGAAGGAGGGTTCGAGGTTCGAGGGTTGGGAACCAATTCATTTAAATAGTGTTTCCCAAGTTATATTCCCTGTTTATCGCGTATCCTTGGTACGCGAGAATTTCATACTCTCCTCGATAAAATCCCCAGCTTAAATCCATGATTCCCAATGGGTCGCCAATCCTTAGGTGTATATCTTACAGCGGTGACTCTTTAAAAAAAACGATTCCAAGTTTTCTCGTAAATGATGTTTGCACGTGGAACGATCAACCAACTCGACGAGCTGATTTCTATCTGGAAACAAACGGTCGCGTACCTCGATGCTTGGCTAACGTAAGGGAACGTAAGGGAACGTAAGGGAACTTAAGGGAACGGGACGCAACGAAGAGACGGCGGACCATGCTGCAATTCGCGTCGCATTCGATTAGAGGGACCGTGGCGTAATTCAAGAGGAGCACAGCTACGACGCGCGATAACAGAGACGTTAAATTCGAGGATGCGCTGCCTCAACGTGCCATCGAGCGTTTACGTCCAGTATTATCGTATTATCAGCGACGTACCTTGGAGAGGTTGTCGCGTGTCGCTTGCAGACAGCCGAGAAGACCGTCTCGCGATTGATCTCGAAAAAATTCTCCTTCAGCAACGCGAGTGACTCGGGAAACGACAGCGTGACCGTTCTCGCGAAAACTTAAAGCTCGAGGACAGTTGCAGGTGCAACGACGATACGACGATACGAGGAAAGTTCTCGAGTTTGCCTGTAGCTCGATTAAAGGGTCTGCTCGGTAGATGCATAGGGTCGATGCGAGGCTAGAAACGTGATAACAGAGACGTTTGATCGTCTCACCTTCCTTGCCAATCGATGCGTGCACAAATGCGTTTAACGCGCTTCGTTCGCTGCGTTGCGTAAATTATTTCAGTTAAGTTGGTGCGTAATTTTCAAACTCGCTCAACAATTTGATCCTTCCTCGGAACCTTTCAAGATTATGAAACGTAGTTGGGTTTCATTGTGAACGAAACATGCGCTATTAACGTTCGGTATACGAGTGCTCTTACGTACATACACGAGCATAGCTCGGCGCGCATAGATTTCGCGATCCTCGCTTATTTACATGCAAATGTAAAAATGCCAGCCATGTTGCTGGCTCGTTCTTACGTGGTCTACCCGGAACTCGAGCGCGATGGTTCGAAGGGGGAAAGGAGACGAAGAAAAGATGGAGCGAAGGAAAGATTCGACGCAGCTTTGCGATGGAAACGAAACAGGTGCACCGAGAACACACGATAACGAGAATCGATAATGGGACTCGAACGAAATCGTGGCTTTCACGAGATTCCACTTTGGTTTGACTTCTATCAGTCAGCTCTCCAATAACCGGGCTATGGTTATAGTTGAAAACGGATAAATTGTACAACGGTGCCTCTAACAAGATTCTTTTTGAAATCGTGATTCGTTTTTGGAGCACCACTGGATAGTTCTCAACGCGATAGGGTCTTTCGTTTCTTTTTTTCTGTCTTTTTTTTGTTTTTCATCCTACGGTAAACGAGGCACTACATTTGCCGGTACAAAGCGACATACCGGTTAATTGGCCGAAGTAGACTAGCTGCTGGTCAATTTTCGTTCGTTTAACGCTCGTTAGTTACAAACTACACCAGCGTAGACCCGGAGACGTAATTTCGAGAAGAAACGCGACGCTTTTGCTTTCCCCGGCAGCTGCTTCTATCACGGAGAATTTAGCTTTCTTCCACGGAAAATTGAAAATTCATAATTCATTCTCATTCGTAAATTAGAACGTCTGAAGTCAACCATTCTACGCTACCAGCAACGAAAATGAACTTGCGGAACTAGTTCAGCCGATACGCGCATGAAAAAGCGTTTTCATTTACTCCATATTCGAGGCAAAGGTATAATTTATAATTGGAAATTATTATCGCCTAAGTTTCACATTTCATTTCAGAAGGGAATCTCGAAAAGTGCTCCTTTTTCTCACCTGTACCAATGCTGTGGTTGTCGAGCGAGAAAAAACCGAGGTCGATGATACTCGAAACGAATTTGAACTTTTCCGTAACTGAAAGCTATCGTGCAAGCAAAACGGACAGTAAAATACTTTGGCGCATATCAAAGGGTGAAATTAATTTATTCCAGCGACCGGTGTATTCGAGCTACTGGATTCCTGGATAGATCGATCAAACTGCGAAACGAAGCAGTTGGTTAGGCAAGAACGGAAAATCGCGCGTAAAAGTCGATGAAAATCGATGAAGCGTGATCAGTCGAGACTCAGGGATTAAAGAGAGCTTTTAAAAGCTTCGTCAACGCGTCTCGTCCGTCAAAACGTTTTTACATTCTATAGTTTTACGTGGAATAATCGGGCCTTAACGTACCTATTTTTATGGAACATACGGAGCGTAAGGGGGCGCGACATTGACAGAAATTAAACGCTATGGACAACGATTAGATTATTCGCGACGAATCGAGATGAACGAGAGATTCGACGAGAACAAGGAATTGGAAGGAATTTCAAGGAATTTCAAGGAATCACCGAATTTTATGTTCCCCACGGTTAATCGCGTAGGTTAGCTGTGTCGCGTTAAAAAAAAGGGCGAATGCTCGGCGAATGAAGGAACGCGTGGCATTTTAACTGCAACCAGTCGATGTCGAAAAAGAATCGCATAGACGCAGACGAAAGCTCGGGCATGCGCGATCGCGCGGAAAGAACTTTTGGCAATCTTCCAGCGAAACTGTTCTCAAGGGAACAAGAGAACGATATAAATAGCTTGCCTCCAGCGGGAGCTTTAAAGAAAAGCGAGTAGGAACGCGATCCATCTTGTTCCGAATTACACTTTATGCGAAAAGCATAACGTGTATCGCGTTTGTCGAGCTTCGATTCACACTTTCGTGCATTCTACGTGAAATTCAATCGAGCCACGACTAATTGGCCTAAACGTTTCCAAGTTGACGACGGATCGAGAATGTTTGCCCTGGCACGGCGGAAAGGACGAGGTGTTCCCTCGGTGTTGCTATATTCGTAGACGTCTTCCATTTTGGGAACAGAAACAGAGTCATTGATAACGAGCATTGTGCGGCGGAGCACAGGAATTGGAGCGACGAGACAACTTTCTCGATTGTCGTATACGGCAGGTTGGTTCGCTCGCGAATTCAATACGGTCGAAGTAACGATCACGCGTGCACGATAGCTCGACCAGGTCAACGAGGGTTCAATTCGAACGGTCCCGTTTGCCAGATGCTATCACCTCGTAGCTCATACAATTTCGCCAGGAGAGGTTAGACGGAACAGAAGAGAAACGGAGCGGCGAGGATAGGAGAGGATTGGAGAGGAAAGGAGAAGAGAGGCGAGCTGCTGTGACGATGAAACGTCGAGTTTCACGAGCGCGAGACCGGTTCGCGCTAATTGATTAGTCGGCTTCCAACTTGCAATTAACCGGTCGATCTTTCATTGTCGGATTTTCAATGCGTAAAATTTATTAGCGCGGCTCCCGTCTGGTTCGAGGCCAATGTAATTTTCCGTAGACGCGCCGCGACGCGTCGCGTCGCGTCCCAGTTGAATTTTCGACTTTCAATCATCCTTCGAGCTGTCTTCTCGCCGCTTTTCCCTCTTTGTCATTCCGGCTTTATCGGCTGACACTCACCGGCTCCGATATCAAGCTCTTCGCCCGTCCCTCTGCCCTTCTCCGTTTATCTCGACCTCTCGGCCGTATTCTCGTTAGCCAGCTTCCCTCTCGTACCCTCTGATTTAGGTCGCAGCCAGGCCGCTAACTGATTGAGGGTGATTGACGCTCTGGCTGAATACCGGACAAGCCCAAAACCCATTATTTACTGCTCGGGCCTCGTACAACGTTATAATTGCCGGCAGCTATTCCACCCTGCGATCCCTCTTCCTCTCGATTCGATTTACCCCGGTCTAGTCTCGACCGAACCAGCGAGTCAGCTTATCGTCCTATACCTGCTAGCTTGAATTCACCCTGGAATTCTTGTTACGATCGCGCAAACCTGCGCCCTAATTAAGCCCACTATCCACGAATTTCATCGGCTTTATACGTTCTCCGAGCGTGCGGGAAAACCGAAATCGTCACGCGGCATCGAAACCGTTCCACTAAAATTCCTTTTTTGAAACTGCAGCTGGGCAGCGAATCAACTTTATCAACCGAAGCCAATTCGAATTAAACAGGTGCACTCTTGTTTAGCTTCCATCCTAATATACGGTATATTTATACATACATGCGTACGTATGTATAGTTCTGGTTGGAAACTCCTTATTAATAATAATAATAATAATAATAGCTGGATTTCGCCATAATTCTTGACGACCGCGTGCCAATCAATTATCGCAGGGTATTATCCTTTTATTTTCTACGCCCCCGATAGATAAATGAAACTTAGAATCTTCATCGGCTTGGTTTCATCGGAAAGACAGGCCTGGGATAGAAATGGTAACACAGCGCGGCGGAAGGAAAGTGGGCTCGAACCAAGCACGTCACGTCCGGCGTACAGTTTACCTCGAGAAGGATCGATCTCGAAGGAGTTAAGTGGCTGCCGGTTCTTCCAAGAAGTATACCCGTCGATTCCAGTAGGAATCACGTTCATGACCGACCGTGCTCCATCGCGGCCTCTGTCATCTTAATCCTCGGGATCCTTTTTACACGGCTTTCTCATTCGCGTCCTCTGTGTACTCGGCTCCTTGTGGACTTTGGAGCCCGGACCAAGACTCGGGACCACCTTCTCTCTTATCCGCTTGAATTACGGCAAGGCACGTCCGCCCCTAGTGGACGCCCTGCTCCAGGCTGGACGTCGTCCAGAGCTTCGAATGGCCGAACCGTATTAAAACGAACCCCGTCTACGTGATACTAGATCTTATTTCGACGTTAGAAAATCATCGTCCTCCGGATCGCTGTACCGATTTTCATCGATCACCGCTCGTTTTCATTTTTCGACGCATCGTCTTTAAATTCGATACCTTTTACGCAACCTACTGTTCGACGTATACATACTTATGTATACGCTGCATTCTCGCCACTCGCTCTTATACGATGAGAACGGTTAGCTGCCCCGAACATCGTCCGCTATAATCGTATCTCTATAGACTCTATCGACGAAGCGTCACGTATGACAAAGATAGTGTCGCAATCAGGCTAGGATCGATCGGCTACCCGATAAAAACTAGATGGATAGATATTGTCCGTGAAGATGACAAGCTCCCGGTGATCTTCGAGTGGACGGTAAACGGTCAAGCGGTTCTAGACACGTCCCCGTGAACACGAACATACCAGCAACGTTTCTCTTTATTCTTCGACCAAGGGGAAGGTCGACCGGCCTAACGCCGATCGTCGAACAAAGCGTTCCTCCATTCTCCGTCGACTAGCATTATCTATTCTTCTTCTTCTCCTTCTTCGATAAATATTCGTTTCAGAAACATTCTCGTTTCGATAGGACGTTCCGCGCGGAAATTGGGAAAATTGAGTTTACCAAATTTTCTTGGAAATATTTTCATTCCGATTCGAATAAACTTCGAATTCGAATATCGGTGTCTCGGTTCAAAGCGCCCATGGAAAATTTCAAGTTCCGGAACGCATCGGTTTGGACTTTTTTTTTTCTTTTTTTTTTTTTTTTTTCGAACGATGCGTGCGTTTCATAAAAGTCTTCTTCCTGATTTCCATACCGTTCTCTCGTTTCTTCGCTGCTCGTCTATTCGCCGAGATAGACAAGATCCATCGAGTCGAGCGGAAGTTTTGCGACATTTCTTTAAAATTCGTCGAGCAAAAACCGTTGATTAACCGCGACACTCGTTTTCCTCGTTTTCCTCGTTTTTCTCGTGTTCGCTTGCCTTTCTTCGTCTTACTTTTTCCTTGGTTCCCGGCTTGTTAAGGGTGCGACCTGCGAACCTGCTAGGAGGTAACGTCTCTCAAAGGAGTCCTTCGACTCGGCCGATTCCTCGCGATAACGAAATCGTTGCCCAAGTCTTCGAGATTTTACGTCTCGCTGAATCATCGAACGAACATAATTTCTTTTTTCTCTCGATCTCTTCGAATCCATGCTGCTCTTAACGCCAACTGTACAAGCACAAGATTTCATCGAAACAAAATTTCATCGCGAACGTACATCGAGTTTTTATACGTGTATCACACATAACACGCGTAATCGAAGCATTCGCAGATTCACTGATTCGCGGAAAGCGATTGCTTCGGTATTCTTCTCGCAGGTTCTTACTACTTCCTAGATGTACCTTATCTCAGGCCAGGCCTGAAACTAGCTTCAAACTCGAATGCCGGTTCGGAGAGATAGCGGCGAATTGTTTAGTCCCCCGAGTGAACTAGGATGTGTACAACGGTGGTTAGAAGTTGCTAGGATGCTTCCGAAACGTCGAGGCGGGGGAAAAGCTGCGATTTCTGCTTCGATGTACGAAGAAGAGAGCGGCTCGGAGTTGCGGCTCGAATTGTAAGTCGAAGCCTGTTTCGACGCTGTACTTTGAAACTTCGATACTCACCGTAGTAGATTCAACTATCTAAATTTTCCCAACAAAGAAATAATCGACGATTATGAGCCCGGGACACGTACAACCTCTACTTCGACTCTCTATGAAATTCACGCCTACGATCTCTATTTTGTCTCATTATAATTGACGGTCTAAATTAGGTATGTTCCAAGGAAACGTTTAATCGCGTCTTGCGATCGATTCACGTTCGCGTTGACGGAATTGGTACGATTTTAAGAAAATCCCGGTTTCTATTCTACAAAGATACACGTTTGCCCAAAGTTGTTGGAATTTTAACACGCGCGTAAGTATGGTAATGCGGTGGAAAAACGAAAGGTAAGCTCCGACAAGAACCGAGCACTATATTCTCCGACTTCTCGCTGTTTCTCTTTCCCTTCCTCCCTTCTTCCCTCGTTTCCTTCCTCTGTCTATAATCGTGTCCCGCGAACTTCAACGTCGAATCGTAAAACTCTCGCCGACAGTCTCTGGTTACGAGCGACGACGTCGGAATTGTTTCTTCACCTTGCGAGGCAAAGATATCGAACAATGACGAGAAGTAGAGTTTTGCATTAAGGAAATAGGGAAAGGTAGGCAGAACTTTCCAACTTTCCTCGAGTTTCGAGTATATCCTGCAGTGATTCAACCTGCCCCTTTCGCGACTACTCATTACTCCTTAGGAACTTACAAATTGAACGCGTAAGACTGGATCGAGCAGCCCCAGGAATAATATAATAATAATTCCTCGCGTATCCATAAACTACCTTGTTCGCTCTTCGTCCCTCGCGATTCGTGACGAGCATCGAAAGGTTCGTCGAACGAAACAACATCGCGAGAGTCGAACAATGATTGGGAACAATGACTCGACTCTGTAGAAAATTTATGCACGATTTATTGGCTGGTGTCGACCGAGAGATTTATTTATCGGCAAAAGGCAAATTGCCAAAACTGTATCCTATCGCTGTACCTTCGCAAATAAACCAACGGCAGATTTTCGATTCGCCTTCTCCAAGGTTGTAAACTTTTTCACCGTTCACCGTTCTAACAATTAACCGTGTTGGAGCGACGCAAAGTCGGGCTCGGGTCAAGATGGAAAGGAAACGAACGCGACTATGATAGTCGCATCGGGCGGAAAGGATTTCTCAAATGAGGTCGCAACGGTCCGACCTCCGGACCCAAGGGAAACCTTATTATGCGTTTCTCTGAAACTCCTCGCTTTGCACGGATCCTGCAAAGTGGCGAGGGTCGCGTCAACCGAATAACCAGACCATAAACCACCAGAGGGCAAGACAGAAGGACGGATCGAGCGGCAGGCCGACTACTGGAACCCGTTTACGTGACCCGTAAACCGGCGTCCTGCGGAGTTCGACGAGCAAATACACTCGCGACTACGATGTCTCGTAAACCCGGTCAAGATGCGAGCTGACGCACCGCTTTCCTGACGTTTCCCAAAACGTGGATGCCCCTCTTTTCTACTCCCTTTTCTTCCTGTCTTTCTTTCTTTCTTTCTTTCTTTCTTTCTTTCACCGCTGAGAACAGTCGTTTTTCAATAACGTCGATGCAACTACCTGTCTTTCCTTTTCACCTTCTTTCACGTCACAGTTATGTCGATGGCAGGATTACAGGGAACGGGTAAACGAGAGGGAAACTATTTTAGCCTGAACATACATAGACGCGTAACGAAATAATGACAGTTATTACCTGTATGACAGTGATACAGTAATGGCATAGTAATTGACGACTGCAGGAATCTAATCGCTGTAACGCGTTTCATGTTTTATCGACGGTACGCGGTATCGAGTATTGGGCATGAAATTTTGATTTTCAATAGTTCCCAATGAATATTCGATATCGATGTTTCATTTTATGAAAGCATAACGTAACATTGATAGCGCAAGATTGAACGAGCGTAAGTAAAATTGAATAAATTATTAAAGCGACGTGTCTGGTGTTGCCTTGATTTTAGGGTACGGTTTACTTCGTTACATTTTTCAGCGTTAGCATTGATTAAAAACGTATCTATCCTTTGTTCCCATTTTCCAGAACGAATGTACGGATTTCGATAAAACTGTACGTTCTGTTGCGACGTTTCACACGGACGCGATGGAACATTTAATAAATTAACTCGATCAATATTTATAGAAAGCGTGTTATGTAATTCGTGGAAAACTGTGACCGATTCTCTTCGAGAATGTCGATATTTCTTCCCTACATCGATCGATCGATATTGCGCGAACTTTTTTGTTCACGGGGATCAAGTGTAGCGCGAGTTGTTTAAAAAACGGAAAGTAACTGAAATTTGTTCTTCTCGCGGTAATTAAGGGAAAGCGCTTTCGTTCGTGTCAAGTAAGGCTAGGACGGCGATACGCCTTATCTCGCGGTGTACCCTTCTTAAGTGCGATAACTTAATAACGCAAGGGTAATTTAAGAGTGTGCCGTGAAATGAAATTGCAATGTAAAACGAAGATTTTCTTTTATCTTTACTACCATTGCGAGAAGCTGCTCAACGTCGGAGAAAATAGAAGGGTAAAGCGGAAACTTTTCAATTGGCATTGATCGTTGGAACTTTTGTAGGATGAAAAAATAAGTAACCGTCGGAATTTGTAGGCTGTGGTTATACTTTAATCCCGTGTCGAGTAGTTTGCTCGGTTCGTACATTAATTCGTAATTGGTTGAAACATAGCGGTCGCAAGGGTGGGACAGGGATACGAGAACCGATTCCGTAAGAACCGGGCTGCAGTTTTCATCGTGGCCGCGTCACGTAAAGTTCTGGCCGCTTACGGGAGGACGAAATACACTCGGTATATTTACCGTAATAGTAGCGTGGCACGAGTTACTTCCGGACATCGGTGCCGATGCAACCCCCGTTCATCGCGCGCGCACTCGTTTCGCGTGTACGATAGAGTTAAGTGTGGGCCGGCTAAGCGACTACGGAGCTACGGGGCTTCGGGGGCATCGGGGGCTTCGGGGGCATCGGGGGCTTCGGGGGCATCGGGGGCATCGGGGCTACGGGGCTACGGGACCCGACTGTGGGAGGTAAAGGGAGGCAAAGGGAAACGACGAAAGGGTTGGGTAAGGAGAGAAAGCTGGAACGGTCGATTTAGAGGAAACACGCATCCGGTGTCGCGTGCGACTGCGGATATCTGATACGCTCGAAACGCGAGCGTAATTCTCTTCGACGCTGTCGCGTTATTTATAAATCGTTTCGAACTGCCGCCGGTTATTATCACCGGTCGTTACAATTTTTCACCGTCGTTCCCCGCTCGAAACGTCCGTTTAACTAATTACTATTAATTTAACGGGCCACGCGTTCGCGTCCCTCGTAATTTCAACGCCGCGACAGCTCCAGCTCGTGAGTTTCGATTCTAGTTTCGAGTTTGCCGGACCTACGTTCGCTCGGATATGTGTCGCCGACAGANTATTCCCCCAAAAAAAAAAAAAAAAAAAAAAAAAAAAAAAAAAAAAATAGATAAGGCAAACTGCACGCTCGTTAAACGCGCGCGATACGCGAACGAGCCGCTCTTTTGACGCAACCTCGCCACTTTGTTCGCGCTAACCAGCCATTACTACCTACGCTCCTCTCTGGCTCCAGTGGAAAAAAATGCGCGACACCGGATGCATTCGTCTTCCCTCTTTTCCTCTTTTCCTCTTTTCCTCTTTTCCTCTTTTCCTCTTTTCCTCTTCTCTTCTTTTCCTCTTCCCCTCTTTTCCTCTTTCTCTCGTTCGACCATCAACGGATTATTACGGTCGCGTTAAATCGTTGTCCAAGAGTTGTTTCGACAGATGAGTTTTAATACTGCTCGAATGTGTTCGCGTGTTTCACTAGTCATTGTTTCTAGCAAAAAAGTTAATACCTACGTTTGCTTTTATCGCAAGTTAATTTGTAATATACCGGTACGAACAGAATCAAAAGGATATTTTTCTTTCCTGTATTTTGTTTATTTATTTATTTATTCATTTATCTTTAACGCAACCATGCAGTAATCGTAGTAATCTTGGCAATCAATGATGTCGTAGTTGAAATTCCTTCTTAACGCGTTTACTGTAGCAGCGTTTGCGAGGCAAAAAAGTTTAGGACTACCTGGCGAGTCGTCCAGTTTTCGTTTTGGACGAAAGGAAGTTATTTACGATACCGATCCAATTCAATTTCCCACGGTACGCGCGGGTACAGAAAAGATATCGTAAAGATAATTGAAGGACGAAATTAAAGGAAGGAACTCGAATAAAATGGTCCGATTAAAGCCAAGTATACCAAGTAATCCTGCCGGGCACGTAAAATCTGGTCATGACGTAAGCGGATTAAGGTATTAAAAGGTTAAAGTTGAGAAGCTACCGACTGATACGGCTCTTTCCTTCTTGTCAAATACCGCTTACCTTCGTCACACGATTCCGAACTCGTTCATTAGCGACGTGTCGCGTCGGTACGTGGAACGATGAATATCAGAAACGAAAATAGCACGTCGCTCGATAATAAGATTTCGTCTGAAAATCTACCGGGCAAAATCGGGTCTCGAACAACGACGTAACTTCGAAACGCTGGCTGACATTGACGTACATACGCAGGGTAAACGAGAAATTGATTGATTAGGAAACTTTCTTACGCCAAGAAGTGCAACTACTACTAATAGCGCCATCGACATTGGTTCCCTCAAAATCTCATTACGATCCAGTCTCGAGTTTAACCAAACGGAGCAAACAGAGCAAACAGAGCAAACAGACGAAACACACCTGCCAGTTGGCAAATTCGTTTCACAGACTTTCGAAAGGTCTGCGACGAAAGGTGAAGTTACAACGAGAACGATTACCGACAACGAGCTACTCAACGACCGATCGAAATTCCAAGATGGTAATAACAAAGTACGAGTATACCTACTCGTCGCGTTGATCGTTGCGTTTCCCGTGGGATCGTTAACCCGAATAACCCGGATCCAGTTTCGTGGAAGTTGACAGAGGTCATCGGAGAAAATTGTCATCGGTCGTTGGAAGGAACGCGAGACGGTTCTTCGAATCAGCGTGATAAACTCCGGAATAATTTCAGATTCTCTCCGTGCAACTCTACCGGCTACTTTACGACCTTTCGACGAGCGGCTTTTTAACAAGCGCCTAATTCGTTTCCGCGTTGCACTTTCGCAGCCATTGTATTTCTTTTTTCAGGGAACGCGTGGTTCTCAGGGCAAAAAAGGTTCCGAAGAAAGTGGCGATTCACGAGCTCTCGCGCGAGCCTTTATTTTCTCGTGCTCTTACCTTTCGAGTACGAGTAATCCTCCCCTATCTGCTGCCTCCGCCGCGTCTTACCTCGTCTCCCTTCCGTGCTTTCTGTTCGCTCCTGTTTCCATTTGCGTTCTTCGTCGCTCTCCGACGCGTGACTCCCCGCTCGTTTTCTCTGCAATCCTTTTTTCAATTTCTTCTTGCACGCGCATACGGACGGGTTCGATCGAATTTACGCGCATCACGTACATCCACGATTGTTTCCCTGATCTCCTTCTCCTTCGGTCGGCCTTCTCGGTTCATCCGCTTTAGCCTTTCTTTCCCTCTTTTCATCCCGTCGCGCTTCTTTATTCCACCTCGGTCACATTTTTCCCCGTTCCTTCTCTCCGTGCATTTTCTTGCATACTCGGTGAACCGGGTCGAATGCATACTTATGCGATGCGCGTGTTACGTTCACGCGGCCCGTCGTATCTTTTTTAATATACGTGTACGTGTATATGGCTTTCAGGTAGAAGTAGACGAAGCTGCAAAACGCTACGCCGCATCCAGTTATACACTGGCCGGGAAAATACAGTTTTATAAAGGTTGCCGGGTTGTACTTTGACCGCGTTCAACTTAAATATCACGAATTTTGCGAATACCGCAATCTTGGGCGATTCTACTTTCAAACGATAATTCGAACGATCGTGATTCGACTCGGTTTTTTCCATTTACTCGGGAAACCGCGATATTTTTCCCTCGTTGCCAACCTCCAAGCCAGATAGATTTATCAATTGCGTCGAGTTGCAATGTATTTGCATACATTTCAACCAATTACTGGCTGTGTTTCAAAAAATTACGCGTTCGACCGCTGATCGACAGAGTTGTCGTTTCGGAAAGTTTTTTTCAGACTAACGCTAATCGCTTCGAATCGTTGCCAGTCCTTAGGGGAAAGACCGATTTGCGTTCCAGAGCCTGCTCATATTTGACGAGAGAAAAGCGTGCACGTTTGCTACATTTTTTATTTTTAGCGTCAAATCATTATCGACCATTGCTATTGGTCATATAAAAACACGAGTCTCGCAACGTATCCCCATGAGATTCGAATCCGTCGTACAGATTTCCTCTTCGTTTCTTTTATTTTTCTACAGCCAAATTCCCCTTCCCCTTTTTCCATTCCTCTCTTTCTCTCTTTCTCTCCTTTCGACTCTCTCGACTCTCTCGATGTCTCGTTGCCGCAGTGATGCAACCTCGTTTAATTGCGAAACATTTACGCCACAATACGAGGCGATGAATCAACGGTTCGCGGACTCTATTCCTGTTTAATTACAAAATATTCCCAGTATCCACCCTCCACCCTGTTCTCTGCCAACCTTTGACGCAGTTGTAATCACGTAAATTCATTATTTTTCTTGTTCGCAGACGCACGTAGCCATGTTTTTTTTTTCTTTTCTTTTCTTTTATTTTTTTTCGCTATCTCGTAGAAAGCGTTTCAAGCTGATCTCATAGGAATCGCCATTCATCGGGATTCTTCCTTTTCTATTGATTCTGATCCGAGAATCAACGAAACGAACCAGTGCGGACGTTGACGTCGTTATTCATCCTGGCATCGCGCGTAACAACGTTGATGTCGTTATCCGTCGAACGGATGGAAGAAAATAGGCGGTCCGGCGAATACGTGGAATCGTTGGTGGGCTCGTGGACTTGAATAGCTGACGGCCGAAATACAGGTCTCGCGGCATCGCCAGCTTTCCGAATTTGTTTCATCTCACGCGATCGATCGAGCCGCGGTCCTGGTGTGTACCGCGTTTCGCGTCGACCCAAATTAAAACCAACACCGAGCTAGGCGTTTTCAACTGGTGAAAATGGCGTTTGTTTTGTGGTAAAGTGGCGCGAGATCTTTGCTTTAAGAACGTTGCACCAGAAAAGGTGAAAAATCTGAATCATCAGCTCGTATCACGGGTGCAGGGTACACAGACGAATACCGTTTCGCGTGAACTCGTCGATTAAAAAGGAACATGCTTCGTGGCTTTATTCGCACCTTTCGATTTACGAGCGACCGATAACGAACAGCTATTTTGTGGGTTAAGTTGCTTCGTTAGCGGTACGTTCGGCGTTGTTTAGGAATCAGTTCTGGGGAGGTATTCGCGCGTCCGGTAAACTTTTCCACGAAAAAAGAGAAGCCCGTTCAGGATATCGATCTGTGAACTTTGATTGGATACTCGCGTCATCGTTTAACATATCCGCGCTAGCTTTTCAACGAACTTCGCTAGGCGTTAAGCGGAAACTCCATTAGTACGAAACGGCCGTAAAACGCCGCGGTACTCGCTTTGCCCGTGCAAAAGCTTTGCCGTCGGTTTTGCCGGTAAACAACGCTCAAAAGCAGAGGTGAGGAGCGGGAAAAGTGAAAAAGGCGGATAAAAAAAGTTAAAAAAAGAAAAAAAGGAAGAAAGAGAAAAAATAGAAAAGAAAGAAGAAAAAAACAAATATCGACGGGAAGAGTGGATAGGAGAGAAGCGTCTGACCGTTAGAGAGGATCGAAATTTACAACTATCTTTGATGACTGCCGCCAGTTTCGTAAATCAAAGATCGACACCTCTTCCTTCCATTCGTGATATCCACGTATTCGATATCTCTTGTATCTCGGCCGGTACTCACTTTGTTATCGATTCGGCAAGTAGGCTCTCTAATCGATCCAACATATTTAACACCGATCCGATTTTCGTTTCATCGTTTCGATCTTGGATCGCGTAACTACACGAGGGTATCGTTACTCGTGGAGAGGCATCGTTCGAGACCCGTAAAAGTGTGCGATCGCACCGGACAACAATCGTGCGTGTATACCGTTCGGTGTACGTTTCTCGGCGAAACGCAGCAACACCAACGCCAACTGTGTCAGGCTGAACGCCACCAACGACGAGCAAGTTTCTGGCCAGTGTTTTCGAGAAAAGTGGTCGACTCCGGACCCTGCACGGGAACAGATAACTGCAGCGTTCCGTTAACAGGTAGGTACTTCTGTTTGTACGAAGCGATCTTACCGGAAGCGCGACAACGTTTCCGTGCACCGGCACGACCACCGAACGAGCCATTATGCGTTCGTTACACGTACACCAGAGTTTCCTTTCTCCTTGATGCAACCGCGCCTTTATTACTCTCGTCGGTGGTGAGTCCGGTCGTTTATTGTTATTGGATGCAGAAATTTGGATAAGAGCCACTCGACGTCCCCGAGGAGAGCAGATTTAGTTTTATCGGTTACGAGCTGTGATTCTCGAGGACACCAACGGCAAGATTCGTGACCGTCTCTGGTGAGACGATCGTTCGCTGATCGTTGTAATTGGATTGTTAAGTATGAAATGGTTTGTCATCAATAAACGGTATAGTTTCGCTGGAACCGTAGTAGTAGAAATAGAAATAGAAACGTACATGTCAATCCTCTTGCTGGTCACAGAATATTTTTAACAAATTCTCTCCCTTGGCTATCCATTTTACATTTTTGTTACCCTAGTATTTCCTGGCCACGAGCAAACGTTTTTACGGGTATAAATAAACGAGTAAGCTTCGACCGCGAACGATTCCGCGAAACGATGGATCCGCTCGTACCAATCGAAATATCGGATGACGAGCACGCCGTGGAAACTCGGTAGGTTGGATACGTTATGGATCGCAGAGAGGTTATTGCGCGTTGTTCGAGGGTAAAGGGGTAGGTACGGTGCGCCGTTCAATTCGTAGGGTAGTTAAGGGCACTGACGTAACTACTGCAGCTAATGAGGCATAAACAACCAGGGTGTTAGCTGCTCTATCTTGCGTTCTAACCACTATCCGAAAACCCCTGCCCCCGTTTTACCTAACCAACTATCCCGGTCCATTTTAGTGGCCGTCTACAGTTTAGTCACTGTTCTCGTAAACTAATAACATCGGCGCCGCAGGACGGTCCTTTCGTTCGGCCAGCCACGAATTTAACGTTCCCGAGCTTCCAGACTATCCCGATTTGCCAATCAACGAATCCTCCGGTTTGATCGTTCCGCGGAAAACTTTCCTCTTTGACCGATTCCCATCTCCGACCGGCTAGCTTCGGTGGGCCCGGCTCCCGGAACAACAGTTATTCTTTTTCGTTTTCTCGTTAAAGTACAGTTACGCCTGCCCTTCTCCACCTCCTCGAACCGTACTTCCGGCAATACTTTTTGCCGTTGGATAGGAAAGGTATGCCAGCAGTCCGGCCACGCTCGATAACTGAATTATTCATAAGTTCCGTGCAGCATTACGGCTTTTATTTAATTCGAAATAACCTCGATGCGCTTCGAACGCGCGACGAGTTTCAGCTATAACGGTATCGCTCGCTGGCTACCGAGTTTCAGTGCAACACTGTGAGAGTTCGCAAGACATCTCGACCGATACACGTATTTCAATTCCATTCGAGATATCGACCGTTTTATTCCTTTTTCTTTCTTTCCTTACTCGCCGGACCGCGAGCCGCACGGAATTCTAATCGCATACGACACGCAACAAGTTCGCGTGAACGAGTGGCCAGCGGTGAGCTTTTGCTGATCGAGCTAGCAGGTTCACAGGCAGCTACTAATTTAAAGCAGGCTCGGAAAAAAAAAGAATGCCGTCCAAAGTTTCATCGAGATGAAACGAAGAACTAAGCACGAAGCACGAGGCACGAAGCACGAGGCACGAAGCACGAAGCACGAAGCACGAAGCACGAAGAAAGCGTTGACTCGTACTACTTAATTCTCTAGCCGCTTTACCACTTGAACGCGTTGAACGGGGAAATCGTGAAACGATCGAAGAACAGGCTTGTTCCTTGGATCGTGCTCCTTTTGTCGATTAAGAGCCGAGCCGGACAAAATCCTGACCCGTCGTGAAATGTTTTGCCAAATTTTACCGACAGCCGCTGATGTTTCGTAAAGCAGAGACGAGCAACGTACCGATTCTTTTATCAATTTTAGGGACATCTTTTCCAACGACCATGACGAGTGTCGTTCGTTGGAAGGGGAATCTCTTGGAGGACTTTTACTTCTTTCCGGCTAGACGAGTGCCGACTAACCCGATAAGCCTTCTCCTCCTACGTAGCGATAATTACGTAGCATCAGGGAGCTATTCTAGCTCTGTTTACTCCGTGAAAAGCACGAGAAAGCGTAGACGATCAAGGGTCTGAGTTGGGTCGGGGTAAAAGGAGCGGACAGCCTCGGAAAAGAAAAAAGAAAAAAAAACAGAAAGCGTCTAGCCTGAGAACGAGAGAGTCGGACAGAGCGAAAGAGAGAGAAAGGGAGAGAGAAAAAGGAAAAGATCGGTGTACTTTTAACGGGTTTAAGAGAGTCGTTTTCAAAACTCGTCGACCGAGAGAATCGGTGGGTGTAGAGAAAAGCGGAACAAGGACAAAGAATGGAGGAACGAGAGAAAAAGAGAGGGAAACGGGAACGAGTTAAAAGAAAAGAGATCTACAAAGGGGGACAGAGAGAAGCGTCGGAGCGAGAAAGGCTGATGATTAGAAAAGGATGAAACGAGGAACGCGAGAGAAAAGGGACGGGCCATCTGTAAAAGTGCACGGAACATCAGGCGGATGTACTTCTTCGCGTTTCAAAGTAATTTTGTTAAACGCCTGTAGAGGAAATACAGGCGTTTCCGTTGTTCAAGCGTATACCGTTCGTTTCATCACCGGAAACGTTGCACGACCATACGAATATAGCACGCGCCGTGCCACCGACAAACGCAATAGTTTTACGAACGATTCTGGAACGTTGTCTTGGCACTTGTGGCATTCTATGAAACAGATATCGCGAATTAAGCATGGTTATGATTTTAATTTTAATAACAAATCCTAATACGATGCAGGCTTAAAATTTCAACGACACGATAACCTTTTGAATCTAAATTCTTTTTTCACGCAGAAAGGAGTACGTTAGTTGGAACAGAATGAATTCGATCGTAATTGCTCGTCTCGAGTTCCGAACATCGAAACGATCGTTTCGATGTTCGATCTGTATCGATCAAAGTTTTACGGTGTACCGTTCGACGAAAGGAAAACGAAGAAAATCGAGAAAATCGAGAAAATCGAGACAAATGAGATGTTGGTCGTTTCTCGTTTCTTTCGACGATCTACAGATGAAGAAGTCGACTCGGATTATTTGCCCAATTATTATACAAAAATAAATAAGACAAGTTCGTTTTTTGCCAGTATACACCCAATAATTCTTGAACCAAAATTAGTCTATCGAACACTCGACGTTCGAATCCACTTCGACGTCGTTTAAGCTTTCGGTAGCTTCATTTTGGTGCCGTATTCTCGATTCTGGTCGGACGACTCGGTCAATAACCATCTCCGTAGAATTTCATTAGTCGTCGCTAGGCGTTTTCCACGTGCTCGACGTGCGCGTAATCCGAACGGGAATCGACGATATTCCGCATCGTCGAATCGCGTAAATCGCTTCTTGACTCGCTTCCCATCTTCGGAACTAGCTCAATTTCCGATGATCAAACATCCATACGACCACGAATAATATACTAATTATTTTTTATTCGCTAAATATTGTTCGAGTCGTACGATTCATCTACTTTTAATTGTAATCTTTGGCTCAATTTTGCCTGATAAATTAATTCTTTTCCTAGGTAATCGATAAAAAAAGAAAGATATACATATATGCGTGTCCGCTTTGATCGTTCGGTGAAAGATCGATGCAGCGATCATTCATTTATTAGGAACGCCACGAAAAACTCTGAGAAATCGCTGGACGTTTAACTGCCTCCTCGTTATGCCGGTTATCGAGGTCTGTGCAAGCAACTACATTAATACGTTACAGTCCTTTCTATCTTGTGTGCTCGACAGGTTTCATTTTGCACTTTTTATCTCGTTCAAGCTGGAATCTAAACGGGCGCGAGAAAAACACGTGCCTCCTGGTTTAATATCGATCGGCGGCCGGAATATCTCGGCGACGACAAAGTCAACCAATCCCGCGAAAGTTTTTATCTCGTCGCGACGAGGACGGAAACACGGCGGGAATGACGAACGCGAAGAACGACAATGACGGTAAAGCGGCGATGCTGGTGAAAACCGTGCCGAGCATATTTTTTTCTTCTACTTTTTGTTTTGGAAACCGCGGAATACACGGCTCGAGGATACATAACGCTGCGAAGACAACAAATACAGTGAAGAAAACAGCGCTTACCCGGAGATTGCATACCGCGTAGTCAATTTAATTACTACCTTATTGTTTCCACAGATGGCGAACAAAGAGGATGCAAATTTGAAATGTACAAACCGAGTGTCGTCGCAGCGTCCAAGAATATCCAGAGCAGACGAATGATTAACGTCGGGACTGAACAAAGATACGATATATACAATATAATTTGCTGCAGCGAACGCAGTGCGCGCGCACCGTCACAGTCTACTTGGGAAGAAGAATTTTTCATTTCCGTTAATTAATTTCGACGCTGTCGCAAAGAGATGCGCGGCAGTGATTAAAAGGGCTGTCGGTCGTTACAATTTCGCGGACGTTTTCCTTTGACCCATCGGGTACAGTGATATTTAACGAAGCTATGAAAACGGCGCGAGTCGAACTAATCGTAAGCGAACGTATCGATATCGACGACCGTCTTGATTTTGCTAGCGGCAGTGGCCAAAATATTCAGATTCAGTTAAAGCTTGATTTCCGCTCCGGACACGCCTAAAACCGTCGCGTCGTGTAAAATTCACGTCGTCTTTTACATAACTCGATTCAATCGGAAAGCGTTTTCCTCCTGAAACCCGATTTCGAAATACTCGTCGATTGAACCGTTCCGCAATTCATCCCTCGCCCCGACCCGCCTTTCGCCGAGGCGTAGCTTTTACAGGTTTCGACGAGTTTAAGCGACATCGGCGCGCATTTCGCTCGACCAAAGTTTTTTCGAACCTCCTACGTACACAAAGAAAAACCAGTGTTACTCCTTAGTTTCTCGTTCAACAAAATTAATTATGCCGCTGAATTAAATGTACTCGGAATATCAACTAGAGGAGGGCGTACCTCTACTCGCAATATTTGTTTGTCGTTGGACAAGTTTTTGCCAACGTTACCGTTCTCACACCAGCAACCTCAATTATTCCCGCGAGATCGTTTAAAGTAGCCGAAACAGGAATCGTGAAAAATTAGGCGATCGTTCGTTTGTAAAGCTTAATTCTATCATCGAAAATATTTAGCGTATCTTTGCTCCTCTAGGAGCGTACAACGGCAGAATACAGGATTCAATAAATGAGAGTCCGGCTGTGCGTTGCCAGTGATTAGAAATCAATTAACTCGCGTTGATAATTCACGCTGAATAGCCGGAACGCAGTTACTTTTAATCGATGCCCGCCGCTCTGTATCGTATCGGCGATAAGCACCGGCTATTTCGCCTGCTGTATCTCTGTTCCGATTGTTTCCCCGTTTCCAGATGGAACACCGATAGCCGCTGAATGTTGATCATTCCTGAATTTTCGAGCACGTATCGCTATTTCAACCTTCTATTTCTCCGAATCGCATCGAAAATTTCACAGTCCAAACGTTATTTGTATCTCCCCGAGGGATACAACACGGATCCAACCGTTTTCCGAGCACGTGTTCGCGATCAGAAGCTTCGCAGCGGATAGTTTTCGAACGATTGATAAATAATAATATAATAAATGCCTGGATATTCATATAAACGCATTCAACGGTGATACGATCCTTTGTTGCATCATTTTTCAGATATTCGATTGGGAAAATTGACGTTTTTATTATAACAGCTTCACACCACTCGTTTCGTTATTATCCATTAGCTCGCGTTCGCGTTAAGCTTCGCCCTTTCCTTTCCTTTCCTTTCCTTTCCTTTCTCGATAGAGACGTTTACAGATACTTGAGATGGCAGAGAACGGTATGCGTTGTACCAATATTTTCAATAGTATCACTAGACATCCGATTCAGCGAGCATAAGAGTAAAGAAAAGAAAGAAAGAAAGAAAGAAAGAAAGAAAAGAAAGAAAGAAAGAAAGAAAGAAAGGAAGAAATGAAGAAAGGAAGAAAGAAAGAAAAACCTTGACTAGATGTAAGGGGACACAAGAGATCCGTGTTTCGTGGCGAATGGTCAAAGAAGAAGTATAAAGTGGATAGACGCGTGAAAGATGGTCTTCCGTCGGGACACGTATACACGCAGCATACTCGTATATCAGCGTAATATCAAGCCGGTGGAATGCAACGAATAATACATCGCTGGATTTGTTCGGTTCCCGTAATTCGTCGTGGATTTTGAAACGGATAAACCGGTTGTTTCGGCGAAAACATTCTCGTAGTTGAGAAACGTACTTAGCTGGGAAAAGCATGCGACATTATTTAGTCGTAACAGAATCGCGAACAAGGGTGAATCACGTAGCAAAAGCGGTAGCTACGGCGTTAAATATTTCTGACCAAGTTTCACGGTGGCAATGTAGAGCAGACGAACGATGAATCGAAAATTGGAAGTTAGGAGACCGAGCGGCGGCAACCATACTCCGAACTGTCCGCCCATGAATGCGAGGAAATTGGCGAGTCTCTCTCTCAGCGTTCGGAGAATCTGTTCCCCGTTTCGCGAACCTTTTTCAATCTTTGCACGTTTTCGTTTCGCCCTGCCCGACTACTTTTTCCTTCGACGTTACATAGCGCCTCTTCTTCTACCTTTCTTTCCGTCTTTCCTTCTTTAAACAACGATACAAATATTGCCGCGGAAAAACAATTATCCAGGAAACAATGGAGATATGATCGTTGGTTGGTTACGCGAATAGGATACCAGTCGATAATAGAATAAGTTCCATATCTACCACGACTGGTGCACTTTTAACGAGACACTTTGCTTCCATAACCGAACAGAATTTTTTAATACGTTATTCCTCGTTGGGAGATTTCCAACTTTAACGTCCGATCGGGTCGACGACTCTCGATACAGTTCTCTCGATAGTTTGGTTCGAACGATATTTTCTTTGTTTCTCCGACATCATTGTGACCAGAGTTTACGTTCGACAACAATCATTTCTCGTCGAAGCAGCTCGTCCATTCGAATCGCTCGGGTAAGTATAATTCCGATCTTCCGAATGGCCGTGCGACACCAGCTAATACCACTGCTATAGACAGACCGCAACGAATGGACGTTAAGTACCACAGCGTACAGTATCCGGTATGTTTGCTACGCCAAAATTACCACTCTGGTTGCGACAATTACCATGCGCTCGGGAATTAAAGTTTCCATTTCCGAAGAGACGGTGGTGTTTCGCGGAAGCTCGGCTCGTTTCCATTGCTCGATCCAGAATCTCGAGTCAGCGAAACCGTTTTTGGGATAAAAAGTTGTCTAAGAACGCGTCCGGAACGAAAACGTCCCTTCGAGGATCGTCGACGACGACTCGTTCGGGCTTAAATCTTCTTTCGTTGCTCGTTACTCGAAGCGAGCGCGTAACGGAGAGAAGTCGTCGTTAAAGAGCATGGCAACAGTTCGAATCGCGGAATCTTCGAGCGAGTATTCGAAAGACATCGGAATAGAGATTTTTCTCCAAGCATCTAGAAGTGAATTTTTCTTGCGTTTTCGAGGGTAAGAAAATAAAGAAAAAAGCGAAAGAAACGAAAGAATCGAAAGAAGCGAAAGAAGAAGCGCGCGTCGCGAAGGTGGTGGATGGGGCGGCCAATAATCGTGGCGGCGTGGCGGTGCGGCGGCAGTGATCGTAACGGTAACGAGCTGGATCTGACTCCGTTTTGTCAGACACGAGTAACGTTATTATACAAGGTCTGGTTCGACCGCGGAAGCGGAACAGCCGGATGTCCCGTGGAGAATAAACGGCACACGTGTTGCAGTGATTTCGTTGAAAAAGTTTCCCCGTCGTTTTACGACGCGGCCCGAAAAAAAGTTGCCGCTGCTTCGTCAAAAGTAATGGTAACGGCAAATTTATTCCCGTCCCGGGGACATATTTTCTTCCGCTTTAATTTCAGCAGCGCGCGCATTTAGAAACAGACCGCTCGTTTCCGTTTTAACGAACGGACCGCACTCCACGCGCGTCGTATCGTGGATGAAATCAACGAGTGCTCGTAACGTCTTATTAATCTCGCCGTATGCTCGACCCTCCTGCCTTTTCATCGATATCGACTTTTCGCGTAGTTGTTCGTTTCCGCTCCGAAATCCGGACTTCCACTCCAACGAATTGTTCAAGCTAGGAAATTGCTCGTTGAGGTTGGGTCAGTCGCATCTACGAGCACAAAGGAGGATCTATCTACGAGAGAGCTTCTCGTCGGGGACACTTAACGTGGACATGGACACGTTAATCGCTTCGATGAAAAATCGATGAAAAATCGATGAGAATTAAAAATTTCGAATAATCGGTCCGAGTTGAAACTGTTTCGCTACGATGAATCCTGATATCGAGGACAGAGGGTTTCAATTAGAGAAACAAAGTGTTCGTTGAAATGGAGGCTTTAGTCTCGAGACGACTGGAACGGCAGCCATGGGCACGGCAAGTTGGAGCGGGTTTCCTCGGTGACGAGGATCCATTAGCCCTTGTCGGTGCAAGCAGCAGTCGCGTAACTCGTTACGTTCTTGGTCTTGCGACGCGATGTGCTTTTGCTCTTGGGACCGGTGGGAGCGCGAGCTTTTCCACGATCGCCGGGAAAACGAGCAACCTTGCGAGCCATCCATTGCGGCCGAGAGGGTAGCGAGACCCTTAAAGAAACGTGTCCAGCCGGAGAAAAGCGTGGTAATGGAAGAGCGGGATGTGGGATGGGGATGTGGGACGGATCAAGGGGTTTTATTATTTCCACGGTAGAGTCACGCGAGTAATATGTACAGAAGACATACCGTCAAGCATCGGGAAAAGCGGTAAAGAACAGTTTCTGCGCTTCTGGCCGTTTCGCGGAGAAACCGGGCCAACACGGGGAAACGGTATAAAAGGTTTTATCATGGTGCCGGATGAGTCGCGCGAAACGTGATTAAGAGCAGGAATAAAAATTGCGTTACCTTTACTGTTAGGCAGTCGGAGCGCTCTTGACGTCGTAGAAACAAAGGAGAGAAGAAGTTTTTCTTTGCGGCAAAACGCATTGGATCGTTTTGGATTCGGATATCGCGCACCCGGTATATTTTTGGTACGTAATCGTTAAATTTTTTTTCAACCTCTTGCATCGGACAACCAGTCGCGTATCTGTTCCTAGTTGTGCTGATAAATAAATTACGTTCGCGTGACATTTACCGACCGCGCGTCGCTTTACGTCTTTCCTCTTTGTTCTTGGACAAAAATTTTAGTTGTACACGGTCACTCGAAAAGCTTTCCCATCAACGTGGAGGTCCAGGCAAAAAGGTAAACGAAAAGAACCAAGAAGGAGACGGAGGAGAAACGAAAGATTAGTTGTAAAAGGAAGAAATAAATTGTGGACCGACGCAACGTCGGTGAGTATTCCCTTGCACGTGTCGCGAGATGTTGTTTCGTTTGATCGATCATGCGCTAAGAAAAGTGGCACGTCTCTTGCCGATTTTCATGGACGACCGATTATTCCGTGCTTTTCATAAATATTAAAGGCAACGATGAACCAGAGTTCGGGAATAAAAAAACGAGCGTTTGTCATTACAGTGCAATAAAACTTCCCATCTTTACGCTCTTTACGCTCTTTACGCTCTTTACGCACAGTTATTTTGCGCGTTGGTTGGTTTATTCGTATCATGCGTATAATGGTTTGCGGCGATATAGTAGACGAGCGAAACGAGTATTCCTAAATGTACGAGAGGTTTTGTTTCCGTTGAAAGCGATACAGTCGTGGTACGCGATCATAAAAGGAACTCTACGTTTCAATACAATTTCACGAGTACTCGCACGCGAACGCGAAAGCGAACGCGCGAGGGTATACAAGAAAAAGCGTTCGACGTGGGTCGTTAACGGCAGTAGTAAAAGTAAGAGCAAGTCAGACAATCGGAAGGAAGTATCCTGCCGCCGACTCTAAAACTGGTTATTTATTGCGATCCGGTCGAAACGGGCAGGATGCATGCGTGGCACGAAGGGGTTTCGGATGACCGATCGTTTCGTTGGCAGGTGTGTCTTTCCATCTAGGACGTTTACGCGTTCCAATTATGGCCGGACGAAATAGATCCGGGCGGGAATTCTCGCGGCGCCAGTGTTTTCTATCATTTTTAATCTTTTATCAACAACAGTCTCACCGACAACAACGTTTCTGCGCGCAATTTCGATCGATAACGCGAGAATAAAACCGAGAACGGTCGCTCCTTTTTTTCCCCCCTCTTTGTTGAAAGACGGGTTCGTCCAAGTGCACCGACCGAGTAGAATCGGATACATTAGAGAATTGCACCCGTTCGCCCGCCGGAAATTTAAACGTTCCAATGAACCTTCTCGATGTTTCAGCTTTATCTTAATTCCGCTTCGAAAAATAGGAATTGATTTGTAGACAAAGAACCCGTTATCGCGTGCTTCGTTCTCTCTTTTCAATTCGATCGAATCGACCGACCTCCTACTGGTACGACTGTACTCTCAATTATTCCGACGATCGTGTGTTGATAATAATGTTGGGTAATTTTCTGATACCGCAAAGCAGTGACCCGTTAAATGGAACTTGGTTGTCAGTCCTTTTTCATCTGCGCGCGGTGTTTCACGTTGCTGGCGTCAACGTTTTTTACCGCGGCATCTGCGAGCTCGTAAAAGTTTTTTACAAAGTTCGGTGATCCACCGAGTTGTGCAAGGTTTGGCAAAATCTCGCGTTAAGAAACGATACGTTGAACGTAACCTACGATATCGTGCATCGAGACAGTTTTACAGCCTAGAGAGCTCGATATCGTTATGACTTTTTCTCGTGGCTGGGGTCGTGTTCGATCTATGCGAGTACGATCGATTGTTCTTGCGTTCGATCGGGAAAGCCTCGAAACTCGAACAGTTTTCCGCAACTTTCCTATCCGACTATCTACCTCTCCTTCTCCCTTTTGTTTACCGCGAGGCTTTGTCCAGCGAAACAGGAGCAAATAGCAAATGTTTCACGACCGAGAGGATGAAGAGATAATTACTTTCGTCGCAAGTCTACCGGTACACGCTATTATTAGCTTGTTCTCGAGTTCAGCTAGCATCGGTCTCGTAAATATTTGATCGGAAAAGGGGTTGTTCCACCAAGACTCGCTCCTGCGACTATTAAGAAAAGACGATAAGAGCAGCCAGCAACAGCCGTAACGGTTGGCGCGCGCGAACACGGTAAAATACTTGGCGGGGTGCAAACCTGATCGCGAACGTGCGTCGTAGTTGTAGTCTGTTTCGCTTCGTGGCCCCTTAAATAAAACGTACAAATTCGCCTTTTCCCACGAGCAAAATCTCCATCTGACTAAAAGGGAAGATTTCGGCGCTGTACTCGCGCATAGAGGAATTGGTCCAAACGAAGCCGAGTCTCGAGTCTACTCTATGCACCGTGAAAATCGTTCCGCTCATTAGAAAGTCGTTTTTCCCTCATCCAAGTAATTTTTAGACGGACGGTCGAGATCGATCGCGAATCGACCGTACCGTGAAATCGGCGTTTGCGTTTCACCGTGTATCGCGTAAATTTACGCTTCGCCACGTGTCTCGAAAAAAAATTTGAGAAATTTCCAATTAGCAACGAAAGGGACGGTCGAACGTGTCCCTCGGATGGAATGATGAATTTTCGCGTGGCTTTCCTGCGCTAATTGTTCGATTTGCGCAGCTCGTCGGCGGTACCTTGCGCCGCGGAATTAGGCCAATTGGAAATACGAGCGTACTTCAAAGTGGCCGATGTTGAGCTTTAACGAGCCACCGGCTTGGCCAGTCGTTTACAAATACGGAGGGGTTTATTTCGTGCTGTCGTGTACCGCGATGTGCGGCGTGCGGCGTGGAACGTGCAGGGATTCTTGTAAGATTAATGTTTCGGAAGATGTACACCCATTTTCAAAGGATGATAACTCATAGGAGGGAGGGAGAGAGAGAGAGAGAGAGAGAGAGAGAGCGAGGGCGGAGCTGGCGTGCAAGTTGCTACTAAATTGTTCTCGCGGTGGAAAAGTGGATATGTCAACCTCCTCGTTAACCACTAGTGGCCTTTAAATAAAGCGGTAAATCATACGCGATTCTGGCGAAACTTCTCTTTCCAGGATTCCGTATTCCTCGCCTCCCTCTTCTTCATCGCACCACCCATAAATTCGTCAACCGAGATCTTCAGAAATCTATCTCGTCTGTTTAAAATAACTCGAACCGTCGAATATTTCGGACCATGACAAAGTTGCTCCGATATCTAGTCAGATTTGGAAAGATTTATAACAGATTACTATCCATCTGTGGTTTAAAACGTACACTGATAACGATGAAACAGTTTCTCCGAATGGGTGGAACGATCGATACGCTGTCCAATAACTCCGTCGCGACTTTGAATCTTTAAAAAGCTTTCTTTCCGTTTTTTTTCTCTTTCTTTTAGCTCGAGAACCTGATAGCGTTGGATGGTACAGGGTTCATCCATAACGACAGAAGAAAAATCAATATTTAGCTTTCATCGGGGTGAAAGCGTTAAAAGTTTCCTGGAGGCACGATCAAGGGAATGGATGGTGGTACCGTGGTATCCTATCAAGGATATGATCTCGGGTCCGTTGGAACGTCGAAGATGGAGATTAACGCGTTCACCGATCGACGCGGGGGAGTAATGGGCAGAAAAACTTGGGGCGTCGGTAACAGGAAATCGTTAATTATCGAGGGAACCGAGACAGGGCCGAAGAAACAGCTGCCAAATGGCGCACAAATTATCTCTCGGTAAATGGACGTGTACCGATTCCAATAAGTAGATAACCGTCCTTGCCAAGTTTCAGCTTTTTTCCCTCGGTTTCGTTCGTGCATTCGTTAATCGCGAATCTCGCGTGCGGCCAGGCGAAAGTTTCGGTTGGTAGATACATATATCCGAGTGAAAGCTTAGCTGGGATTCAAAGCAGAAACGCGGCAGATGATTAGTCCGAATAAAGCGATAACGTATAGATTTCGCTCTGGCGAGTAAAGTCCTAATTTCCATTGTTTCCAGCGGAGGAACCGTACAGGAAGTCGAGCAAACGTGTACCATCTCGAAATAACTTCCACTGGTAGCGAGTAATAGCTTTGCCGAGCGGTAGATTAAAACGCTCCCGGGTTTTGGCTGTCGTCTACGCTCCGTCATCGTTTATGTAGCCGCTTTTGGCCCCGTGTATACGACTGTCTTTGTATGCGAGCTAGGTTTCGGAGTGACCTTTCTCTGTCCGTAAAGCTACGCTTTCGACCATCGGCGAAACACGGTCTGCGTTTGTAACGAACCGTCCGAGCACATACAACTCGTTTTGCCTGCCTCTCTCTTTTCTTCTATCCTGTCACCGATTCGTGCTGTTTCTATACACTTTTCTGTAAAACCAATAAACTCCATCGGGCGACGTATTCTACAACGGGTGAGCTTCGCTTAAAGGATCGTTCGGTCGTTCGGTCGTTCGGTAACTTTTTCACGAGTGCGATTGCTCGGTTTACTCGTCCCAGCGAGCAGCAAAGTTTGCGCGTCAATGTTACTTATTCTATTCCCCATGGCTGACCGACGCAAAACGCAACAGCAAAGTTTGTCCGAGTTTTACGCGCATCATCGTCCATTTCCGTATTATGCCTCTCGACTGTCTCGATGAATTTGCAAGTTTGAACGGTTACGGACACCGGTACGCAGAAGTCGGTCGTTGCCGAGTCAAGAGGCAGAAGCTTGCATGCGAGATTCAACGCCAACTTCTCAAACCGGTTTAGCTCGGGAAAATATTCGAGGTGGATATCCATCGATTTACCGTAAATAATTCGAATAACCTGATTGAAAACACAACCGTGGTACGGTGGATCGAAGAGAGCCAAGACCAGAGGAAGATTACAAAAGCGATCCGATCGAGTTTTCGTGCAACGTCCCGAATGTTTGACGACTCGCATTTCAAAACGTTGTTTATTGAAGATTATCGGTGTATTCGAGCAAATAAACTTCGTTAGCACAGGCATGTATAAACGAGGTGCACGGAAAATCCGACCGACTATTTACCGGACTGGAAAACGGAGTTTATTTAAATATCAGCAATATTCGTAATTAGTATAACGAGCCACGTGACGTGCCAGTAATTAAGCCGTAAAGCTTTCCCGTGCTGCTGAATATGCGTTTTGCCGACACATTTTTCCGTCTCGTCGTTCAATCGTCAGGATTGTGTAATTCGTGTAATGGATCCTGATGTTGAATATACAGAATTCCTGTCCGATACTGTTCACGGCTACATCGATGCATTCAATTTTATTCGATTTCTAATTAGATTTCTGGGACACGTATAAATAACATGGACCGATGCGACGTACTATGCAACCGGCACGATTATCGCTTTTAAAACCCGTAAGCTCGATACGATTGACTTTCGATAGACTTTAGTCCGATCGTAGAAAAACAAAGATTTCCAATCGGTCGCGAATAAGTTGCACGAAAATCTATAAAATAAACAATGTTGAAGATTCGACGTTTCTTGGATCGCTTCCGATACAGAGATCGCGAAGAAGCTCCAAGTCGTCGAGAGAGATTCCATTTACAGAGGAACGGAATATCGGCAAGATTAATCCTTCGTATTAAATTTCTGTTTAATTAGTTCGTGCATCAAGCTCGTCTGCGGAGCAGTAACTTAGTCCTGATGCTTAGACCGGCGCTTCAACTCCCCTGACATAACTCCCATCGTGTTCCTGGTTACGTTCCTCTACCCTCCCACCTTCATCCTGGAATCGCAGACATTTTAACGAGGCTTTTCATCTACCTGTCACTGGCAAAGCCAGTCAAGGTCTTCTCTGCCCTTTTCCAAAAATCGACCATCTATGTGTCTCGCTTCGGGAACTCGCCGCTTTGTAATTACGATCCACCATTTTCGCTTTCGAAAGGGGTGGAGATAGATAGATAGATAGATAGATAGATAGATAGATAGATAGATGGAAAGAGACGCGTGACTGCTCCTCTGAAAGACCAACCAGTCAGTGGACCTCGGTAGAACGCTAATTATTATCGGTTCGACGCTTCATTTCAATGGAGTTCATTAGTAGCCACTGGACGCCTATGTCCGGTCGCGGTCTAGCGCTACCGAGAAGGAGAAAAATCGACAAAAAGACTCCGCATTGGAGACAATGCGTGTTATCCACCTGCAATTTCCTCTCTGAATATTTACGTGAAAATCTTTCCTCGCTCGATTCTCTTTGAAGACACGACAATGTCCAACCGCAAGTATCGCTAAACCGGTATCAGATGACGCGGCGATGATACATCGACGCGTTAGAAAGGACAGAGGGGAAAGCGAACAATAGTATTTAGCGTTTTTCATAGTTTACAATAATTAATTTCGAACAACAGGAACTCTTGATTAACGGGGATGCGCGTAACTGGATACGCTGCGGTGCACAGGAGGTAAAACACAACTGCACGAAATTACATTTTTATTTGTTCCGTATCGATTACTCTGGTATCTCCATATCAAACATTTACCCAATATCGACGTAATATTGTGTTCTCGATAATTTAATATTGTCATTTTATTAACGGTAAGTCAATATCGGGCTACGCTTGATTTTACAATATCGGACGGTTCGTGTCAACTTTCCGGCATAGACATGCTGTAGTTTACTTTTCTTTCTTCTCCTTTTTGGTATTAAAACTGTACCAACATCGAGGAAGGATTGAAAAGTGAATCTTGTAAAATCAACTTGCCGATAATAAATATTAGATATCGCGATAAACAATCGAGCGGATAATGCGAGAACAAATATATCGATCTTGTCTGCGTCCATCTTCTTTCGCTGTTAATTACACGTTACGTTCGACGAATAATGAAATAACAAGTTTAACACAGGATCGAAATGATTTTTAAAGCTTTCCGGGCCAGATTCCCGTCAAGCGGTTACAATTTATCGGTTGCGCAATTTGTTTCACTATCGCCCTCTCTCTATATCGATTTACAAAACGGTGCTATTGTTTTTAGCGTCGATGGCTCGATGCCAGGTCGATACGATGCGATCAACATCGTTAGCTATTGCTTAAACAAAATGCTCCATTTAATATCCTGTAACAGTTCTAACAGTCCTAATAGCTCTAAAGGCTCTAACAGAGGTTCGGACCTCGAGAACACTGTAGTTCTCGTAACGTGTTCGAGGAGCAAGTAGAATGTGCCCGTCCCGATCGGACACCAGCGTTCCTATTCCACTGATGCTACAAGCGCGCGTGCAAGTGGATCGTTGCTGAACTTTGGATCCATCCAGTTATCGAAGCAAACACAAAACCACTAAAATTCGAGCGCTTTGCTGTCACGAGTCTAACATTCTCTTTATTTTTTTTTTATTTATTTTTTTTTTTAAAGCTTGTTCGCGAACGACTTAGAACAGAGAAGACTTTTCGAGGGAAAGCGAAAGGTTGGAAGCGCGTCGCACGAAACGGAAGAAATAGTGCGACGACGAGAGAGAAGAGGACCGTTGAAAGAACGTCAAACTCAGCCACGATTTAAATGCTTCTACCGGAGCAACGGAACATTAAGCGGTGGTGAGCAGTGAATGCCGGCCAAGGTAGACGCGGCCAGAGGTAAAACGCGCGCGAAAATATTACTCCCGTTCCACTAACGGCTGCCGCGGCAGAAGAATTAATGATCCGCTCTTTATTACACAGATGTGTTTTCTCCATAAATTACGATTTCAATAAAAGTAGCGGCAGCGTTGAATCGAGCGTACCGACGTTAATGGTTGTTTTTGTTATGGCTCTGGATTATTATTGCCGAATTCGACTGCCTTTATCGTTTCTCGATGGTACTTAGCTCCGTCTTGGAGCGATTAGAAAGCGTACGAGAACGTTTCTCGTAACGAGAAACGAAAATTTCGAATTCGTTCGAGTCGACACGCTTCGTCTGGGTGAATGATTTGCAACGCAAGGATTTATGCACGAGGGGAAAGATACGGGAAAATATTTTCAAGCGAACGGATCGTTATCGGCAAAACAACGGTGCTATAAACGTCCCAAACATCGTAATTTACTACTATATTCCGTGTTCCGTAGCAGTACGCGGTAACCAAGACCTCTATGAACTCCACGAGCCACGAGAAAGCGTGAAAGTAAATAAACATCGAGCCCGTATTTTACTACGCCAACTTTTTACCCATGTCTCCTTTTTCTCTCTTTTTTCATTCTATTTTCATTCTATTTTCATTCTTTCTTTTTTTCTCCGTTTCTTAGTCAATCTTTTTTCTTTCGTAGCTCTCTCCGCTTTGTCCCCTTTGTGTCTGGGGAACAAGCTTGGCGTCGTTTCTTTCTCCTGTTTCGAAGCGAAACAAAACGTACATTTCGAATGATTTGCGACAAAAAGTGTTAACCTGAAATAAATAAAAACCATCCGAAAGAAGATGTTTAGCTCGATCGTATCGTCTCGCTGAAATTTATGGAGGAATTTGATATTTTTAAAACGCAACGATACCCATGTCTACCTATTCTCCCCTCTTTCTCCATTCGACTCGCGAGAAATCGTCGAGAGTGGATGAACGAAACTCCTGAATGAAATTCGAGAGCAAAGGCAGGGGGAGAACGTGTTTAATAAAATTAGTTAGCAAGTTTAGCCAATAAGGTGGCGATGAACGATGCGGTTACCTATAGGTCGTGTTTGCGCTGCGCCGATGGTGATAATATTGCGGGAATGGAGGCTGGTGTTGGCTGATGCGAAAATACGAGGCTACTCGACCTGGCAAGTTTCCTGATTAAACCTGTTAATTTGTAATTAAACGGAACCCGCAGCAGACGGAGTTGCCCTTGGATTCGTATAATGGACGACACGCGACCCGTTTGCTAACTTCCAACCAAGATAATATTTGCGTGTTCTCGTCGGCCAATTTTCTCCTGTAGTCTAATCCAATTTTTCCTCATCGAAAATATGTGATCGCTCGAAAGTGGACGAGTTTCCGCAAACACGAGGGTCCAGCGATTAATCGCGATCGCGTCAGCCAATAGTCTCCGTTCTGTTTCCATTACAATCCCCTTAACCGAACACGCGCGAAAACCAATGCACCGTTTTCGGTGAGAAATGCGTGATTACAACTCAATATTTTCCTCGTCGTGGCACGAATACTCGCTGTAAGTACCGATATTCGCACGACTGATATTATTTTTTTTCTTTTTTTTTTTTCTTTTTCCCAAAGACGAACGTAGTTTTCTTCGAACGTGTACGAACGGACTACGGATGTAGCGATTCAGCGGGGAATCGTAGTGAGAAAAGAGAGGAAGAAACAGAGAGTTGTTTTTCGTTAAAATACCGACGCGACGACTCGGTGAACGTAATCTATAATGAGAAACTGTCAACTAGCGTAACAAGAAAACGTCGAACTATGTAATCAGAAAACGGTTTTCAATGGCCGCGTTTGCGCCGCTGTAAACGAGAGAAGGACGTTTACGGGTCCGGCACGTATTGGAATTCCGGATTCAAGATTGAAAAGCGACGCGCGAAGAGATTCTTGAGAGATTCTTGAGAGAGGACGGTGTCCCGAACCAGTTCCATTCGATGCTGAATTATCGATGCGAACAGCGTTCGTGGAGATGCTTAAAAGAAAAAGACGCGCCTGCATGCCGACAACACCGACAACATTTACAACCCTAGACTACTCGAGCACCCGTGAAAGACATTTTACAGTTCGCTAGAAAACTGGGATACCATTCGATAATTCAAAGACGAAAAAATCTAGCAAGTACTGTCGAACGTGATCATTCGTAACAAAGATGGATAGCGCAGCTGCCGTTTTCGCTGTTATTCTCTTTGGGACAATTCCAGACGATACCCGAGCGATATTTCTTCGAAAAGCGTCATCTTCCTTAGGCCTTTCTTTTGTCCTCGTCCTGTCAGGAAGCTGGCAAACAAGCGATGGGTGGACGATACATCACGGGACCAGATTTAAAGCGGGTCGCGAGATTCGGTTGCTGGCACGGTCACGTGAAATGCGAATGCGATAGGAAAAATGTATAAAGTGGCCGAGAAAAGGTAGAGGAGAGGCAGGGATGCCTGTTAGGATTCCGGCTAGGAAACGTGCTACGTGTGCAAAGCAAGATTCCAAAGGGGCAGGACCCGAGAACGACTCCCGTCACAACAAAACAGGATCGCTCGCGTTGCTTTCGCGATGATTCAGAAAACAGAGAGGCCATCTTTCGAAAAGGGAGGAGATACTTTTTCGAACTGGTGGACGTTTCTAAGAGAATCGAGTAGATCGATCGCGTTAGCCAGAAAAAATTTTGAATAAGCGCCCGATACAAAGATCGTAAACTGTTTTCTATGAATTTTTATCAGAAAATTAGACTCGTTGTAAGAAGCGACCCATTCGATCGATTAATATTGAAAATTATGCAAGGAACTTTCATCGAAACGCGTCATTGCGGAAACAACCGTCCAACGATACCGCTACTTTATATTCCAAACAAAAAGTTCAAAGGTGAGAGAATATCGATGAAAATCGATAACCGGTTCTGACTGACCGTAGTCCGTTTAGATTCAGCCTTTGTCTCGCAGCGGGTTGTCGACGTTTTGCACGTGATTATTTTTTTTTCTCTTTTTCCATTTTTTTCCGTGAAAACATCGAACATCGGCCAGAGAATTCGCGATGCAGAATAATTCTCAAAAATTGCTCTCAGTCGGAGTGTTTTTCGTTTTTCTTGTTCCTCGAAGCCCGCTGACGAGCAGCAGCTATTCATCGAATCGACGCAAACGATTTTCTACCGTTTTCCCTCTATATTTTTTCAAATTTTATGAGGAATCAAAGCGAGAGATCGTTCGAATGGAATAAAAGACCGTCAAATACTGCACGGTGCTGTTTAAAAATGTTTGCGATTCAATCGGTACACGACGACGCTCTGCAAAGTGTAACAGGGCACACTGAAATGAGCTGGCAATTGCAGCATTATATAGTTCCCACTGCTCAAGATTACAAGGCACGTGAGCTTTAAGCTCGGCAATAATGTTCGTGTTCAGAGCTGGACTAAGGGCACGTGCGACTTAAATGGTGGCACGAGACCTCAAATTATACGGACGTGGCATTAGAGTCTTAAATTTGGGCCCGGTGAAATCTCACCAAATTTTACGTCCGTTCGTTTCAGTTACTCGCCAGATTCAGACCAAATGGAGAGGAACGATTCTTAAATATCACTCTTACAATTAGATAAACTACCACCGAGGAACGAACATTGAGAAACAAGAAATAAATCCACGGGTTCGCATCTGTTAATCCGTTTGGTAGAACTGGTTAAACAGAGAGCAAGAATTTCAAAACCTTTGGATGTCGTGTAAAAATTCATTTCCAGTGAAACTACAAAGTTCGGGGCACAGGCGAGAATTCCGCTCGGTGGAGCGTCGAGACGCGTACAGGCTCGGTGAACTTCTAAAATATTCGAATCACCGGTACGTTCAACGCACACAGAGCCAGCACAAAAGAGGGGAGGAGACCAGGAGGCAAAAGTATATACTTGGAGTGCTCTCACGTGAGACAACGAGGTTGACGGGACGCGCGTGCATTTACGTCCGGAGTAGCTCGTACAAGGACAGGAGCAACAGAGATGCACGGATGCACCAAGAGAAAGAGAAAGAGAAAGAGAAAGAGGGAAAGAGAGAGAGAGAGAGAGAGAAAGCTCGCGCGGTGGGAGAGATTAACGAGTGCAAGAGATAATTGCCGGGACACGCAAAACGCCGAGCCACTCGAGTCGATCTTCAGAACGTGGAAGGAGAAAGAAAGGAAGCAGGGTGAAAGAAGGTGAGAGTCAAGAGGGTTGAACGAGGTGGAGATAGTGGGGCTGTGCAACAGACGGAGAGCTTGAGAGAAGCAGCAGTACTAGGTAGGGGAATAGAGAAAGGTCGTTACGCTGTGGAGAAGTGGTGACAATGCCTCAACTTAAAATCTAGACGGAGAGAGAGAGATACGCGATGGAAGAAAAAGAAACATGGGTAGAGAGACAGAGGGAGAATGAAGCAGAACAGGGTAAAATCTGCGAGAGGAAACGAGGAGAAGAAAAGAGAAGAGGAGAGAAGAGGAGAGAAAGCTCGGCCTCGTAGATACGTCTGACCGTCTGTTCGTCTGTCCGTATATTCGCCACGACCGACGTCGGTGTTTTGTAAAATTTAAGGAGTTCTTCGCAAAGGGGTGGTGCGCTACGTAGGACGGGAAATGAAAAGTGAGGACAGAGATTCTTTGGCCAGTCGTGTACGCTGCAATGTAGAAAAAAAAAAAAAGAAAAAAAAAAAAATCTTTGTGCCTAAGTGTCTCTTTAAATTCAACGTTAATTACGCAGACACCGGCTTCCAGAGGGATCTTCCTTCTCTTCGACTCTGCTAAAAATACTGCAATTCTTAATTCTCCGTATTGTCGCGTCTACGAAACGACGCCTCGCGACAATGGGAATCATCGCGTGACAGCTTGCCGTAGAAAATTGATCGATTAATCGAGTAATCGAACCACTTAAACGCGAGGCGGTACTATTTTATTAATTTCGAGTAATAGTGTGCATACCAAAGCTTTGGTAAGCTTTGATTAGTAATTAATCGCGTGTTTCAACAAGTGAAAACGATATTACGAGCTTTCGCTTCTCGTTTGAACGCCGCTGGATAAACGGACTTACACATTGAGCTAACGCGAATCTCCGTTCGTGTGGTCGCGCGTGTCTATACTTGCTCCAAAAAATAGCGTGGCCAATATTAAGGACAAACTTGACTCACAGCTGAAAGCGTTACAAACATTTTGTTGTTCCACGTTACAAGTTCCACATCTACGCTACAGCTTTTAAACGATAGTCAGACCGCACGAATTGGAATGTTGTAAGCTCCGTTGCAAGTTTGTCCATCCGCTTTGGAATAGTCCTATAGACGGGGAAGCGAGCGGAGAAGATGGAATACGCGTAAACATCGTTCCGAATGCGAGAATCGACCGGTAAATAGATACGAGGCTCTGACGTAGAGAGGCGGAGCGCGTACACGCGCACCTACTCACAGGAGAAATACGTAAACGGGGTTGGCTATCCCCTGCATGTCCTCGCGATTCTCCGGTAAGTGCAAAGGGATGCGCGCGCGGACAAACGGTGTACGCGGTGCATAAGTAGACACGCACCTATACGGACGCGTTCAATGACACACGCGTTATCGGCTGGTCGGTGTGTTGTGCATGGCCACGTTTCGCTTAGGGAGAATAACAAGTGTGGTCCTCGAGCGGTAAATCAGGGATTTCATTTCGGGTGGTACGTGCGCACCCTGGAACGTGGCCGATCGGTACTCCTGCTTCCGGTCCAATCCCTGTCGCAATTTTCGATCGAGCCGAGTACGCGTGTTCGTTTGTAAAGCATATCGATAAATCCATTCCGCTCAAGTACGAGCGAGTATTTTTCCGATCCGGTCGTACAACTTTGCGGGTATGTTTAAAAATTTCAACATTTCTCATAAACATTTGCAAAAAAAAAAAAAAAAGGAGAAAAAGGAAAAAAAGAGAAAAAAAAGGAAAAAAGGAAAAAATCTCGGGAAATAGTTCCGTCGAAGATCAAATTTTGAAAATGGGTAGCACACGCGACGATCGAGAAGCAACGCGATGCTTGCACGGCGCAATTAAAAATGCAAAGGTTGCTTAATTTCAACCACACCGTGAATT
This sequence comes from Ctenoplectra terminalis, assembly GCA_019453375.1. Classification (NCBI taxonomy): domain Eukaryota; kingdom Metazoa; phylum Arthropoda; class Insecta; order Hymenoptera; family Apidae; genus Ctenoplectra; species Ctenoplectra terminalis. Next base: position 759,137 of record SMSQ01018769.1, on the reverse strand, counting down.
GCGATATTATTCGTGGGTAAACGATAGGTTGTTTTCCTTTTGCCGACTTTCTGTAAATAAGCTCGAGCGCAGAGAAATAGGTAAACCTGGGGGATGTTACGAAAAACAACTCCTCCCTCCGGAAACGAGCCGCGTCGTTAGAGAAGCGAGACCCTTTACTCGAGATGCGTGAAATTCGTAATAAGGTTTCGTGGCTTGACTCTCCGTGACCCCAGGGACGATCAAGTTAAACGGAAGTGGAAGCTACATATAAACGTAGGAACCGAATCTAGACCAAGCTTTCGATGTGTCTCAGCTGCTCCACGGTCTACCCGAGAAAGGATGTGTGCGTGAGAAAAGGTTCACCGTGAGACGATTTCATCGTAATTAAACGGAGAAAAGCGATGGAAGCTCGTTGTAGCTCTTCGACGTAGCGTGTGCAAAGACAATTAACGCGATCCATGTTAATTTGTGGTCCCAACTCGGTATCTCCCAGCGAAACCTTTAATTGGACGCGGGAAATAAATAAGAAGGTCGGTCGCGGGTTGGTTACTTTTCACGGAAAGAGCCCAGAGGGAATCGAGAGCAACGCGAATCTGGCCGTTTCAATTTCAACGAGTTCGCCTGAACAAATATTCTTAGATAAAGAGAGCTCCGAGTCGTCTGCACGAACGAGCCTGAATGCCTAATGGCGCCGGAGTATACGAGTAGCTATCTGCTTTCCCCTTTGCGAGACTGACTGCGTGCGACCTTATGCATTGAATCGGGAACCGAGATCGACGCGACACTGAAATCCAATATCGAACCGCTCTCTTCGTTCGTCTCGAAGACGTATTGAAATAACACAGATTGTCGCATCGTCAACCATAATTATGTATTATACTGGAATATTTGTTCGTTACTTTTTAACCTTTTAACCCTTTTCCGTAATTTTTCAATTAAAATTATCAATTTTAATCGTTCACTCGTTTCGCTCGACTCTACTGTCGTCTACTCAGGCTGGAGTAGTTCGTAGAATGGAACGCGTTCTTCGCGTTCTTCGCATTCTTTTCTCCCCTTGTGAAATAGTAGCAGGGGATGAATAAATAATTTCGAAGAAATTGCACCGATCGTAGAGTGGATCGACAATCGATTAACAAACTAATTTTGGTTCGAGAGCCAACGATTTGAAACTTAAGTGGCGTTCGTGTTTGTATCGTGGTTGTGATCTCTGATTTTTCAAAGACTACCGTCGTCACCGTCAAAGAAGAGTGGATACGTTTATATTTGAAAATTGGATGGAAAATGATTTCACGGAGGCGGTGACTCAAAGTCGAAAGGTTTCGTGGAAAAATAAGGTAACCGGTGAAAGCATCGGAGCTAGCTAGCTAGCTTCATTCGGTACGCCTCGGTTTCGAGAAAATCGAATTTTCGCGCAAACGTGTGAAATCGATAAACGAATTTTATGCGGAGTTTAGCACGGAACTGGGTCGACTGTGTTTAAACAGTCCCGTGACGCTTTGCGACTCGTATTAATCCAATATATGATCGACAGGACCGAACGATGTCTGATCATTTCGCGGTCTCGACTACTGTCCCATTACCGTCCTTCTTGTACGCCCACACCCATCGTTCGATCAACACTTTGGACAATGGGTTTTCTTCGCTTTTAGCCTAACGAACGTTACCTTTGGGAAATTTCTTTATCCATTTCTATGGAGAATTTAATCAAGAAAGTGGAAGAAATTTCGTTGCGCGGCAAGTGCGTAACCCGGTGCAGGTTTTACGACGTTTTTCAGAGTATGAAAAGTTTTGTTCGGAACAGGCACCAGAGAAGAGAGAAAATAGGAAAGAGAAAAGAAAGAGTCGAGAGACGAAAAGGAAAGCTCGATAACGAAAGAGAACGGCTCGTCGAGCGAAATCTGCGAAAGATTTAGATGTTTGGTATACATCCAATAAATTGGAATCGTATCCGCGTAAAATTATGATGGACGGTTCGTGAAAAGAGTTCGGCTGTTCTACGCGCTCGTAAAATTTGCCACCGTTTTAATAAATTTCAAGCATTACGTTAAAGGTGAAGAGTTACGAGTGCGTTCATCGATTACTGAAACTTGGTCTGTATATTCACGAGCTGCTAAAACTAGGTTCGCATATAAAATAGATGATTTATCTTGAGCCCGATTTTCTAACGAGTAACTCGATCTCGTCTTACGGTAGATGCCCTGTGAAACTTTCAGCAAACTCATGCTACTTATTTGTCGATTATTTTCTCGTCTACCGGGTGTACGCGTAATTCCATCAAATTATTACAGCGCGATAAATTTATTTTCCTATTCACTCCCGACGGAACTTTATCGAATCATATTTTCACGTTGCTGGAAATAAAAATAAATATTTTCTATCGCAACGGTCTATCTGTCCGTTCGACGGACGGCCATTCGGCCATTTCGTAATAAAGTCGGAACAGAGGCTGCCAGATTCTTCGACTATTGTAGGGAACGTCTTTGCGGAATTCGTGTCCATTTGAAACTCCCTCAAAGAAGCCACGCTGGATGCCTTTCACGAACGAGGCGTATTAATTTTGTCGCTGGTCGAGAGTCATAGTCGAAGACTTTCAGTTCGAGAAAAGGGAACGAGATCACTGGCGAGATTATTATTCGCAAAAGAAAGGAATCCTTCCTACCGTAGCTCTTTCATTGGACAGTAATTTTTATCCTTCTGCAACGGTATACTTCTCGAAACGAGGCTATCTTCGACACTACCCGAAAACTATTCAGTGTCGCGAACAAAGGAGCTTCTACGATTACCACGGAATTGTACGTATCTAGCCAAGTGTGCGTAACTGCGGTAACAATTTTCTTTTCTAACAATTATTCCCAGACTTTTCGAAGCCAATATCGAGTCGAGCATAGAATTGAAACGTATCCACGAATGTTTGATCGAGAGTTGCGAGATCCAACGTATCCTCGAGTTTGAATTTTTTTGGGGTATGACAAGATTGGAAAAGAAAAAAAGAAAAAAGAGAAAAAAGAGAAAAAAGAGAAAAAAGAAATAACGCTAGGAACGAGATGAGAGGCAGCAAGATGGTTGATGGTTCCCTGACTTTTTCTAATCGCATTGAAACGCCGGTCGATCGCACTTAATCCGTGATTAAACTTCGCTTCAGGCGCCATTAAGCCGGAGCCAAAGGACACTGGAATCCGGCATTGGGATATCGGCGAGATAGACGCGCAATCGATTCTCTGTATAAGCCAGGCCTTGATTCTTCGGCCATTCACCGATCGTCCTTGCCGAGAGTGGTGCTCGTGCCTCGGTGCTTCGGTGCTATGGGGCTCTGGTGTTCCGGTGCTCTGACGCTTCGGTACTCCGATACTCGTGCTCCAACTAAACGTGGGCTTTACCACTGTCAGCCCGTCGCGTTCCTCTCTACACACGGTTTCCAACCTAACGTATCCTAGATTCCACGGATCTCGCGATACACGAGATACCGGCCAGTGCGCCGAAACAGATCCCGGATTAGATGATAGCTGATCAGTGCGATGCGCCGTGTGAAAGACAAATTTTATTGAGAACGAAGATAGGTGATTCGTAACGATCGTTGGAGGTGCGAGAAAAATTTAACACCGTTCGCTTTTATCCTTTCTTTTTTTCTCTCTTCTCTTTTCCTCTCTCTCTCTCTCTCTCTCTCTCTCTCTCTCTAATTGTGACTATCCACCGTTGAACGAGACCTGTTTGGAGTTGACGCTCGATCAGTTTCCAACTTTCGTCGCGCGAAACTGGGCCAACTTGATTCGAATGAAATTAAAGCAAGCCAGAGTTTTACACTAAACGATTGTATTATAGCTGGCGCAACTAACCGCTGCAACGAGCGCATCTTCCGAAAAAGGTGACTCGTTAATTCGATTGCAGGGTTTCTCTCTTTCTTTCTCTCACATATTTTAACGTAACATAATTTCGATGAAAAATTATCCGTGCGAAAAATCCACACAGAAGCGTGAAACGTACGCATCACGTACGATATTTTTTCCCCTGTTAATTGGATGCGTAGCTGTTTCGTGGGTGAACGCCGATCGATGTTTACGCAGCAAAAAAAAAAGAAAAAATTGTAACTTTTACATGAGTATGTGCACGGTAGGGTTATCGACCGAAGAAAAGCAGAACGACTATGAACAAGATTAGTACAGGATGTGCCTAGATGGAACGCATTCATAAGCGCCTGTATGGAACATCGTGGGCCCGCAGCGGCAGGTGCTATTGGTACAATGAAATTCTGGAATGAAACACGAGGGAGCTTCATATTCAGCTCGGTCGGCCGGTCGTTTCGAGTTGGTTTACGAGCCTAGCGACGCATTAATTCGTTTCGTCGACGGTTTCGGCCCGATTCGTAACAGGGACAACCGTCTGAGACAAGTTCCCGATTTTAGCTGATTAGGCGTGGCTCGATGTCGAGCTGCGACCAACTTGGTACGTTTCAAAATGGCGCGATTGCGTGTGCTTTCGCGCAAAAAGAAAAAAGCAATATTACGCGAGGCGTAAAAATATGTTAAAGATCTTTATACGCGTCGATCTTTCGGAGTTGTTTATTTCTCGAACAACTGTTTCGTTACTTTCCTTTCAAACTCTGTTCCGCGTCGAATACGAGGAAATAAAATTGATCGGAACGCGATCAGTTTTCCGGAACGATAAAATAGAAACACGTAACATTGTTTTCGCGCGTGCTTCATTGTCGGCTCCGATAAAACAACGCAGCCACTTTACACTGTAAATAAATTATGTACGTAAACTGTAATACTTAGGGATTTTCTTTGTACTATTTTTTTTCAATAGCAATATTGCGACAAACATTACCGGGTTACGTAATGGTACAAAATTATTGTCCTTCGGAAATTAAAAAACGTTCGGTGCGGCAGTTTAAAAAGTTTCGATGTAAAATAAAAGAACCACGCGCTATACGCGCAATCTGGAATCGAGAGTTGAACGCGGTTAACAGCAGATCGAAGGAGACAATGGAGAAAGTTAACGAAGCGATCGATATTTAAAATGATCGCGAATATTGTTCGATGGATCGATGACGTTGGGCGGCGCGATACGGTGGTTGGCGTGCTCGGATATTCGGCCAGGTGCATTCGATACGCGAGCAAAGAGAAACGAGGAAAAAATGAAACGGGGAACGAATATTGTTCGTATCAAGTATCGCGGTATCGATGAACTTCTACGAGAGCTCGTAAAGAGAGGAATAGTAGTAGCGAGGTGTTAATATCGGAAAGGCCGGTGGTGCAATTGAAATTATAAACGACTGCTAAGAGAGGTTAATAACGCCGGTTATAATTCTCCCGTGTCCTCTCTTATGGCGCAATTAAACCCTGATAATGAATCGAATCAATAATACTCGAACGAAGGCATCGCGAGAGCTGGAAATGGGTCGGTTCCGTGGAATTCATTATATCTGGGCGATCCTTCCCTTTTTTCCTCGCCAGAAATATTAATTTTATTCGATAGAGATGCTCCCCATCTTTCGATCCGACCGTTTCGTTTCATCCAAGAGATCTCGATCCAAGCGATTCCTTAGCATTTCAATTAAAAATTAAGCGTTCAGCTCGTTCCAAGAGTTCCAACGAAGGTTTCGAAAGCCCGATCCATTGCGCGATTCTTCTTCGCTGGCACGAGCACCGGTGAGGGGATGAATTTTTAAAAAGCTTCAAGGGAAACGGGGGAGTGATTTGAAAGTTTTGGCGACGTCAAGTAGAAAAGTTTTCAAAGGGTGGAGGTAAAGGAAAAAAAAAGCATGGCTAGGAGATGGTTAGAGGAAAAAAGGAGAAAGAGTAGGAAGATTGTGCACGATAGGTTGCGGCGGCAGCTATCGGTGAATGTAAGAAAGTAGCGAACGTCCAAGCTCTACCGACTGTCTATAGCGCATCCGATTTCGACGATGCACCAGTTATATTATCAAGCTGCTCACAGTGGAAAAACAAAAGCGAGGAAAAGAAAAGTTTCACGCCGCGCGGCGCTGGTGCGGCAAGTTTATAGGTATACGCGATAAATCACGTTTACCAGATTTACGCACGTATCCGCTTGTTACGCTCTTCGAAACTTTGGTCGGCCGATCTAGTTCAATAATTAATCGAAAATTATCGGGGGATGCGCGAGTGAAACTTGTTCAAACGTCGTTGGGAGAAGCGCGAAAGCTATGCGAAAACGGAAGACAAAGGATGAACAGCGTCAAAGAAAGAGGGCGAAAGGTGGATGGTAGAGGGCGGAGTAAAGTAAAAGAAAAATCATCTCCTTTCCTTCGGTGTAAAATTCGAGAATGCGGAAGAGCGTGTCGGGTTGGTCGTCGGCGTTTCCTGCCACGTTGTGTATCCGTGAGAGCAAGTTCTCGAACAACCGCGTTGGTGAGCGAGCTTGTATATCCGAAGGGACTACGCTCGAACCTTGGGGTATCCAATGTATCATCGCGCTAACAATACGAGAGAGAAAGAGAGAGTGAGAGAGGGAGAGAGAAATATAAGGGAAGAATTGAAGAACGGGGGTTAGAAAGGGAAGGGAAGAGATGAGAAGCAGGGGGAAATGTCGGGGGTAGGCGCGAGAAGAGGCAACGGTCCGTGTTACGGAATGGCCTCCACACCCACCACTTTGTTCGAAAGGTTATTTATTACTTATTGAAGCGGTCTTGTAATTTCCTCGCGTGATATACTACTAGCGGAAAAATAATACCGGTCGTGTATGCATTATGTATCTGCGGACGAAGCTCTCTCGATTCGTACGGCACGAACGACGCCGATCGTGCTCGATTTCGTTCGAGCTACCTTTGAACGTGACTGCAAACAGAGAAATGCCTCCTCGTTTGGTCGTTTCGAGACGGAAGTCACGGGACAGTATGCATGTCGCGAATTCGGGTTGTATTTAATGCACTGAATAACGGCAACCTCCGTTCAATTATTCAGCTTCGGACAAGTTTGCTAGGGATTCAGTCGCGCCGTGACGTTTCGCCTTTTCTACCTGCTCGAACCTCTGGAATAGCGTTCGTCTAGATCGCGTAGATTTCGCGGTAAACTTGGACAGGACTCGAATCGAAGGATATAAATACGTAAAGAAATTGATGTAAAGTAAAGCGCGATTGGCTACAAAGTACGATCGGACTGACGCATCTGCGACGTACAACAGGATCGATAAATGACGAGAAAGGGAAGACAAAGTTGACAAGAGAACGAGCCGATGAATATTTCAGTTTCTCGTACAGTGGGATTGACTACACGCGTTTGCGTCGAATCTAAACGCCACGTTTGACCTACGATTTACATGCCACTACGCCGATGTTTCGTTGCTCGATTGACAAATTGTTGGGCTATCGTAGCAGACAATACATGGTACTATAACTATAAACGCTCCATCGAAATTTGTTTTGTTCCAAGTCGAGAACAACAAGGATAGAAAAATGTTTTGTTGGAAAAATATTTGACACTCGCATCGCATCATTCATACATCAAAGGTGTCGTTTCTTTGGTAAATATAAAAGGACGTTGGTCAATTGGTCGCGCATTAGATTCAATAAAGTCGCGAAATCGAGATCGAAACGATGGCCTGCGTGCGAAAAACGATTCGGATATAGCGTATCGTTGCGCAAGAGTATCCCCTGTATTGGTAAGCCGGTAGAGCAGAGGCGAATAGAAACGCACACGGTGCCGTGCACACGTACTCGAGCATGTGCATACTCTCTTGCGCGAGCATAGATACGTTTTGGTAGAATTGGCTCGGATATAATCCAGCGATGGTCCTGCAACCCTTCGCGAACCTGCTTCTCGACCGCTCGCCTCCGCTCTTCCGTTTCTCCGGCCCTTCCGGCACGATGAACAAGCCGAGCGGTAGTAGTAGCATCGGTGTCCAGTGTGTAGCAACGCGAACTGCCACCGGCTGGCAGGCTGCTGTGCGGTAAGTGGTACGAGTGCGAAACGGGTCAGCCGTAAGCGGCGAAATCCCAGTTTGTCCGAACAGTTGCTTCTCGCCTAGCTTAACCCCACCGCCACCGCGTCGACGTTGCTCGATGGCATCGGAAGTCGTTTCTAGCCTACAGATATATCTCGAATCATGGAAACGGGACGCGATCTTGTCGGAGCTGCGATAGGAAGAAAAATCGAAAGACGGACCGAGGTTTCGAACAGGTTGCCACCGAAAGAAACTAGTTGCTCGTAAAAATACTTTCCTAGTCGTCGAATCGGCAGCGCAGCAACCGCCAACTAATTTTCGGCGGTGTGAATTTGATTGGAAAGCTCGAAAGAATTTGGAAATAAGGTAAGAGCGAGAACAACGCGTCGACTCTGTCGACTCTGTCGACTCTGTCGATTCGAGGCAAAACACGCTTTACCACGATGAGACGTTCTAATAACGCGTGATAAAGGAAAACAAAAAGAACAGCTAGCCGATGTAACGAGAAAGGGCAAGCTGAAATATAACAAAGCAGCGGGAAACTCAAGAATAATTGAAGGGTTGGCGCAAGCTGGGCGCGAAAGCGAACGTTATTAAAGCCAGTCACTCCGGCGAGTGGTGGAACGTAATTAAAAATCTAATTTCATCGTAGCGAGTCTGTACGTTCGCCAGACGCCCACTGAAATTATGTCCTCGTAATCGTTTCATACACAAATATTTAAATAATTGTAGTTTCCGCTGCGCGATGCTCGCGCAAATTGCCTTCCTTGCTTCGCTCGCCGCAAACAACTCGGACCTGTCAACGAATTAATTTAGACTCGATCCGACGATACGAGCGCTTTAGCGTTCATCCCGATCAATTAAGCGACTAGTCCATCGTATTAATTTCTACGATTACAACCAAAACTGTTGGAAAGCTCAATTTTCCTTCTCGAATGTCTCGATCTTTGTCAACGCGTTAGTTAAACATAGGTTAAACGTAAGTTAAACGTAACTTTTTACGCGTTTTGGGCTTACGATTCAAGACGACGCTGTAAGGGAAAGAGAAAGAACGCGTTGTAAATGGACAGATTTACGAGTAGGTATTTTTTCTCCTTTTTTTCTTTTTTTATATCTTCAAATGTTTTATAAACGCGGTTGCCAGTGCACCGAGCGGTCGCGCAAAGAATGTAAGGTTGAGCCAGAGTGCAGCGTAATGCTGGATGGCGGGGGTGGCGCGACGCAGAGGAATTGCGACGGTTGGGGTCGCCATATTCAAAACGAGCAATAGCTCGGAGCCAGCTACCGCTTATTTTATGGGTAATGCGTTTCGCCGTTGCACTTTTATTTTATTTTGTGATTTGCTGCCGCAACGTATTACTCGGCTCCGGCGGCGTAGCGGTTTCGCGTGCATCGCACGTATGCGCACGCGGCCAAGCGCGTTTACATCCTCTGCGGAGCAATGCGTCGCGAAACATCCAACCCTGCCAACTTTTGCCTCTTTTCGCCGTGCCATTTCTTTTTGCTTCTCGTCCGACCGACTAATGATCTCTCCTAGCTCTCTTAACGCTTTTCCTTTCCTTCCCTGCGATGCGTCTACTTACAAAGCTTCTATAGAAAAATATATGCCTAAAATTTTTGCCGGAAAACATTGCTTTCGAGCTAAAAAGTTGAACGTTGCGTAGATATAAGTAATTGATTTTGTACGAAAACGAGAGATATTTTACGGAAGGTCGATGCGATCAGAGTTAAGCGATCCAGACGGGCATCGTTTGTTGACAAAACTATACAAATACCGATTGTTTATCTCGAAAATAATCGAACCAAGATAACCTGTTTATCGTTCACGAAAGGGAAGACGTTTCCGCGGATGGATTTCCGAGCATCGAAATTTAATTCCAGCCGGAGGAAGTTGCTGTCAGCAATCGCTTCCGACTACCGTGTACACTATTGTCCCGAGCGTCGAAATTACCAGAACGTTTGGCTTTTAAAGAAGTTTCTGTCTCCGGGTGTACTCTGTACTCTGTACTCTGTACTCTGTACTATGTATCGTGTACCGTGTACACACAGGATAGAACAAGCGTACGGTATCGTTCCCCCTGTTTAAACGGGATAAATAGGAATGCCAATAATACCCCGTGTCTTGCGAAGTATCGACCCTATCGGAACCTCTCCGGAGACCGATATTATGTGTTACCAAGAAATGAAAAAGGAAACGAAACTCAACGTATACGCGCCAGCCGAGTCGAGCGGTGGTCTCAAGGGGTAAGAGAAAGGAAAGAAAATGGAAGGAAAGAAGGAAGGAAGGAAGGAAGGAAGGAAGGAAAAAAGAAAGAAAGAAAGAAACGAACCGACCAGAAAACGACAGAGTGCGACAGAAATACGTACCGTTGTCGCGCGTCTCCCGAAGCTTCCGATTTCAGTGTACTCGTTCCCGTTTCCTTGTAATTTGTCGTCTCGAAACATACTAGCAGCTATTGACACTGCCGTCTATGGTTGGTTAGGAGCAACCATTTGGAGGAAATGAAAAGAATCCGAGAAAAGTCGTACTTTCACGAGATATTACCAGAAATCTTGGAACGTCGATGTCTTCTCTCAGTCTAGTATCCGATTTTGAAACGCGATTTGACAATTAACGCGCCTCAAAAAGAAACGAGCAAAGTTACTTGAAATCGATACCGGCTCTCATTAACGTAATGCGTCCATCAAAGGTCGAAAGTGCGAGCCTCGAAGTCGACGCCAAAAGGCGGTATCCAAGCGGCGAGCAGAGGTTACGGGAGCTCGGAAATCGATTGTCCCACCGATATTAATCTCGTAGCTCATCTATACGCGACTTCAACGACAGATCGGGTGACCGCTTTGACCGTTCTCCTAATTGAAAGATGAAACAGAACAAGGGAACCGTCGCCATGCTCCAACTATGGGAAAATAATTATTCAAGGTCGAAGGGTCACGTTTATTTCCTCTCGCCTCTCGCTTGCCATTTGTCAAATCCTGATGAACTCTGCCACGTGTCACGAAGCCACGCTTTCGGCCATGAATTAAAGCGACGACGCTTGCGAATTCGCGCGTCGAGCATTGTTCCGAGTTTCGAGTTTCGAATAGTTTCGAGTTTCGAGTTTCGAGTTTCGAGTTTCGAGTTTCGAGTTTGCGGCTGCAGTTATCGAACTCCGGGATGTACTTCATTCCTGCGGAGCACGCCTCGCGCCACGGATCCTTAAAGACAATTCGTCCTCTAATTGCTTCGACAACTTTCTCCGCGAAAAAAATAATCGTTCGCGTCACGGACTCCTGGTACTGGAGTTACGAGCAACGACAAACTTTCCTCGGAACGCAAAACTTAAACCGAATTTTTCATCGCCGGTGAGTATTATTCGAGAACTTTTTCAACTTAAAGACGTCGAAACGAACGAGCAGAAAAAGATGCTTAATTAAGGTTTAATTCAGGCCCCGTTTTGCTCTCTTTTCTCGGCTCGCGACGTAACACCAATTTTTGTTCCCCTGGTCTAGATGCGTCCACCTAGCCGTGCAATATTTCACGAACGGATTTTCCAAAGTGTAAGAAAAAACAGGCAGAATAGAGAGAGAGAGAGAGAGAGAGAGAGAGAGATGGTGGAAGAGAAGAAAAGATGGGCATGTCTGGCAGAAAGTGGCCGTGGGCCGAAGTCGGTTGGTTGTAGCTATAGACTCTGCCGGAGAAGTGCAAAAAAATTGCAGGCACGAGCTAAAAGTTACGATTTTTCCTAGTCCTAGTCAGTTCGCATAACTCCAGTTGAAAGTACAAATTCTATGCGGCAACTTTCCCCGGGAACCAAATACGCACAGATCCGGATATTATACACAGCTCGGGGAAGTCAGTCGAGGGATAGTTTATCCTTTGGTAGATACCGTCTAAACATTGCGGCTACCAGAACGTACTACTAATTTATAATAATCCTTTTTAAAATCGACTCTATGCTCTTTAAATTCTCCGAGACGGAAGAAGGAATTCGCGAAAACTGATTTACAAGCAGGCGATTCGTTTGATCGAGTTGAAACTCTGACCGAGAAACAAATCAAGGAGAATGGAACGCGAGTGATCCGAACGTTGAACGACCAGAGCTACCTCCGCGTAACTGGGATTGGATCGAATACCCGAATAAGTCAAGAAACACAAATGCGATTACTCATTGTTATGGTTTCAGATAAGCGCCGACGCACAATGGAGGTTCGGTAGAGCGAGATTCTCTCGAGCAAAGTAACACAACGAGATTCGTTTAAGATCTGCTGCACGTTCCAGAAAATTCGACACTGTACGAACCAAAGATCAAGCAGAGTGACGATTCGGGAATGCAAGTATACGCAAGTAAGTTAAACGCACGCAAACGCGTGTTGGTGGAACAAGCGCGGTTAAAAAGTGATTAATCCCGGTGAACTGCGATCGGTCTAACGATGAAAAAATTGCGGAACCACCGAAACACGATGGTCGTTACCGAATTTAAATTGTATATCGAAACGTCGAGCGAGAAGCACGAAACAGGGTCGGCTATTATTTCAACGAGAAAGCCACGGTTTCAAAGCGACCCAATAAGACGTTGCACCGTTTTAATTAAGCACACCCTAGAGTCGGTAGTTGAACGTCACTCGACGGGACCGATTGTTATTATTGTCGCTAACGAGTAATTTGTTTATCCGGGATGATATAATTTAGAATGTTCGGTGGAATCGGATAATCCGGGGCGATTCGAGAGCGAGGTAGAATGGAGAACGCCGAGGGGTTGGCGGTGTTGGTGGCGCAATGACGTGACAGACCGCAATCGCTTTACATATTCATGATGTAGCTTCGTGGACGTGCACCGCAAAATCATAGAATTCGTCTGCTTCATCGTCCATTCGGGATTGTTCTAGAATCGTTCGGAGCCTATCCGTGTCATTCGAGTCGTTTTTCTTTCCATCTTGTTGCATAAATCTCTCGGAATCGTTAGCTGCTGCAGTTTTGCGAAATAATTACCCCCCCCCCCCGCCGCCCCATTCGTGGTTGAAATAACTGACCAAAACGAAGAAGCGTCCCTTGTCAATTATTCCTAGCTATGCCGTGCTGCTTACGATTCAAAGTGTCGCAATCTCTTCGAGTATCTCTTTAATCGAATCGAGAAGGCGTAAGTACAATGTTGTTCCCCGTAACTACCCCTATCACGTTACGACATTGGCCACGTTCTTTCCTTTTCACGCTGATTAATCCCATCCTATTAATATGGTTTTAACAAGAGGGGGGAGATCGTAACGAGAGCACGTCCGCGCGAGGAGAAGTATCGAAAAGACGAAAGAATAAACGACAGCTTGGGTCCTATGTTGGAGAAAGCAAAACGAACCCCGGATAGAACCGATCGCGCGTCTGGATCCGAGCCACCGAGATATCGATTCGGTTCTTGAAGCGTAAAACGGGTCGTCGACTTTCATCCCTTTCCGTTCGACACTCGGGAATTAGGGTCGACGAATCCTTTCCGAGCGAAGAACTCGAGAAGGGCCTGAAAGTCGTCAGTGGACTCCGGGGGCTCTTTTTTACGATAAATTTCACCGAGTGCCGGTTCGGGTCAATTGTCCCGTCGGCCCTTTATTCGCCTTATACCCCTTATATCCCTTATATCCCTTATATACCTGGCTAGGCTAACCTTGTACTTAGCCAAGTATCTATTCGTTTCTGGCTAATAGACGTTCCACGGTGCAGTCGGGATGGCATATCTGGTAATAGGCGATTTTCAACCGTCTGCTCGTTACTGCGTTCGTGATTCTCGAGAACGAGACGTCGCAACCGATCGTTCGTTGATCCATTCAGCGAGTGGGATCGTCCAGGCGAATCGAAGGATCGCGAGAACTAAGTCTAGTCGATCGGATCTCGATTATACGGTGCCGGAGATGGAGAAAATTTCGTTTATTTAAGCCATTCGGCTAAGCAGCGAGAACGGTACAGTAGGAGAAACTGAGAACCTCCGAGAAAGCTTCGGATAAGTGCTCTTGGCCCGGAGTAACGGAGAAATTCAAAGGATGCCGAGCAATCGAGCGGATTCGTGGAAAAGTCTTGGGATAGCGAATAGGTCTACCGGTTGATCGAACCAGAATCATGGGAATCGAAGGGGGAACGAACCGAAACAGTACCTCAAGGTGGATACGCGGGACGGTGGAAAAAACGAGGGAAAGATGAAGATGCTGGGCGTGGGTGAAATGGACGGACAGGCAAGCTGTAGGGGTGGCGGGGGGATAAGTAAGAGAGAGAGAGAGAGAGAGAGAGAGAGAGAACGAGAGGAAAGTAACAAAAGAGCGACCGCCGTGGCTCCCCTTTCAAAGTATTTCTATGACGTTGCCGCGTTTCGTGGTTCATTAGTGAAAAAGGGTTTCCCTTTTGTTGGCCACGATCCTATTGCGAAGTGCTCCCGGTGCGATTCTACATATATCGCCGTCTGCGAAGCCTTTGCAAACATTAACTGGTTATTCGAAGCAACTACTTCGTCAGACGTTCGCGATATTTCGATAATAGAGCACTCGTCGTTGCAACAAGATATTTGACCGAACTCAAAGAAACACTCGTTAATTAGACAACTTTTCGTACACACTGTTTTAATCGTTAATATTTATTGTAAACGAAGAAAATGTGAGATCAACCGGAAGAAGTACCATAAACGAGGATAATCGCTGCTCGTCGATTGGTATGAATTGGTAAAAAATAAATCTGGTAAAAAGAAAAAAAAAAGAAAAAAAAAAAAAGAAAAAAAATGGTAGTAAATAGGTGCCGATAACTCTTGCCCCGATAAATGAGTTTTTTCGTGAAAGGAATCAGGGAATTCGGTGGAATATGGAAAACGCGATTTTCGAGAGGGATCGTTCGAGCTGAACTGGATATGAAAGAACGATAGGTTAAGGGTGAGGTGCGCGGAGATGCGTCGGGGGACGCAAATGGATGGTTCCTGCGTTTCCGGTAGCGAAGGCCGGAGGCTGGAAGAGGATGAGAGGTTTGTCCAGAACTGGATTTAGGACGAGTCAGAGTCCTGGTCCGAAGTCCGAGTTCGAGAATATCGAGAAGCGGCAAGAACCGGTTTTTTGCAATTAGTAAAATGGCAGGGGAACGACGAGAATCCACCGGATGAATAGAGCACGCTGAAGCATTGTACCGAGCCGTAGCGCCGCACCGCGATAATTTCTCGAATACGCGTCGGCCCCCCATCGCTTTTCTATCGCCCCTACTGAAAACGCGGCGCGCGTGAACGCGCATCGAGCACGCCGGAACCGTTATCTGCTCCAAGTGGCATGCCTGGAAATTTTCAGAATAACAGCCGTCCGTGCAGCAACCTAGCCAGTGGTTCGTAAAAATTGTAAATGAAAGGCTGCCGGCACTGTTGAATCTTTCAACAAAATTCCGTTATTATCACCAACGAAAACTATTTAATGCAACTTTGCTGCAAATGTCGATAAATATTCACAGACCCGGGCCACGCCGCAGGGGAGGCGAAGCTAAGCTGTTTGCGATCAAACGTGAAATAAAATGTTCCAAGTGAAAAGAGAAGCAATCCGAGCGATGTTGATCCAGCATACGCAAGCACAGTCTGACGAGCCAATTTTCACGAACTCGTTCGAATTGTCAGAATACTGGCTTGACGTCGCGTTAGATGGTAAGGTACGGGATAAAGAGGGTGAGGGATTGGAGCGTTCCACGGCGTTCCGCTGGAAATGGATACACCATTGCGTCGCTTTCTGGTCCACGAGTCGTTCGGGTCGAGTTAATCGGAGTTCCGTAAATCGGCTGGAGAATTACGAGAATCCATTTGTCGATGTGGCCCTAGATTAGAGCCGGCGTTGTGCAAACAGAGGCAAAATCGTGTAAACGATGCTCTAATCTGCGCGTAACGATACGAGATTGCTCGTTATTAAACGGACACGACGAACGTCATTTATGCGACAAATATTTTACAACCGTGAAACGTCAATTAAGCCCCTGCCGTTGTTCGTGAAAAGGAGCTGAGACAACGTCGACTATCGAATCGCAAAAATTACACGAAATCGTACGATCGAGCAAAGTGAATTAAATATCTGATATTGTAACGCATAT
This sequence comes from Ctenoplectra terminalis, assembly GCA_019453375.1. Taxonomy (NCBI): domain Eukaryota; kingdom Metazoa; phylum Arthropoda; class Insecta; order Hymenoptera; family Apidae; genus Ctenoplectra; species Ctenoplectra terminalis. The sequence continues at coordinate 743,197 of SMSQ01018769.1, read as the reverse complement.
AACACCGCGAATAACGTTTAAGCCCCAAAGTGCTTCACACTTTTAACGTTTCCATATTTTTCAGAGAACCTCGAATTTTCGATTCGCGTTAGCCAGAGAAACGACGTTCGGACGAAATCGCTTTTCATCGAATAACGATGGAGAAATCGAATTCATCTGGGTTATTCGATCTAGAATTTCGCATGTTTGCAACAACCAGCGCGGTGTCCGACGTATCCTATTCCCTTGCGACAACACAGCGGCAGTTTACGTCGGTTTACGTCGGTTTACGTCGGTTTACGTCGGTTTTGGGAGGGTGGAAATTGGCAATTACTAATGCGTGACCAATTCCATGGACAACTCCTACCAACAAACCTCGCGTCACCGAGCCGCAACAATCTGGACTTCGCTTCGAAAGTTCGATCGTGCTAAGCGTTCGTTCAGTCTATTTAAGAGTCGAAAAAAATGACGTTTCACGCTCGTTGGATACCTTACCGTTGTTCTCTTCTATTACATTCCCTATCGAGGGAAAACAAGTTGTTGCGTTCCCAACGTGTGTATAGAAAGAGAAAAGGACGATAAAATGGCGATAAAGGAACGAAAGATGACTACGACGAGGGGTGATTTTTTTAAAGAAACCAAATCGTTTATCCTTTCAGCGTCACTCGTGTCACGGCTTGCTTTTATCGTTCCGACTCCCATTTGCTCCGCGTTTTGCGTCGCCTCTAACCTTTGCCAGCCTTCCGACACCTTCTTCCTCACCGCTGCGTTGCCAAGAAGAGAAAATACATCGTTTTGGTTTCTTTGTCGAAAGGTAAGTTGGTCGAGCTACTATTATCACCCTCTATCGATCGATCCGACGTGCACGCGTACACTTACGTTTAACCAGAGGATGAATCCTATATGCCGGTGTGTGTACACACAGCTTTGCTCCGTCTCGAGATTTTCTTAAGCGTCGCTCGTTTCGTTGCGATTTTTCTTTGCACAAGATCAGAGTGTAACTCATCTTTGTACATATTTACATAACCTCGTTGTTTGTTAAACAAGAATGTCTGCAAGAAGATCTTCATCTTGCAAAAGCTCGTGTAATTTTTTTTCTTTTTTTTTTATTTATAAAAAATTAATTTTTTATAAATAAAAAAAAAAGAAAAAAAATTACACAAGCTTTTGAAAAAAAAAAAATTTTTTAAAAAAAATTTTTTTTAAAAAATTTTTTTTTTTTCAAAAGCTTGTGTAATTTTTTTTCTTTTTTTTTTATTTATAAAAAATTAATTTTTTATAAATAAAAAAAAAAGAAAAAAAATTACACAAGCTTTTGAAAAAAAAAAAATTTTTTAAAAAAAATTTTTTTTAAAAAATTTTTTTTTTTTCAAAAGCTTGTGTAATTTTTTTTCTTTTTTTTTTATTTATAAAAAATTAATTTTTTATAAATAAAAAAAAAAGAAAAAAAATTACACAAGCTTTTGAAAAAAAAAAAATTTTTTAAAAAAAATTTTTTTTAAAAAATTTTTTTTTTTTCAAAAGCTTGTGTAATTTTTTTTCTTTTTTTTTTATTTATAAAAAATTAATTTTTTATAAATAAAAAAAAAAGAAAAAAAATTACACAAGCTTTTGAAAAAAAAAAAATTTTTTAAAAAAAATTTTTTTTAAAAAATTTTTTTTTTTTCAAAAGCTTGTGTAATTTTTTTTCTTTTTTTTTTTTTTTTTTTGTTTTGCTTCGACGAGCGCTATTCCTTTGTACCAGCTGTATTTAAAGCGCTCTTTATTGCGATCTTTGAGTACTTGAAATCGAAGTAGCTACAAAGGAGATTCAAAGTCGAGGACGTTGCACTATTTCGGAAATGTGAGGCGGAATTGCATGGCGAATTAGCGAGAGAATCTCTTGAACGCGTCGAACTCGAAGCTCGCGAAGGCACACGCGTCAGAGCTCGATGTTAAAGCCGGCTTTATTTAGAACCGGGCTTCCTGCCCAACGATGCATATTTATGAATCGTCGTCGTCGTAGTCGTGGTCTTAGTCGTGGTCGTGGTCGTCGCCGTCGTCGTAGTGTCAAAAGATCCGCCTTCACGCCAGACGATAACATCGATTAAACAACGTTCGATATTGCCGTGCTGTAAAATATTCCGACACAATTCTTGAGCAAGCATTCTTTCGCGAATCCCACAGTCGGCCTTCAAATTTTCACGACCGTAATGCGCTTTTCAAACACGGATTCTCTTCTCGAGATTTCGTAACTTCTACTCCACTCGTCGCGTCGGTGTGTACGCAACTAAATCTTTGCCAGACCTGGCAGATTCGCGTAACGCAATTAAGACGGGCAAACGAGAGCTAACTTTTCGCGAAATCTTGTTATTGCGCTAGCGTAAATCTGGTTCACGGTACCGCGTCGACTTTCCTGAGAAAAAGATTGCTCCTCGCGTGTGTACACAGATTTTTCTTTTCAGCGAAGGTTGGCGCGTGTTAACCGTGTTTCGCAATTATCATACATTGTTACATTTATTTCCGTGGTTGGAAAGTTAAACGAAGGATTTTTTAATTTTCAATTTTGTTCTGTTACGTGGCACGGACTCGTCAAGTAAACCAGCTAGAAGACCTGTGCCTTATCCAATTGCACGGTAAAAGAAAGCAAAGGTAGGGAAATGAGAAAGTCGCGGGAAAGAGAGTGACTCGGGGGGATGAATTTCGCGGAGCGACGATACGGGGAGGGAGGCTAAGTAACCAGCGTGTACGCCAAACCGAATTGAATTAAGAACTTTCCACGAGCACATGCTCGAATTTGCATAAATGCCGCGAACTCACCTCTGCTACAAGCTCGAATCCGCTCGCGCGGTCTCGTTCGTACGTGTTGTCATGCGCGTGTGTAGACGTGCGCCGGTTAAATCCAACAAAGTGGCCCACGCCGCTTGAGAGCCACGCTCCACACGCGCACGCTATCGCTTCTCGGGTTGATGTTCCCGTTCCCGATCCCGTTCCCGTTCCCGTTCTCGTTCTCGTTCCCGTTCCCGTTCCTGTTCCCGTTCCCGTTCCCGTTCTCGTTCCCATTCCCGTTTCCGTTTCTATTCGTGCTTGCATTCGCCGGCGAACGCAAAATTAATTAGCCGGTTTTTGTCGACCTCGTGTGAAAATTAGTGACTTTAGTCCTTTATAACGCCTACTAACCGTACCCATGGAAAATCGACGCTCGTTCGTTAAAGAGCCGTGTCTCTGTTTCTTCGTGCCATCGTCCACGATATAACGTAATTCGAAAAATGCGCGGACGCATCGAATCGTCTTCCAAGTAACGTCAATTTCATCGGATCGCGATTCTACTCGAATTAAAGAATCTATTAGCTCAGAGATTGGATGGTATTGCCCATGGCTGCTTAGTAATTACAAATGTCTCCTCCACAGCAAAGAAACGTATATTCTCCGTATCATTTTCTCCCGCCAAATGACTATGGTTTCGTTCGCATCTATGACGAGAGTTTCGTAAAATTTCAAACTCCGTATCACCGTCCATGCCTGCTATTTTCTTCGTCAGCCTTTGATCTTACCAGCGACAAGTTTGAGGGTAAGGGGTCCGAACACTCAGAGTTTCTTTTACTCCTTTCGTCTCCCTCGGAATTAAAAAATGTTCCGCAAGGCAAGGCGAGGCGAGGCGAGACGTCGTCTTACCCGAACAGTTGCGAATTCGCCTCGTCGAAATCTCGTGCTTTGCAAGGGTAGACGTTTCGCGTCGACGTGCTCTCCTTCGTAATGAATTCCAGCCGGCACTCGAGCCGGTGCAGAAGCAACGCGTCCAAGCGGATACCGAAAACGCGAGCCAGCCTTGTTAGGAGAAACAAGTGTTGGAAAACAGGTTGCCCTCGTTTAAATTATTTATTTGTTTCTGGATATATTAACAGACCGTAACGGGAAAATTTCTGAATTCCCACGATACGATGTTGCATCCAGTGTTGCATTTAGTTCGCTTCGTTGCCCTACCATTTCGTCCTTTTCATCGCTGATGTCTCGCTTATTAAATAACCGTTTTTATGACGAAGGACGCAACTTACGATTCACAAGTTTGATTTCAGAGGTTGCAAGTAGATTGTAATTTACGCTACGCGGCAACGAAATCTTTGGGTCTGCCGCTTGTAATTACTATTCAATTCATAAGTGAAAAATCGCGTTGGAAAAAGTGAAAACGTGCATCTTGACTCGTGTCGTCGCGAAATCTCGTGAAAGAGTCACTGGTGCTCCGATCACGATCGACGGACAAGCTCGTCCGTCACCCTGTCCGCTTTTTTACTGGCTCCGGGCAAGGTTTCTTTTTTTCCTCTTTTATTTCGTAGATCCGAAATCTCTACGAGAGCGGGAGATCGGCGAACGACAAGTCTGACGGAACAGCGTCTATATAACACTTTTATATTGGAATCCATGCGAGCCTCATAAATCTATCGAGCAGGGCCGCGTTTCAGCGGTCCGACGTACGAACGAATAGAGGTAAATCTGCTATCGTGAGGGAGTTTCCAATGAAAATCGGTGCAGCGTGAAAATCGTCGAGAAATCATCGCTGCCTTCGCTCTTCTCTCCCCTTGTACTTTTTGCCGTTGACACGCTCGTCGCGCCTATCCTGCCGGTATTTTGATATTGTTTCAAATATCAGAAGCGTTTCATGGTGTTCTCGAGGAGTCGTCCAATCGTGAAACGCGCTCGCCGAGTCCATTCGTCCCGAGTACCGCATCGTCGGCGTAATTTATTACGCGCGTTAGACACTTTCAATGGAGAAGACGAGCCGTTTTCAATGAAACGAGTTTGCCAAACCGAGCGCAGCCTGTCGCGTTCTCGATGTTGGTTAAAAAGAAACCGAGACAATTGATACTCACGATTCGAACATCGACGATAGATCGAGAGACATGCTTGCGCGCAAATCGCTTCGATTCTTCGCAGAGGCTGTTCCGAGTAACCAGGGAATCGTGTAATTTTCGATCAATATAATAAACCGATCAATTTAGGGAACGATGTTCGAAGATCGTACGAGATGTTAATTGAAACGAAAACTCGTTGGATCGTTCCTTGCGTCGAATCGGTCATTGCGTCGCCGAACGAGCTGGAAACGACGGAACCTTAGGAACCATTTAATCACACGAAAATCGAAGATGACGACCTTTTAGTCCTTTCCACCGGCGATTGCGCGGATTCCTAGGAGGTAAAATGAAACGGGGTAAAAGGAGAAGCAAGAAGAAGCGAAAAATGAAGAAGTGAAGAAACGAAAAGAAGAGAAGAAAAGGGCAGGGAAGGGAAGGGAAGGGAAGGGAAGGGAAGAGAAGAGAAGCGAAGAAAGGAAGCATGACACGCAATCTTATCGCTCTCGTAGCTCTGATAGTTTCTTCGAGCACGATCATGACGGTTCGGAGCAAAGCGAAATGAAAAAAAGATGAAACGAAGAAGCGTTTGGTGGGAACAAGGAGAGAACGATGAAAAGAGCGCGGACGAAGAAACGAGAAGAGCAGAAGAAGGTAGAAGACGCTCTCGAGGTTGGCCGTTCTAGGGCGGCGCGACGATTTCCGGATGATTATTCTCTTGGTGGCTTGGTTTTTCGAGAAGGGTACCTATTACGAAGCGGCTGTGTGAAACGGTTGAAAAGAGGCCTGCCTCGACGGGGTTAAGATCAAAGGAAGTGGCTCGAAGCGACACTGAAGGGTCGGAGACTGCTACTGGCCGTAGGAGAAACGAGCGAGCGGCCGAGCGAGATCCGTTGACGCTGAATAAGGGGGTGGATTCAACGGCGAGCCAGCAGGGTCACCGTGAAAAAGGGCACCGCAAAGTATTCTGCACGCAACGTTTGCCTAAACAAGCCGCGAAAAGCCAGCACGGATCCGATTAGATTCTGCCCACTGGCTCGTCCTAACCAAGTGACACGCATCGAGACGTTTCTAAGAACGAGCCGGACCCTTCTCCTTAACTCGCCTTTGCGCCCATCCTAGACCCCTCCGTTACTAAATCGTATGAAAAATCGGAGACGGGGAAAAGGACGTGCTTTCGTTATTCGGGATCCTTATAATTCTCTCTCGTCGTTTTATACTTTCTACGGAAGTCTGATAAATCCCTTTAAAATCGATTAAAATGTAGTAGCCTCTGTCCAGGCGCTCCATTATGTACGTACTCTCTTTCATCGTACATCAATCCGAGCGATGCAAGAACATGACTTAGGCTTCAGAATCCCATGCTTTGAGATTCTTGTTGGATGCGGGGCACTGAGAGATCGTTGATCAAACATATGAAACATACGTTCGCGGAAAGATCAATTTCCGTTATGGATTCTGAGTTGGCAGTTTCAATAAGATATCGCGTTATCAACTTTTATACGCAAATAAGGAAAGCATCGATACATATTTAAAGGAAACGTATTTATACAGAAGAGAAAGTTTTTTCGAACGAAAGCAATTCGGGCAAGGTTTTCCGACGTTAAAGATTTTTTGAAACGTAAGCTATTCTGGTCTTCTTTAACCCTTGAACGTTGGAAAGAGTCGAGTGGACTAGCCCTAGAGAGCGAGCGAATGGAAACTGGATCGAAGGTCCTTTGCAGGACGACTTCTCTCGCTTCTGGTTACTAGACGAATGTAGGAATTGAAAACGACGGAGGAAGTAAGTATAGCCGCGAAGGCTGCCGTCTTTCTCGGCGAGAGTAGTTCTTAAAATAAAATAAGAGAGCTCCCCTGGAAAACTGGAAAGGTTACGTTTGCTTTTGCCCCAAGATCGACCCTTATCGGTAGCCGGAAAACTGCTACGGGCTCGTTTCATCGATCTCTTTCTTGGTAAGTAAAGAAATGACCTCGTCCTCAACGACGTTGGGTATTGTTTGCCGAGAGAGCCAGCGTTATCGTGCCGGGAATAAAAAGAAGTAATCTTGCAAGTTTGACGGACAAAAAAGTTTATACGCGTGCTTGGAAAGGCCCGCAGCGATTTCTTCCTCGTGCTGCGTAGAATATAGTAAAAGGGAAAAGCTTGCCGCCGTTTATTCCATAAATTCCATCGAATAACTCTCTTGGATTTTGAGTCTTCGATTCGATCTCTCGACCGCCTCCAGGCGATCTTTGAAAAAAGGAGCTACCCTAATGGATACTTGGAAAGACTTGGAAAGACTTGGAAAGATTTCGCGAGACATCGAACCGATCTTGAACCGTAACGCGTAGAGATTGAACCGAAAGGAACGACGAGTGACACGAATTATCGAGCAACTACCATCTCTGGTCGAACGTGGTTCACGACTATCGCAATAAAACTAGAGGAGCACGAGTGGTCGAGCCCCGAGAAGGATGACGGTGTCGTTGAAAATAATTACCAGCGATCCGATACACTGGCCACCATCGTTCGCAGAGAAACTTTTTCATTGACTAGCTAGAGGAGGCGCGTGGTAGTAAGAAAAACCAAACAACGATGAGATAATCGACGACGGACGAGTCTCTTCCCTCTCCAGTGTGCTCGGTTATCCTGTGACTTATGTCGGTCGTATCCAACAGGAAGGAAAGGAAATTTGTGATAAGAGTAAACGTACTTGAGCGTGCAATTCTCCATCACACGAAACAGTAGTTACTATTTCAAACCTCATCTTGAAGCGACACTGAGTTTGATTACTCCTCGGAAAATGCAACGATGAAAGGCATCGGAGGCATTTCAACGAAACAGAAAAACTTGCGCGGAGTTCCACAAGAACGAACGTATCGACAGGCTAACTATGCAAATCCAAATTTATCGCTCGGTGTTTATCGTGTTAACGCGCCCGTAAAGGAAGGCGTCGTAGACGTTGCGTGTCACAGTAGTTATTCTGATTCATACGGACAATTTTAATCATTGTTTAGAGAAACATCGCACCACGTCGCACCGCATAGCACTACCGTTAAACGTTCCGTTCCTCCGTACATTTATGCCGAAGACGTTTATCGCGAGCACGCCGCCCCCATACATCTTTCTGACGTACTCGAAACTCATTGCCCTTCGCTACAGATACATTCCTCGGACTCATTTAATTTCGTTCACATCGCCACGTTTATTTTGCCACCGGGCTTCTTTCGTCCTCCTTCCGACAACCCGTTCTCCCTTTTTCTTGCCAGTCCTCATCCGTGCCAATGGAAAATGTAACCAAGAACGGAATGGCCCTCTTCGCACCTGCATCTCGGCAATGCGGAGATCCATAACTCCTCGGTCGAGGGCAATTCGGTCGATTCCCTGAATACGTAATTGCCTTTTCCTTCTCTGGTTTCGTCGCACGTTTCTCTTTCGTCGTCGTCGTCGTCGTCGTCTCTTGACTTCTTGTTACCTGCTTCGTCTTTCGATGTATCGCAGTTATTTATATAACGCTGAATTACCGCTATTCACCTCGTTGTTAGCATACTTCCCTGTTTTTCCGAATACTCTATCGTCTAAATCGTCGTATATTTATTACGAACGCATCTGAAATACGAGGCGTCTCGAAAGCAGGGACTAAGAGAATCGACGAGCGTGTCGGTTAGAGGGAGCGACAACGACGACGACGAGGACGAAGAAGATGTTAGAAAGGTGGTGTCGAGTGCTCTTTGACAAAGGGCAACCGGTATAGCGGCATTAGAAGCCTCGTGTCTCTAATCGGCTAGGCCGATTGTCGCGAAGACCGAGTCGGTCTGCTACGTAAATATAGGGTTACGAGGGTGTAAAGATCGGGATTTCACGGAGGAATCGGACGTGATTAGTGGTATCGGCGATACGGTACCTTAACGAATAATCCAGCAGCTCTACGAACGTGTGTGCGTCGACGTGTACAAGACCACGGAGCTTCTGTGTTTCTCCGTAGGTTGTCGGAATCTTTTATTCTTATTGCGTATCGATCGGTCCGCGGAACAACCTGTTGGCCGTGCAAATATTTTCGTTCAAATATGTGATTTACGTTGCCGGTTGCGCATGCCTGCATCGTGCAGGAGGGTGTTTCAATTCGAAAGGCGATACCCACAGTTTCGGAGCTCGAGAGGGTGCTTCGTAAATATCGAGTTACGAGCATACAAAGACTCAAGATTTCATCGGGGAATCGTTCGTTATTAGCTGCCGGTGGAGTAACAGCCAACGAAATACTGCGTTAACCCCGACCGAGTTACGTGCAACTTACTCCTCTCGTTGCACCTACGTATCTCGCACATCCGCCAAGTCTAGCTGATAGTTTATGTTTCGAACTTTCGCAATTATAATTCTCGTACGACCGCATCGTATATTACGGTAACGCGCGATACTAGCCTGTGTATCAACTGTAAATTGTCCAGCCGTTTTCACACGGTCGCGTCGAGTAACCGCGAATAAGGTACGCGGTGAACAAGGTACGCGAAAAGGGGCCCAGGAATACGGTCGGTTCACCGCTTCATTCTTATCCTTTCTTCAACCCGGTAAATATCCTGCGTTTAATTTTCCAATTTTTTAGAAACAAGCATTTGTACGCGTCAACAATTTATCGGTAAATTTTGAAAAGGTTTTTGGGCGTTAACGATTCGTACTTGAATCGTATTCTATGTACTCGTGCAAACAAACGAACCAATGAACCGAGAACTAATTTTCTGGATACGAATTCTTTGAGCTCGTGGTCAGCTAGAGAGGCGACCACCAGGTGGACAGCCGGTGGCGCTTCGCAATTCACGGATCGAGGACCAGGAGTCCGGTTGGTTCGTTGGAAAGGCTGCGCGCCGTAAAGTTTCCGTTGCTCGAGAAAATAAAGACCACGGATATCCCACGTGGGAATCGTTCGTTATTAGTCAGCCGGCAATAAGTTTCCCTTATTGCCGCGTAAACGATGCACTCGCTGGCTCTACGGTGGGCTGCCGCCGCAGAGGGAGAGTTTAAGGGCTGCTTCAGGACCGCGCCAGAAATAGAGTAAGCCACAAAGCGAGAGAGACCGAGAGGAAGATACGAAGGGGATGTTTCGAGCGGGTAATATACAGGCACCATTTTTAAAGTTAAGTATCGCCAAGCAACGCGATTTAAATGGAGATGAACGAGAGACCATTGCCGGTTGTGGACCAGCTTTGCCACACCCTTCGCACCACCATCCACCAGTGTCCCAACGCTCCTTTGTTTCTCTCCCTGTCCCTCTTGTATTAAGCTTGGTTCCTTTCCTCTCCCAACACCTTCTTCGCTTCTCTTTCTCTCTCTTCGTTAAAGTCTCCTTCTCCCCTCCAATCTCCCAATTTTTCTCTATCCCGTCTCTCGGCTCTTTTTATACCCTCTTGGCAGGTTGCAACGATCCTCTTGTATCCCCTAGTCGAAGAAGGTAACAACCCCTTGCGTCATCGTCGACGGTTCCGGCAAAGCGTTTACCCCGGAGCAAAGCGGAAACGAAACTCTTTTCATTTCAGTATTTAAACATCGGAGGACCGGTGTCATAGCGCACCGAGGACACTGACTCTTTTGTAGTGGTATTTTCTTCTTGTTTCGTCCAAGGGTAACCGAACGATTCGCGTACGATCGATAACGAATGGAATAACGCCGTGAATTTTTACTTTCGCCTGGTTGCATCGTGTTTCGCAAACGCGGGTCGAGTTCAATTTTATCCAATTGTACGGCAAAGTATTACGTTACGCGGAGCAGAGCGTACTCGGAATATTCGTCATTCAGCCGGTAAATTACAATGCGTCGCGCACAGTTCATTGTACGAGTGGATGTGTCTATACGCCCGCTTTATTACGTAATTTCAATCGGCAAATTATTACAATTCGTCCCAGCGGTTTGCACTGTTAACGATGTTTGTATTATACGTACATAGGCGCGCGGCAGAGCGGCATTGTACGCGTGAACGAGAGGCAAATAGTTCGATCGATAGAGGGACGCCTTTGGTATTCAAATCAAACACTTTGCGCGTATCTACATTTATAAACATCTATTATCATTCGCTGGATAATGAATCGCCAATTAATTACCATGCAATCAATGGCAAGACCAACGACGAAAGTACAACGGGTCGGTTTGCATTTCATTCGTGTACAGTGTTTCCAGAAGGACGCTGTGATTTTGAAATCCGTGTCGCGCTCGTCGATCCGAACGGATTTATCGCGTCGCAACCAATTCTTTCATTTCGTCTGTCCTCGAGTTCTCTTCGAAGTAAGAACGTTCGCGCGACTTCGACGCGAATCGCGAGAAATTATGGCGGCAAGACTGGTCGAGGTTAACGCCACGAACTTTCTCTACCGAACAAACGATATTATCTTTTCCGCTAACGAATCCACGAGCAGAGACTTGGTCCAAAATTCTATCTTTCGAGCGGAGCCCCGAAATTATCGCAGACCTTGACGGAACTGTTCACGCACGATTGGAGCAGGGAAAGGACCAGGAAGAGATTCGCAATCAGGAGGATCTCCGTTTCCGTCGGTGTCAACCGGCGGTCGCGGCGACCGACCGACCGCAGCATTGTCAAGCTCCGTAATTAATCCAGGTTTCAGCGAGCCTGTTACGCCCGACAGCAGCTTAAGATTTACCGCAGTCCAATTTTACACCTGTCCATCGTCCGTACTCGCGGCCAGTTACCTTTCGCTTAACGATTTCGATCGATAATTATCAACGCTTTGCACCCAACTTCACGTATCCATTTTGTCTCGGCTGGTACGGATCCGTTCACAGCCGGAGAACGACGATTAATTCTAAACACTGTGACGCGATGAAACTCGAGGAAGATCGGTTCGCCTATCGTCGCAACAATCCATGATCGATGGAACTTGTTCGACTCATAGGGATCTCTAAATTTATTACGTTACTATAAACGGAAGGTCGTCTTTCTCTTTCCAAATAATCGAACCCGTACCATTTTATTCCAACGAGCGTTAAATATCAATCGCGATTCATTGTAACGAAAAATCGTTGATTCAACACTTTTAAGAGAAATCCCGCGGCAGATGATAGATTTCGACGAGGGAAACTTACTTTGGAAAACGCGTTACGCCGAGCAATCTGTGCCCTTTATTTCGTCGAATCAATATTTCCGGTCGCTAGAACCGACAGTTTCCAAGTTTATTGCAACGCGGACCGACCAAAGTATTGCTGAATTCATTTAAAACCTTTAAAGCCTTTAAAGCCGTTCATACCGTCGGTTCGCGGTATACCTTTTGATTGGAATACAGTTTTATTATTCCCCTGAAACGCTTTGAAACAACTTATGTTCGCAGAATCAGTGCTCGTTACGCTTTCCCGTTTACAACAACGGCCATTGTGGGTGACGACCGAACGAGTGAAAAGATCGTCGTTAGAGCCGCGTGACGAACAACGCTATAATTCGACCATGTTTGCGAACAGATATTTCTCGACGTCATACGAGAGACACTGAATCGAAATTTAAGCACTGAAAAATTCTCAACTGAACAAATGATCGCAGTAGAGACGGTGCAGCGCCAAAATCGCGTAAAAACGGTTGGTAAAATTCAGTGCTTATTGGTTGGAATTGAAAAGCGGCTATTGATAATACAACCAACTACTCCAATTTAATTTCAAGCCATCGGAGAGAATGATCAAATATAGTGATATATTATCTATCGATCGATCAGGGGTAACCACTCTACGTTCGTCTAAAGTCTAAACGTTAATTTCAATACTCTCTTTTATATTTTCTGTTCAGGATCTATCGATTCAACCTGGCCACGGAAACAGGAATTTCGTATCTGATTCGACGTTACGCAGCTGTTATTGTTGTTGTATCTGCACCGGTTCGATGTTATTGCAGTCAACCTGCCATGACTGACGCCGTGAATAGCCGGCGCAATGAAATCACAGAAAAATAATACACGAGATACGACACTATGCGTGTCGCGTTGTCGACACTAGAATATTTTTACCGTGCCACTAACGAACCTATTGCTTGTAACCGTTCGTTCTGTGGTTATACCGTTTCCGAGCTTTCGCATTAACGTTCGGTGAAACGGTTCGCGATTCATGCAAACGCTTCTATCCCGCGTTTATACGAATAGCCTGCCCTAGGAGCAATAAAATCGTGGATGAACGATACGCAAGAGGAGACGACCGGTTGATCACCGTTCAAAATTATATCGAATACCAGCGAGTCGGCGTAAAACCTTAACGACTGCTTTGTAACGACAATAAATGTCCCCTTGGGTATATCGTTATCGTAAGTATCATTACAAAACGACCAGTACATAATGGTCACGAACTTGTAACGATAACAACGTTGTCGGGCTTTCAGCTGGCTGCACGACCGTTTCCCTTCTATACGAACCAGAAAGCTCCGAATGGACATCGGACGTGATAATGCGCGAATGCTCGTTTCGACGATCTCGGTCGATGCTACACACTGCTATTGTGGTCATAATTATTTACGGAATTTCTGTGGAGCGGCTCCGAGACGCTTCGTCCATCTCGATGCGACACGTACGCGTGCGTGAACCAAAGGGTTGCACGACACTCGAGGGAAGCGATCAGCCTCGTGAAAGGATGCTGGGTAGCATACGCGAGACGCGAGACGCGAGACACGAACCTGGCGTCTCGATGCGCGTTGCGAAATTTGCGCGTTGTTAAAATTTATGAATAATGTAGCAGAGTAATGTAGTTTTCTGGTAGTTCGTCGAAAGTACGATCGCTATAGTCTTAGGGAAATTTCACGGAAAATACGATGCTTACGAATGTTGGAAATTCAAGCGGCGAAGAATCGTGGTTTCGTGGGATGGATACGAAGACCGAAAAAAAAAAGAAAAAAAAAAAAAAAAAAAAAAAAAA
>SMSQ01018769.1:671872-729231 GCA_019453375.1 Ctenoplectra terminalis | reverse complement strand
CAAAAAAAAAAAAAAAAAAAAAAAAAAAAAAAAAAAAAAATAGAGCGACGACTGTCAGCTCAACGACGAACTGGTCGCGGTGAAAAGTAAACGCGGTTGTGCGCGTAGTACGCGAGGGATACGAAGAAGCAAAGGGGAAATACCTTGTACATTGTTGCAGGGACTGTAGGGAACAGCCGGTTTACGCAGTGTCAACGATCTTTCGCGTTGTTTCGCGGTTCGCAGGAAACAAGGAACGTACTAAAACGTTTTACGAGCGGCCCATACAAACTGCGACCGCGTTAAAACAATCCACCGCGTTACAGTTACACGTGCAACAGAATCGTTGTTCCGCCGTTCCGCGGAATCCACGGATACGAGTATCGTTACACGGCTGACTCGCGTCGACACGGATATCGCCGATTTACGCGCTCCTCGCGATACGCGGCTAACGTCGCGGTCACGCGTCATACGCCCGCCCGTCGAACCTATATTTTCCGTCCTGCGGAATTCTCGCTACGACCCCTAGCCTTGCGTCCAACTCCGAGCACTGGCAACGTTTTACGACGCGTTGAATATCGGGTTGTAAACGAAGTAATTGCACGGACAGAAATTAATTGTCGGTCGGTCCGCTATCTTGCGTCGTTCGAACTTCAAATTACCATCGAAATTCTCCGTGAATTAAAAAATTGCCGCTTCGCAAGCTGACATTATTCTCGAGACATAGATGCGTCCTGGCGAAAACCTTAAAATCTCGAAAAAGATCGGTGGAACGTGCAAGGAAATCGAGAGCCGACGGACGATCGCGTTTAGAGATATCCTGATTGGGCGAGCCCACAAATCGGTGGTGCGTGGTTTCGTGCCGAAACGGGACACGCGCGACTCCGTCAGGGGTGGGGATCGATTTTGAGAGAGCAAGCCTTGCAGCTTTTGCGGACGTTATGCGATTCGAATCTCAGTATTATTCTATAATCTATTCAGCGGGATGATAGTGTCGGCAATGGCGGTTAGGGTCGGTTGCATGCCGGCCGAAGGCTCGTTTGACTTGCACGCCATCACCCACCAATAAGCACCCTCCCGTATCGGGTATGCGCACCCTCTGCACTCGCACACACATGGACACACGCGAGCAACCGGCCAGTTCGCGTAGACAGCTGCATGCGAACCAGGGCTCGCGTCTTCTAACGTTCTCAATTATCGTTGCACGCGCAGTCGGTGATGTCGAGAGGGATAGGTCGCATCGTTGTTACCGCTTATTTGTTCCACGGTGTAAACGGGTGTCTTGCCGAGGAGGAAAAAGATTGCAGGCTAACCCTGTAGCATGGGCAGAGNCAAAAAAAAAAAAAAAAAAAAAAAAAAAAAAAAAAAAAAATAGAGCGACGACTGTCAGCTCAACGACGAACTGGTCGCGGTGAAAAGTAAACGCGGTTGTGCGCGTAGTACGCGAGGGATACGAAGAAGCAAAGGGGAAATACCTTGTACATTGTTGCAGGGACTGTAGGGAACAGCCGGTTTACGCAGTGTCAACGATCTTTCGCGTTGTTTCGCGGTTCGCAGGAAACAAGGAACGTACTAAAACGTTTTACGAGCGGCCCATACAAACTGCGACCGCGTTAAAACAATCCACCGCGTTACAGTTACACGTGCAACAGAATCGTTGTTCCGCCGTTCCGCGGAATCCACGGATACGAGTATCGTTACACGGCTGACTCGCGTCGACACGGATATCGCCGATTTACGCGCTCCTCGCGATACGCGGCTAACGTCGCGGTCACGCGTCATACGCCCGCCCGTCGAACCTATATTTTCCGTCCTGCGGAATTCTCGCTACGACCCCTAGCCTTGCGTCCAACTCCGAGCACTGGCAACGTTTTACGACGCGTTGAATATCGGGTTGTAAACGAAGTAATTGCACGGACAGAAATTAATTGTCGGTCGGTCCGCTATCTTGCGTCGTTCGAACTTCAAATTACCATCGAAATTCTCCGTGAATTAAAAAATTGCCGCTTCGCAAGCTGACATTATTCTCGAGACATAGATGCGTCCTGGCGAAAACCTTAAAATCTCGAAAAAGATCGGTGGAACGTGCAAGGAAATCGAGAGCCGACGGACGATCGCGTTTAGAGATATCCTGATTGGGCGAGCCCACAAATCGGTGGTGCGTGGTTTCGTGCCGAAACGGGACACGCGCGACTCCGTCAGGGGTGGGGATCGATTTTGAGAGAGCAAGCCTTGCAGCTTTTGCGGACGTTATGCGATTCGAATCTCAGTATTATTCTATAATCTATTCAGCGGGATGATAGTGTCGGCAATGGCGGTTAGGGTCGGTTGCATGCCGGCCGAAGGCTCGTTTGACTTGCACGCCATCACCCACCAATAAGCACCCTCCCGTATCGGGTATGCGCACCCTCTGCACTCGCACACACATGGACACACGCGAGCAACCGGCCAGTTCGCGTAGACAGCTGCATGCGAACCAGGGCTCGCGTCTTCTAACGTTCTCAATTATCGTTGCACGCGCAGTCGGTGATGTCGAGAGGGATAGGTCGCATCGTTGTTACCGCTTATTTGTTCCACGGTGTAAACGGGTGTCTTGCCGAGGAGGAAAAAGATTGCAGGCTAACCCTGTAGCATGGGCAGAGCGAGAGATAAACAAGCAAGAGCAAAAGGAAGATGAACAATAGAATGCAGGGATGAACGATGACACGAGACACCTGATTTATGGGCTTCGTGCAGGAGATGAGAAGGCTGCATCTAGATACTCGCGATGGCATGCAACGCGATCTCCTCCATTTGCCGCTGACCGCCTTCCTTTTCTCTCGGGTTATATAATATAATGCTGCGTTCAGGAACAATATCCGATAACTTTTTAAAACGCGTTTACTTTAGAGATCAACGAGGGATACTGTATCGAATCGTCGATATAACGTTGCGTATGGTACATAGGTATGCACTTTTATTCGAAGCTATGCGTGACTGACGTTTATTAGTGAAATTGATGTCTCCATTTTGTTCGGCCGATTAGAAGAACGAAGTTTCGATCAACCAATGGTACTTTGTGTCAAAATATGGAGAAAAAGAAAAACGAAAGGATTCGATGACAAAAGAGTGTTTCCAGCGCTGCCTGTAAGTCCCAACTAATTTATACGCGTATAAACTATGGAATGCCGATAATTGGGGTAATTGTAATTAATCAGATTTATACATGTTAACTACAAATCTGATTAGATCTGGGTACACGGATAAAATAATGGTGAAATTTCTATACTCGCTAACCCTGGCTCTAGTCGAGTACAAGTTATCGTGCAAACACAGCGCAAGCCTGGGAAGCTCCATCGTTAATTAAATTCAACGGGGCTAATGTGTACCGCGGTGGGAGCGATGGTGGGATTGAATTTTCAAAGTTGGCGAAATACAAAAATTTTAAAATCATTACGAACTGGTTCTAACTCTTTTTCAAGCTTTTTCTCTACGCGACAGAAACCATTATCCATTCTTACGATTCGACAGCTGCGACCAAACACCGGACGGACTCGAATAAAATTTTCGATCTCGGTTCTTTGACTCCTGACCAAGGGAATCACGACCTCGACACAGCCGGCGATATCGCTACACTCGTTATAAAATTTTAAAAGAGATTCTCCCACGATATATCCCTTTGCATTCGTCGAAGGACGGACCGTAACCAAATACTTGCCTCGTGGCTCGCAATTAAAACGGATCGCAGCGAAGAAATTCTAGGGACGCGATAATTGTGGCGAACGAAGTTGAGCGAGAACACGGGGCCAGGGAAACGGAGAAAACGAAAAGGGATAACGAACGAATGAAATTTATGTCCGGTTTCGAGGTCGTTTCGTGCGACGTCGGATCCGCCAGTTTCCAATCGAGATTTTGAAATGGAGTTCTCGACGAAGCAATAGGTTCCGACCTACGAATCCAGGGGCAAGACCGAGGCCAAAGATCCCCGGCCAGTTTCGACCCGGCACATAATCCAGGGACGAATCCCTAAGATCAACGGTCTGGTTTCGTCGAAAGTCCTCCGTCGACCGTTCGACCTTTCCTAACCGATTCTACCAAAACTATGGCTCGGTTACCTCGACAACGAATTTGCCATTTGAAATTTCACTCTGTTTTCCTACCACTCTATCTTTACCGTTTAACGATCGCGTTACAGGGATCGCGTGCTAGCAACTTTTCGCGCTTCGCGTTGCCTCCTCGCTCCCAAGAAACTTTTCTCTTTCCAACTTCCAATTTGTTTCTTCCGATCCTCTCAGGACAATCGATTCTGTCACAAACTTGTTATCCATGTTGCTTCGCGCACTGGAAAAATCGATATCTATTCGTTGATCGCGCGAAAACGGACCACTAACAAAAGTCTCCCGTGAAAAAAAGCGTTTATTGCCATTAAAGCTGACGTACGAGTGGAGAACGCGAACGTTGTTCAGATTAAACTGGGAGATCGGTGGTTTCTCTGGAGCCTATACTTCATCAGGATCGAGGGAACACAGAGGCACACAAAGGTACACAGAGATACACAGAGGCACACGGAGGCACACGGAGGCACACGGAGGCACACGGAGGCACCCGGGGCAAATGGGGCCAGGAAGGTGCTCTCGGGTCAAGATGGGGATTAAGATCTCGAGGGGTCAACCTTGCGAAACCCGACCTAGGTCGATACATCTGCCCTGTAAATTATAGTCGTCTAAACACATAGTTTCTCCATGAAGTGTTTATCCGAAAATCGATTGAATGCATGAAAATACGTGTAGAGGAATCCGAGTACCCCCCAGGATATGAATCGATCCGTTCCAAATTCAGTAATTTGTTTCATAGACTGATTCGAGTATTTACATCGCGGGCATAAAACTAACCTTAGATGGAGACGTTCATCGAGAACAACTCGTTTCGAGCGAACACGGTTCGCTGTAAAGTGGAGAATTTTTCGAAGGACGGTAACGCATTCAAGATGAATATCATTCGTTCGTCGTTATAGGAAAGTATGGTGTCTAGACTGTTCATCGAAATTTATGATATGGTTCGAATATGTGCGATATTCATGCCAATTTCCCTCAAGTAACAAACGACCTCGCCTTTCTTCCTTTCTCCTCCGATCGTACATCTTTTTTAAATGGTACAACGTTTGCTTCCGCGTTGCGTTACTTACAGATTTATTCTCATCCCTATGATATTACGTTAAATTGGCCAGTCGAGGGACATATTTGCGTTAAACGGGATCGTGTACCGTAGATTTTGCCGCAGATGAACCGGTTGCATAATAGCGTCGAGTATCTACGGTGCAACGGTTTCGTTGATGGTTTATCGTATCAAGTGCGTTAGGTTTCAGCACGTAAACCGAGTTCTAAAGTGGCAGGCAATGGCGAAGCTATTTCCAGGGACGCGTTAAATTTATTCGGCCAAAGGTTTCGCTTCGTTAGCTGAGAGGGTACGCACAAATGTTTGATAACACGACACGATAGAAAGCGACCTCGGCAGGTGGAGGGTACGCGTGTGTCGTTTGCCAGGACAGAGTTGCCAAGAGGGTATGGCGTGTGTATTTAGCTGTGCGCATAGTTCGCATACCGACCCTTTCTCGCATGGTATGTTATAATTAGTGCTCTAGCGAGCGCACGCAACATTGATATGTCCACGAGCTCTCGAATACTTCCATAATGAGATGGTTTCGTAAACGACGAGTTAAGTGTTCGCGTACCTCTCCGATCTATCCTTTCTCTCGATTCATCGCAAATGTCTACTCGATCGGTCGGATCGAGACATTGGTAGGAAAATAAAACGCGACACCAAGCTCGACAAATATTTCCGCTGCGAGTCTGAAACGCTGGTATTTCGTGAGAAATTTCTTCTTCAACTATATCCTTCTCGACAGAATCAACCCTTTGATCTCGAACCACGAGATGTAAGAACGCCAGGACTGACGGTAACATTTACATTTAGAAATCTGATTATTGGGACGCGATTAAAAATTTCACAAGCAAAGCGTGGTGCACCGCTAATATAACCTACGTTTGTTCGCTTTTTAATTCAAGTTCTACGCGAGGACTATTAATTACAAACCGGCCAATTAAGTCAAGTCTAGACTCTCCGAGGATCGAAAGATCAAACTTAACTTCCCCCTTTCTCGTGTTGTTCCTCATAGCTGCGCTGTTTCCTCTCGTTGAACATCGTCACCGATAACCCCCCGCGCACAACGGCGGTGAATATGCGCGAGAAACGAAGGCGCGAACGACCACGGTCTCGAAGAAGGCATCTCGAGGGATGAATAAATGGGCAGATTAAAGCGTGCCAAGAGAAAGTCGCTAGCTCTTTTCGATTCTGCTCGCAGTAATCGTTATTCGGAATAGTTTTCGAACTGGTAACGCGAGAGAAGGAGTCGTTGAACGTCACTGCAACGCCCTATATTGCGTTGATCTATCGTTTCGTGTTTCGGAACCTGCTGCTAACGTCGCGTCTAGCCAGAAAGACGTATCATCGACAAAACGATCGATGCCAATAACGCGACCGGAGCGGATCGGGGTCGTACGAATTAATCATGCGTCGTATAGAAGTTCGCGCCGATCTTCTAGTCGTGCAGTTACATCGATGCTGGTACAGCGGAGAGGCGTCGCGACGGTTATCAATTATTCGCCGATAAAGCTGCCATCCAGAATCTGTTCTCGCTCCACCCACGCCAGTATCCCTTCAGCCACCGATTGAAATTTATTGACACGCTATAATTACGTGCCACGAAGTTGATTGTACGTCGCTGCGATCCTCATTAGGCGTGTACGCCTAACCGTTATAGAGAATCCTGATGGACGCGTTGTCGCGCCTGTCCTTTTGATCTCTCGTTGACAAGGAAGCCGTGGTCGAAAATTTTCAGCCTAGCTATTCTGCGCGAATGATAACTTTAAACAAGTAACCGCAGTTTGCGAGCAGCCAGTCATTAAAAATCAATGAAAAATTGATTCGGCCATACTCGCGTTGGAATACCAAAAAGCGGCATTGCGAAAAAAGAAAAAAAAAAAAGTAAATAAATGAAAGAATCGTGCGGTAAAATCCGACAACGTCAATTACCGTTGTTTCTTTGAAACGTTGGAAAAACTTTGAAAATACCGCTACCGAGCGGATGGCGGTAGAAAAGAAAAAAGGAAAGCTCAGCTACGTTGTAATCGTTGGGAAACACTTATTTTCCCGGCCATCCAGCATCGTGGATAGTTTTGGCAGCTAGCCGTTTGAAAAATGATCCAGGATCGGAGCAGCGTCGGCACGGACGCCAAGTTTTAAAACAAGGGAACGAAGACGCGAACCACGAGAGACGTGCAAGTTTAATTATGAAACTTCCTGAACTATCGCGAATTACGGAAAATATCGAAAAATGTTGGTAATACCACGGCTGTCCGTCCAGTTTGTGGCTGGTCTATTTTTATCCGTGCATTCGTTGTTTGTTGGCCGAACTATCCCGCGAACAGGAACGAGCTCGCGTACATATAGCGCTGGCAATCAAAAAACCCGAACCAGAAGAAGAGGCGCAGCAGCGAATAGATGTGGCAAAGAGCATCGAAAGAGAAGGAAAAAAGTGTGCCTGTGAGATCCGAATAAACGTACCTCCGGTTCGTGGTTGCACGTACGATATATGTAACGGTGAGATAAACGTTTATTCTTTCTTATTTCTGCTCAGATTTCGTAAAAAATATTGAAAATTCTGAAAATTTGTAAATATTAACCACTTCACCGTTTACGAACGATGCGGAGATATCTTTATGTGGGATATTTCAAATTCCCGCTTCCTTTCGTTTTATTTATGAGAAATATTATTGCGATTTTTGCCGATTCTCCGTAAACGGTACGCTTTGAAGGCAGCGATTCGAAAGAAATTATCGTGCGAAAGATAAGTATCGAGTACCAAGTCCAATTCAAATCGAACTTGGCACGCTTCACGAGTAATCGGTTGAAATAATTGTCAATTCAAAGAGAGACCCGCGTTTCATCCGATTGTATTTCGAAAGAAACACATTTCAGACGTCATTCCGAGTTGTTGCCAACTCTTTTGTCTTGAAACGATAAATTATTACCGAGCGGTGTAATTGTATTTAAATTCACCTCTTCCGCTGATCAGTCTCCTCTCAATTTTCAGGTTCATTAAGGAGAATTATAGAGGTGCGATCGAGCGAAATAATTGCCAATAAAAACGTTTCGCATTTCATCGATCCGTGTGTTGGAAAGGCGCGCCGTGGCGAGCTTTTAATTAATAACTGTTTCAATTAAGAAGCATCCGATCGTTCAGCGATTCAGTAGCGGTGGTATAAACGGTCGTGCGAAATTTCGTTCAGGAAAAGAAAAGAAAAGGAAAGAGCAATGCTCCTGTGTAAAGAGGAGCCCTTCGCGAAAGCCTCGCGGCAGCGTTATTGCGGCCAACTCTGAAACGGATGAACATCGTAGCCGCGTCCGCAAAACGGAACGCGGAAAGGAATTTGGAGTTCGAGTGGCAACAGGCGAGCAAGCAAGCAACCAACAGTGACGTACGTTTAATAACGCAAACCCATATTCCAGACTCAACCGGCACCGTTTACCGGATATCAATCGCACGATTCCCGGATTCCTAAAACCTTACAGAATTTTCGTTTTCCCGATCAATCGAACCAAAGAATCGTCGAGACGTCGCATAGATTTTCATTTCGCATCCTTATCTAGTCGTATAAATTAACCGCTCGTGGCAACATCGCGTTAATCGTTAAACGATCCAACTACTAAACGAGGAAAAACGAATCACTCACGTGTACAAAGGTACTCCTGCCTCGTCCTTGAACCAGAAAACCATATGCAGAGTGTCCTCTCCAGGTGGAGTGATGTCGCATGGCAGTTCCGCTGGCTTTCCTTCCACGACGCTAATATTGACCAATGGTACTGCAAGCAAAAAAAACATCGATCGCACGATTACAAACATATCCTTTTCGCGATTCGTCGGATCGGGTCAGGTTCGATTTTCATTTCCCGATCAAATTAGGTAAGACATTTTTGTCAAAAAGAAGAAACGAAAAGAATCCTGGAAATATCGGAGCAGGGTAGCGTTCCTCGATGGCGGAAATCCAGATATTCCGATGGGCATACGATCGAACGAAGACGATGTCGGGTAGCGCTATGTAAAGCAAACTCGGTATGGGATTAAGAGATCCGTTTATGAAATTCGGTTCCGTCCGACCGTCGTAAACCAGCCGCAGCATCGTGCTCGGAGAAGACGATCTTTCGAGCAGCTAAGTGGAAAGCTCGGAGGTCTGATCGCACGGAAAGGGCAATTCCTTGGGAAATTTCCGGTAGGCTATTTCCAAGAAACGAGTTTCCATTCGATTCGGTCCGTTGCTTTCGTTTTCTCCGCGCTGGTTGACCGAAACAAGAATCGAAGCTGGAACTACCAAGCGTCAAGTCCGCTCGACAGCCTTGCTGACTTTTTTCCCTCGATCCGTCCAAACGAAACAGACTCCGAGTCTCGGTTCGTCGAATCTGATTTATCGCGACCATATAACATTTTTCCAACCTTCCGTTTATCGAGCGTGACACGTCACGAACCTGACTTATATATACGAACGCGAGAAAATCTTGGTTTATCACCGATAAATTCCAAACTGTACGATTATTCTCGAGAATCTCCGGATTGCTCGGAATTCTTTAAAAAATCTTAACCGGAAGGATTAGTCGACGCTTCGTATTTATTTCACAGCTATCCCATCTCTCTTGGACATAAATAGAGCTTAAGGGTGACTGTTTATCATCCAAACAGTCGGAACTACGGCCCTCATTTGAATTCTCGGTTTTTCCATGTCGTAACGGACTCTAACGGAGTATACGTAACAAGCAGCAACTGTATACCTCCCCATGGCTGATAGCGCGGCTGTTGGCGACTCGTTGTTACTTTTCGCGTGGGAAGCAAGAACCCTCGGGAAGATCCTTCCTGAATTCGTTACAATTTCATTCCGGTATTTCGCGGGTTTGTCGACGATTTAACGTTCGCTGCTAGCTCGGAATATACGAGCTAGTCTGCAACCTGGAATTTTTCATAACCGTCGTGTTTCTTCCCTTAGAAGTGGCGTAATTAGATTCGTGGCACGTTGGTTCCAACGCGTACTTCAACCCCGAGAGTTGAAGCAAAGAGACACGCGATTTGATCGAACGATCGTCCAATTAACGACAGACCACGGCCAAGAATCTTCGATAATGGACGATCCGTAGCTGCGGAAACCCCATCATTTTCTCGCCATCGGGAGAGACCCTCGAGAGCAATAGCAGCAGTTTACTCTGTCGATTTTACTTATTTACGCGGTGCTTCTACGTCGCTGGACGCGAAAGCAACCGCGCCGTGACCATCGATCAGCCGCGAATAGCACGCGCTCCCGCGTGTAGTTTAAATACCAGAGAAGCCTTGAAAGCCGTTTCGATTAATGGAATTCCGCAACACGGCCGCAATTAACCCTCAAAGACCCGAGGCGCTGGTCGAAACGTCCAGCGGCGTGCTAATGGCGGACGGGGCTCGTGTCGCATTCGAAACGCATTTAATGAATTCGTTATCGACCGGAATTAACGTTTGTCTCCGCGTTACGGACACCCCTGTGCGCCCTGTGCGCCCTGTGCGCCTTGTGCGCCCTGTACGTCCGTACGACGATGCGACACGACCGATCCTCGAGCTCGTATCGTTGTAATTTTCGATGCTTCTTCCTTCGCTATCGAGATCTTAGACTTTCAATTGTTTTAACGGTTCAATTAAAGAGACGCCAATTTCATTCGTTCGTCTCGATCGATCGCTTCGCGTTGCGAAAGATTTTGAATCCAACCGCGTGGAAAATGTAAAGCCACGGGATCCTTCTTTTTTCCATTAGAGTCCGGCAACGCACATGTCGCATGGAACATTGAGCAAAGGTTTCCCAAGTCGGGATAAAAAGAAAAAGTTTCCCGTAGACGTCGAACTCTGTCAAGCTTCTCGTCCAACTTTTCGGGTCGAACTCGGGTCCCAAACTTACAGCCGCGCGTCATCGTTGATCACCTCGACGCGACAACGGGACCAAGTATTTTCATAAATCTTCCACGATGACGCGGATTGATCGCGCGGTCGACCCGTAACGCAACGATTACGTTCTAATCGTTGGCGAACAAGCGCACGACTATCGCGCGTCAATTGAAGTTGGAGCAGCCCGATATCGATGCAAATTCCATCGAACTCGTGCAAGCTGCGCTTGGCTTTTATGCGGTCAAATCGAGGCCGTAACTACGACTTTGGCATGCGTTTCGAAACCCTCTCTTCGACTATACAGGGTGAGATACGCTTTTACGATACTCTCATCCCCGAAGACTATCGCTTCGCTCAACTGTACCTACCCACCGAACTCGTTTTCGACGAATATAACCATAGCGGAGAGAAAACTGTGAGTTTGCATCGAAAACTTGCCGCTTGCCTACTACGCGAAAACGTCTCCATTTAATCGATCGCTCGGTGCATGGTTTTCAACACGGATCAAGTGTATTTCTTTTTTAAATTAAGCAAACTTTAACGAGAAACATATAACGATAGTATAACGATAATGTAACGATAAACGCTACGAAAATGTACCGAACAATGAACAAGTTTTCCTAACTACTCGATCTACGTTGAACCCGCATAGAGAGTAATGGAAGGGGAGAGAACGAGGATGAAAGTTGGTAAGAAGTATTTGTCAGGCGTATTAACTGCACGATGCACGGTGGCGCAAGATGGATGATTTGAACGCGACCCATGCTCGCACAAGGACTATTCATCCTGCGATGTTTTCACGAGTATCAGCCAACGAGAGGGGTAAAGCGTAGCGTGGCAACACCAAAGGGATAATGGGACTCGTTTTAACGTAACAAACGTTATAATCGTTAAAGCGAGTATGTCATCTTTCTGGCAAATTAAGTGGAATCAACGGACCGGTTTTTAGCTGTTATTATGCTGGAAATTCCTACAAACGGATAGATATGCCAGGAGAGAACGATGAGTCTGTTATTTACCGAGAGTCGAGAGTGCTCGGTTCCCCCTTTCACCGTTCCAAGCAGCGAGCCCTTCAATGTGACCGACCATTTTGCTCGCGTTGAGCGACACAGTCTACGCTTATTGTCACCCTCCGTTCCTTCCATGTCTGTTTCGTACGGAAAGCTCTAATTGGAGAGATTGTGTCGACGGACGTAGCGAAACAGAGACGCGTTAAACAGTTCCTTAATTTATCGGAGGTGTCTCGCCACTCCTTGAGGAACGAGCCCTTTCCCTTACTCGAAAAGAAAAAAAAAGAAAAAAAAAGAAAAAAAAAAGAAAACTCCAAGTTAAGGATATTTAAATGTTAAGGACAGGGCAAAGAATGAAAAGGGAGGTGCCTTCGGTTCATAAACCACGGCAAGGAAGTTGGTTTTTATCGTAAATGTCGAGGGAGATTCAGTGGAATCAGTGGAATCAGATGTTGGAATCGGTTCGCGTTGAAATTTTGCGTTGTCCCAGTAGTGGAGAGACCCGTCGTTTAAGGAAAAGGAATAGAGGGCAGAGAAGAGACGACAGAGGCGGCACCGGGAGCTTACGCTTTATTGCGTATTTACATATTTTCGCCGAATCCCCTCGACGTTTCATAAAATTCAACGTCTTTACAAGGGTCGGTGCGATGTCGTTCCCAGGACGCTTCGTCGACACTTTATACCTTTGAATTTCCGCGACAAAGATTTTTTCCCTTTGCGAGCAGTTCGAGTCGAGTACGAGTCGCTCGAGTTCTCCCTTATTTTTCGAGCAGATCGTTTCGACGAAACAGACCGTCTTGCCTATTGAAAAAAATCCTCCGAAAAATGGGGTGAATTTAAATTTGATCGCCAATTCTTTGGAACAGGTAAATCGTATTTCGTAACTGCGATGGAAAGTATCGCGAAAAGGAACTAATTGTAAAGGGAACGTTCCTCTCGACACGAGTATCCCGAATCGAAGTTTACGCAGATTTCGCAGCGCAACGATTAAACTCGAAACAATCCGAAAGATCTCGGTTTCGGGGACAGATCAAGAATACAGACAAACCGCGGAAAGTAACCGAGAGACAAGGATTCTCGTTGCAGTTCCGTAAAACCGAACCGCGTTAAATTAATTAGGACGTTTACGAGCGTTCTGGTTTGAACGCCGTTTACGTCGCGACGAGAACCTCGTAAAATTCGAGGGAAAACTAGATTTACCGATCTCGTCTTGGACACAATAGCTATGCTTTGCTCGTTACGTTTATAAAACAATAGAAACCAGCACTGGATGCCGTCGATGGAAACGTTGACCGGTAGACGAAGAACTTTCGAAGGGTCGTAAGAATTGAGTTTCCCGTAGCGAACAGGGGAGAGAACGAGTCAGTCGTAGAAACAAGATTCTTGGTAGAAACAAGAGTGGAGCATATGTATTTGCGAATCGAGGAAGAGAATCGCGAACATGTATCGCGGGAGAAACCGTAGTTTGCTGGCTAACGGGCTAATTGAGATGTCGGCCTCTAGAGAGTAGAACGAATAGTTTAGCTTACCCCACTTCCGTTTCCTCTCCTTCCTCCCCTTTGAGATTCTCCCTCGGGCAACAGTGGCGCGCTTGAAGCGTAACGACGTCGCTTCGGAATTATTAATAGCGCCTTATCCCTTGGGAATACCATTGTTGTCCAAGGTCTAGTGTCGAGTCCCTCTCGGCGTCGTCTAGTGGGTGACGAGCGTCGGTGTCGATAGCACGAAACGGAAGAACAATACACGGGCACAGGGGTAAAAGAACGTCGAGGGACGTATACAGATACACGGTATACAGCTGCGTTCCTTGTTATTCACTCGCGGCAGAAATGATAATTTTTGTTAAATTATTGAGATAAGATCAACACCCAATGCAGCCAAGATGGTGGAACATCGATGCGACACTGATACGATCGATGGAACGTTAAATGCACCGATATTTCAAAATACATGGAGATATTTCACGCTACCGAATATTAAGGTTCACACTTTCACGATTCGACGCCACGAAATAGGACGCTAGTTACGACCGAAGAGTTACAGATCACGTTGCAAACAAGGACGTTCTCGTCTCGAGCTGTGTCGTCGAGTTATCGCAGATACGAAGTCCGACACAAATACGAAGCGAAATTTTCGCGAACACGCAAAATATGTTATTACGAAACAGTTTTGCGATCGCTCAATCTTGGGATATACGTATATTTATTAACCTGTTTAACGGTTCGATCGATCGATGCTTCAAGAAATGGAATCTTCTCGGATTAACGCGCATCTCCTAATGCGCATCGATCGACGCGACGCCCATGGTACATAAAACATACAGGATACACCAGAGATAGGTATCGATTCTTGATTGGTCGAATATAATTAGTGCCGAATGGTAAACGTATTCCTGAATTCGTTTAATTTCTTCGATTCGACGAGAAAATTGATTAAATCGGGTAGACGGGCATCGAAGGTTTGATCGACCAGCTTTTAAAATAACCTTTTCGCGTGGAACACGAATTAAGAAAGTGGTCGAGTTTCCAAGATCGAGAGGTTAAGATTATGGGCGAGGTTTCTCGACGGTCCGTGGACTGGACGTACAGCCTGTTTCAGGATGCAACGTGAAACGTGAAACGTGAAACGTTACGTCGCGTCGGTCTGTGTCGTAGCGTGGATGTCTGACGCCGGTGTCACAGGCTGTGCAGTTGCCGTTGCATTGTGCAAAGCCGGCACCCGGCCGCGAGACACTGAGTTACGAGCCACGGAAGGGAGGTCGCGACCACTTCCTGTTGTAATGCAGTTTGCGCAACAATGGGAGCCACAATAGGCTAAGGGAGCCAGGTAACGTCGCTCTCCCTTCGGAGACGTTGGCCTTTGACCGAGGATCAAAGCGTTGTTCCCTCTCGAACGTCCGACCTCGTATTATCCTAGCCGGTCTCGGTCCTTTAAGGGACGAATTCGATGGTCCGAATATCGCGGTTAATGAAATATCCCGTGACGTCTCTGCCTCGTTCGTCGTTTAACAATTAGTAACTTTTGTCGTTTATCGGTGAAACGCGTTTACGACCTTTCGAGCTGTCGGAATTGGGCCGTGCATCGAGTGCACTCGTCCATGCTTGGATGACATTTTTCGTCGGTGTCGCGAGAGTTTACCTTTCCAACGAAGCGTACCGAGCCCCGAGGTTTCGCAAACGGTGCGAACAACTGCGTTAAAATGGACCCTGGTAAACACTGCGAGACCCAAAGCAATTTGATCGCAATTTTCGTTTCTCTGCGGCCGCCCATATGATCGATCCGTATGCATAGCTGGTACCTTATCGATTCCACGTAAATTTGCCTGCAATTATGACGAAACGGTCCAACCATCTGCTCGATAGTTTAACGAACTTGGATAAAAACCGTTCGAACGGTTTGAACAACTTTGACGATCGCGGAACCGCGCGACCGCGCGACCGTGTTCCGGAAAAAGAAACTCCGCGGTCGGTGCGATACAAAGTTTCGTCGAAGCTCCCCAATTTGGCTATCGCGTTCGCAACGATCGACCGAAAAAAGAAGCGTAAGGATGATCATTTGAATACCAACCCAGTTCCGGATCAGAATTTCAAACGAGGCTTCTGTTTAAGGTATGCTTAATCAACGTATTTTTGCTAAAACTTTGATAGTTGCTCGTTAACGAACGTATCGAAGACGCTTTTTCCACCGACACCGTTTCATTTACTGCCATCCACGAACAAATCATCAACGAATCGTTTCTTCTTTCCAGTCCCATCGTCGAGGAAAGGCTGACGAGAAAAAGAAGAAAATAAGAAGGGTGAGTCGAAAGTTTGTCGATTTAAACGTACAAGAAAATAAAAAATAAAAGAAAGAAAAAAAGAAAAAAAGATTCGAATCCAGAGGAGGAAGCTTGCGAACGGGCCATGCTGCGTTCCTATTTTTCTCGCGACGGTGGCACAAGTTTCAAACGGAATCAATGGCGAAATAAACGTGGACGTCGGTCGACAGCGTGAAATTGAATTAATCCTGAATTAAGAAATGCCGCGCAGGGCAGGGTAAGAGCAAAAGAAACGAGAGACGACCAAGAATTCCAAACGGATAGGAAAACGAAGAGAACCGGACGAGACGGAGACCGAGACCGAGCAACCAACGGATAGACTTCTCTCGCGAATGTTCTTGGAAAACTTTAAATAACGTTTGTAAACTCCAGCCAAAGTAATTCGCGTAAGAAAGCTGGATTCGAAATTCGTGGAGAGTGGCGAATCGAGTTTTCAAGTCGAGAAATAACTATCGCATTTTCGCGGACGATTATATTCCGAAGACTGGAACGGAAACGTTACTTTTCCTTTCTTGGCTCGCGGCGGAGAAAGCGATCGTTACGATAACTGATTACAACCACCTACGATAGCAACGTCTGCGAGTTCTCGTTCGATAATTTCTAGTGCTTCAAAATTAATCAATGGTATTCAGCGCTTCCACCGAAAAACATTGATTCGTTTACCCTCGAACCTCCACGACAGTCGTAGCGCTTGGCTCGAGTGGATACCAGCACAGCTATGGCGTTCGTTGATCAATTTACTAACCCGTTAAATTCCGTTTTAATCGATGAAGCGCGAAAAGTTTACATCTGGAACGGTGATGCCGCATCTCGCAGCTGATCGCCTCTCATCTTTGCCACGACGGCGTAGTTTGAATCGCGCTTCAATCAAAGCAACTACCTACCCAATACTCGATTAGAGAACGCGCCTACATACCGGTCGGCGACATATTGATATTTGCTCGTCGCACGCGTCAATACTGTCACTTGATAAACTAATATATAAGCTGAGGCAAACTAGATGGAGAATCGAAAATCTACTACCATCGATGGGCCGCTACCACGGTGAAATGGTAACCGTGCGTATTCTGTCCGCGGAATGTTAGATCGTTTCTCAGCGATAAAAGGAACCACCCGTTTTAACGCTCCACCTGCTTGTTATCGTTTGGAAGGTTGTTAAATTATTCGGGAGTAGTTCTTCTTTCGATAGAAAGTACGAGACAGAACGATCGGAAACAAAGTGACCGTAAATAGTGCGAAAAAGCTATTTCGCGATCGATTTCACTCGAATTCGGAACAATGACCGTTTCCGTGCGCGTCGGTATCGAGGTTTACGCATCGAGATTCACGCTCGCGTTGCAAAGCGGTCTCCATCGCGCGCACTCCGCGTTCCACTGGTTTTTCGTCGAACCGAAAAACGTGGAACGCGAACAAATTTGGTCGCGCGGTGACCTCTCGGTTTCGATAAACGCTTGAACGGCGATATCGTGCGCGGACGCGATTCAACGCGCGATATCCTCTACTTTTTGACTCCGCATGCACGCGCACAGCTGTGGCTGCCCGTCGAGTTCCGACGGAAGTCGATCCCGTGCCAGCGAACCGTACGAGCGCGCCTGACATTTTCGGCTCATTTTATCTTTCGCCGACGAAACGACGAAACGACGAAACGACGAAACGACGAAACGATTCGACCGGAAGGAAAAATAAACGCAGGAACGTCGGACCTTCATCGACGAGGCGACGCTAATACGACGCATCGCGTGCAGATGAAAATCTCTCGACATCGTCTGTCTCTCTGCGGGGGAAACGACAACGTTCGTTCGGGCAGCAAGAGTGTTTCGTTCGGGGGTGTGCTAATTATAAAGCCGTGAATAATTGACCGTTCGCCGCTTTCCAATAATTAATTCCATCATCGATGATAACGTCACGATTCATTCCGTGTAGTCACAACGCGAATAACTGGGTAGATTCGCGCGTCCAATGTGACCGCGACACGCGCGCACCTTCTCTCGCCATCGACACACCGCATACACGCTGGCTTTATCCGCGCTCCGATATTCCTGACACGCCGTCACGTTGTACGCCGTTTGTACCGCGCGATTTCCCTACGTATCGACTCAGCTTGCGCTTGTTATTTCCATAAACTAATACGACCGTTTAACGGTCTGTCAGTCGGCTGAGCGGTGTGTCACGTCACACGCAAAATTCCCTGGTGGGATCAGCCTGGCGCCGCTTCGAATTTATACGTGAAAATGTTCTCCATGAAATTTTATCTTTCGACAAAGTTTTATCGTTTCAACGATCGTCGATATGTACTTACTTCTTTTATATCGTTGCGTTGCAACGGCAAATTTTAGCGAACAGAACAAGTTTCCAAACGTCCCGACAGCATTGTACGTTTGCGCAAAAATATTTTTTCCACTGCTACGAAAAAGAGATACTCATTTTTTGTACAACATTCGAAGAGATGATAAATCACGAAAACTAATTTCCAGCCAACCAAAGGACGTTATCGACCGTGATTCTGAATCAATCGTTGCACGAAACAGGTGGGCGTTTGTACTCGCGTAGAGAAGAGATATAATTATATCGGACGAGTTTTCGCGCGGCAATAAACTCGGGGATTGAGCGAAAAAAACGGACTCGTGCATCTGGCGCGGTTCTAGAAGAACTCGAGAGAAGGGACAGCCACGACTCGCTCGACAGAGTAGCAAACGTGAAGAGAAATAGAGCGACCAGAAATGGACGGACGGTGAAAGAGAACCCGAACGAAAGAAGAGGAGAGGAGAGAAGGGTAGAGACGAGCCGCGGCGAGGTGAGCGAGCGCGCGTAGATTGGCAGCTACAGGCGGAAATAGAGGCATCGGGAGCAGGAATCGAGCGGCATGTACGCTCGATTAACGGGCATAGAGAGACAGGAATGAAAAAATTACGACCGTCGCGACGGTCGTGGCGATTCTCGCTCTCGGTCGGTAGACGCGTCGGTGTTGAGAGGGATAACACGAATTATCGTGCAGGCAATCCACCGTAGGTCTCGTGCATTCATAAACCAAACAGTTCCGCACCATCTAGGCGCATCGATGCGTTTCCCGGCTAAGCGATTGCGACCTGCCTTTCAGGGCCGCGTCGATAATTTCGCGATAACGTAACGAGCTGCTCCAGTCGATGGCCAATGAGACGCGACAAGCTTAAATCGCGCGTCGACGCGCCACTACGAGCCACCGCGAGTCGCCCCATTCGAGAATTAATTTTCGATCGAGACAAACAAAGATATTCGTTCGATGAATACGTCGCAACGCGTCCCTTGTCGAACGTGCAATTTGCGTTGAATCACCGAACCGTTTGTCGAGTGAACGAATCGACGAGTGAAAAAATTCATTAATAATCCGAATAAGAGAAAATATCGTCGTTCGTGGAGATTAGCAACACCAGCGCGCCAAACCGCAAAATACAAATATATATATATATATATACGAGATTGTCAAGAGAGGCGTGACAACGTTAGCATTGCGACACCAAGTACCATCAACCGGTTACTTACGCGGTCCTAATTGAGTCACGTAGAAAGTCCCTTGCGAGCATAATTTTGTTCTAGATGCGATATTATCGGTGTTCTTGGAGGTGGGAAAAGCCACGGGAAGTCTGTGCCGGGGCGGTACGGTTGCAATCATTGGTCGACCTGAATCGTTGGGAATATTAGACGAATCATTATAATTAAAAGTAAATAGAGTCGTAGCCGTGGACGCGCGCGCGTGGCCACCGGTGAAAAGAGAGACTGGTTGGAAGCGTTGCTGATAATTGTGAAATTGAAAAGCGGAGATAGAACAGTGGTTTTGAGCGAAGCAAAAGAACAAGGGAGCACGGAAGCTCCGCAGACTGCTATTCCACGGATAGCGAAGCTCAGCAATTCTGGTAAAATACTTAACGAAATTACACAGGATCGAGACGTAAGGATGGAGGGAGACCGTTGTTCGATACGTTTTCGTAATTCGGTCAAACCAGAGAGAACTCGTAACGTCTTCCAACAATTCTTACGTAGCTGTTACAACCGCTCATTTTTTCGATCATTCAAATTACGAGGCGACCAATGGGCCTCTTCTCGACGAAATATTCCTCCGCGGGATCAGAAATTAATCTTAAAAATGGATTCGATGTTTAAATTTGAAAATGTACAAAGGCTCGTTTCCCTGGAATCTCGTTAGAAATTTAACTGGAATACATATTCGTAAAACTAGCAGACATACCGCAGACGAGAAACTTGAATAATTTTCCAAAGTTCTTTCGACGATGGAGCGAAAGGCTGACGATGTCGATTCCAAGGAGAATATAAACGATCTCGCTTCTAGCCAGTCGGCGGGCATGAAAAAAACCTAGTTCGTCGCGTGTAATTGCATCTTACGTAAGGTCGTCTTCCAAGACAAAATAGTTAATTTCATTTTCTCATTGAATTAGCACAGGAGAACCTCTGACATTGCAGGTCGTCGCGACGCCACGTCTCGGAGAGGGTACACGGGGAGGAGCACTTTGTGATTAAATGGAAAGTACTTTCGCACAGGAAAGCGATCTTTCACGCTTTCCACGTTTCCAGAGGCAGATGCCGAGGCTCTCCTTGTTCCACGTCGCTCGATCCGCTTCGTAATAATCTGCCTCAGTGACGAGCTGTAACGTCCGGCCTTTATTTCCGGCTCGTTTGTTCCGGTGTCTTTCTCGTTACCTCATCGCCGTTGCAACGTTACGTTACTTGTACGTGGACGCTGGTTCATAACACTAACGCGGTTATTGTGTCGCGATAATTTCGTTATTATTATCGAATAATTTGCTGTATCCTAAAAGGTTGGTTCGTCGAATCAGCAATCAATTGCTTCGTTGATACCAGGTCGCGTCTTTTGTACACCACCGACGTCGCTGTTTCGTTCGTACCGTCTCCGTAAACTCGAACGAAACGATCGAACGTCGAAACACGATCGAGACGTATCGTGGCACTTATCGCGTATCGTACATCAGGTGGAGAGAAATTAACGGTTTCCGTTTGACAGGCGTTGCGTTTCGTTTGGAGAGTGGCCGCGTGGTGAGAGGTCTGTCGGTGGTTCAACGAGTCATCGATTTCGGCCCGCCACGCCGCGCGCCGCTCGGTAAGCGGTTCTAGAATGTTGCCATTATTAGAAGGGATGGCTCTGGCGAGACGAAAGGGTGGGGCGAGGGCAAAACCGTTCGAATCGTGCATCGGTTAAGCCGAGAACGATTGCCTCTAATTTCTGGCAGGCAGGGCAGCAAGAAACTTCCTAATGCTTTCAACATGTTCGCTGCTAGTCGGTATCAGAGAGCTGGCTCGCGGTAGTCGGTTTTTGCGGCCCGCGTAGCGTGGGAGTCGGTTGCTTGCCTCGAATCTCCGACGCGTAAACGGAACGGTTGGTTCCCTCGTCTCCGATTAGAGCGGACCGAATTCAAAAGCCACCGGTGCACGGGGCTCGACGTTCCAAGCTTCATTACCGGTGAATTCGATACGCTGCGCTGTGCTCGACTGGTACGACTGCGACAGACGCGTTTTACCGTGGAATCCGCGACGACGATATTTGCTGGGAAGTTGGCTGGTAAAATTAACAACTCCAACTAGTGTGCACGTCGCATCGTCCGCGAGCTACGTTTTGATTCGTTTACCATTTCCACGATGCGACTTGGAACGGATTACCCTTTGCCGCTGGGACCAGTTTATTTGCCGGACTAGGTTTTAGCACGATTCGACGCCCAGACTGACCGTTTTTCCGAAACGGGAATCTGGATCCGATCATAAAATTCGTTACTTAAGTTTGTCGCCCAATCTGGCCGGTCTCCTAATTTTCTCCAGGTTCGCCCCTAACAACTATACACGTATGTATCAATGATAAAATTAATTCGCTCAAATCGACGGATCCACGTACGGATCCTACGGAGGAAAGCAATTTTTTCACAAAAATTGCGCGTCCTTTCTGCTTTTTGCTTATTTACCGAGTTATTCGTATTTAGAGGTCCTCGTCAACTGCTACCCCAGAAGATAAAAGAGACGCTTTCCGATTCTATAACGTGTTGTATATGTTTGCGCGCGCGCACGCGCGCGCATGAATGCTCGTCGGTAACCGTGCTTGCGCTTGGGACCATAATAAACGTTCTTCGCCGTTCCTCGTGCATCGAAACACGAGCTGAAATTAAATGCGGAAGAATGCAATATTGCGACGTATGCTCCATGGATCCAATGCGCGCCCAAGGAATTCCTTCTAGTCGAGGGCTCGCGTCTTCCAAATACATCTTGAGTGGCGCGAGAATTCTCAGAAGACGCGATACGAAGCGATACGACGCGAGGGTATCTTTTATCGACGATAATACAGCCGAATGGCTGTACGCGCACCGATGTATTCGTAAGCGAACGAAAGAGAGTCGAATAGGGGCAAGGAATTAAGGAAGTGGGACGAATAGCGAAAGCAAGGGTTCGCATCGGAGAGCGGAGGTCGAGAGGAAAACGGTGAGCTCCGGTGCGACAAACTTCGAACAAGTCGAGCAATCTGGAATCGAATGGAGTTTCGAAGACTTAGCCGAGTGAAAAATTGCAGGAGCAACTTTCGCGATGCTCTCAGACCCATTAAGCGACTCAACAAGTACGATTCCAGTAACCGTTTTGCCCATGGACTTTGAATGTAGCCATGGAGAGAGAAAGTGAGTCTACGTGGCTGCTGTATCGAGCTAGGAAAGAAAAGCGAAGAAGAGGCACCAGGGTGGTGCAGCTGTAGAATGGTAGGAAGGAAAATTGTTTGTCGGAATGGTGAAGCGGGAGTCCCAACGGGGAGATGGGGTCTGGCTGAAAACACGAACCAGGAAACACGCCGGTAAAGGAGCCAAATGCAACGACATCGCCCATGCCTTTTAACTGGATTTCCGTGCACCGTGCCGCTTCGACCCACTCGCCTTCGTTTCGAAACGTACTATTCTCGTACGGTTCTTCATTTGAGCGGGCCGGTTTAATGGAATGCGGACGAGTCCGACTCTCTTTTTCCTTAATCCGCGCATCGACGATGTGTCGTTGCAACAACAACGAAGCAGGGTTAATTACTTTTTTCCGACAAATTCTGGGACCCTGTTTCCTCAAAAGGATTATTTCTCCTCGATACTAAAAGAACGCGTCGATCCTAGGAAAGGTCGTAGCCATCCTGCGATTTTCCTCTCCCCAAATTAACCATCCTATAATTTCTAATGGGTCCGATGCCATTTGTAGAATTTTCTTATCGTTAGGATCGCATAATTTTCCTTCCCAATACAGAATATCATCACTTTTTTCGTCTCGTAGATGTTTGATTATCGCGTTTCGACGATTCGTGACCCATCCAAACAATTACTCTATTGTTTATAATCCGTACACGGAATTCGTTAAGAGTCGACCTCTCCGATTCTTTTCCACCAAAACAGATTGTATTGTTGGCAACCTACCTTTTTCGTCAACTTCAACTGGCTTCTTCTTCCACGTTTCGTTTAACTTCGCGTCAACGTTTGCTTCGAAGCTTGAATTTTTTTACACAATCAAGGTACAACGATATCTGTTAATTTTAACTCGATAAACAGATTGGCACACGGTGGTCTTTGGAACATCACAGCGGAACGAAAGAATACACGGAACGCGTTGAAAAGGAAGAGGCAAGATCGATCGGAGGAGGAAGACGACCGGGAGGACTCGAAGAAAAAGCCGAGTTTTGTGAATGAATCAGACGATGAATGGAACGAATCCACCGCGAGTTCCAATGGAACAGGAATACTCTAATTACCCTTCACCATTCGAATTCCCTAAGGAATCGTTCAACCCTTTGAGAGGCGAGTCAACCACGTAACGACTGAAGCTAAGAATTAAACAGGGATGGACAGAGGAAGAGATTGAAAGGATCGCCAATCCTTTGTAGACGAGGAGGTCGGTTATTCATTAAACGCGAATGCCAACGCGGACGAAAGGAACGCGAGTCGTTTGTAGTTTTTTCGATCGCTTCGTCCGTTCGGCTCTAATAGTATAATTTGGATTTTTTATTCCCCTACTTCTGTTGTACTCTCTTTTTCCTTTTTTCCCTTTTTCCCTTTTTTGCTTTCTTTCCGGGCTTTCTTCGCATAAAACTTTCGAGAGGTCTATCTTTGGCGAACGTGCTGGAAAACTCTCGCATTATTTCGTTTCGTATAAGAGAAAGCCAAGTAGAAGTACTCTTCTCTCCTTTAACTTCAATCTTTTTCTCGTCCAGTTTCTCTTCTTCTAGAATGGTCCGTTCGTATAACCACTTTCCCATCGCACGTCTTAACGAACACGCTCTTCTAATTATTTATCCACGTAACTGTAACGAGAATCACGTTTTTGGTAGTGGTATGAATACCGAAGAAACTTACTTCCCGTCTTTCTGCTTTGTTTCGAGTTTCTCTATCGTCGCTAGTTGAGAGTTCGATCGTGCGTTGTGCAGCTTTTCTACGTTTCACTTATTTTCAATTTTTATTTCTTTTTCTTTCTGTTCTTGAACGAATATGTATTACCGCAAAACCGAGAAATTTCATAATAAATGCGAATCCTTGCTAGAGGGTGTACAGTCCAAGGTGCCGTAAATTTTCGACAGCTTTAAAGGCAAATATAGAAGCTAAAAGCAGACGTAGCCAAGTAAGCACAGAGTGCATACCGGGCTTTACAGTCATCAACACTTTCGTGTTTCGTGTTTCGTGTTTCGTGTTTCGTGTTTCGCGTTTCGCGTTTCGCGTTTCGTGTTTTGCGTTTCGTGTTTCGTGTTTCGTCCTGCGGCGCGCACTACGAAGGTCGAAGAAATGACGTACTTTGACCCGTTGCAGTCCAAGTTCTCTCCGTAACAACGTCGTACAGGGGACCATTCTTGCTTTATGTAAAGAGTAGGAAAGGTTCGGCACGCTAGAAATGCTCTCCGCTAAGGATCATCGTCTCTCGTAAAGCTTCGCGTATCTACCGAGTAAAAGTCGCATCGATTAAACGCGAGACATTCATAGTTTGAGCCGTAACAAATTAAGAAGAGTATCGAGATCTAAAGGTGTAAAGCGGTAGCAATTATTTTCCTTCGATCGACTTTGTGAAACACCGAATACGCAAGAAAATATTGGGTGCGAAGGATGCGTGTGGCAATTGGAATTGGTTTGGAAGCGGCCAGCGAGGCAACTACCGGTTATGTTTTACCCCCTATAGGTTGGAAAAGGAATCTAACCCTCGTGAACACGAGGCAACAGCCATTCCAACGATAATTACGCGCTGGCACCGTTCGATCGAACATTGTTCGAGTATCTTTGGGTTCGGCGCGCGTTCCAGGTGCAGCTCGAACGGAAATAATGGTCGAACAACGGGCTACTGTTTTACCATTTGTATGGGAAACGTTTGCTGTTGGTCTATGTAAATTGAAAGCCCCCAACGAACCGCGACGTTTGGCAATAACGCCTTCGTGACACGATAATCGGATTATTCCTTTTGAAAACTGCAAACGATGCAAATTCGATCGCGCTACAATGGTTAGCAACGAATGATATTTCTATCGAATCTTCTATCTGATCTGGCTTCGGTTAGAAAGATGGTAGTTAGAGGACTTATCGCGGGACAATTCTCGTCGGAGCTTCGGGAGACTAGAGTCAAGGAACGTTCCGCGGTCGGTGCCTCGTTGATCCCTAAAATCCACGAAAAACTCCCCGCAGAGGCTATAACTTTTATCCTCAAACGGCATTTTCCTACTTTTTGAGATCTAAACTCGAGATAGAGAAACTCTGTATTATATTTGTTAACTCGTATTAAACGAGACGCATAATGTCTATTCCTTGTTCGTTATAGCAATTTTATTCGAGTTATAAGTTTGTTTCGCTTCAATGCAATTCCATTGATTTCCTGTGCGAATCGTTGCAAGTTTCTCCTACTTTTCCACCTAGTTTCAACGGACGCTCTTCGAAATTTTCGTCGTTGGTTCGACTGCAGTTTTACCATCGCGGAAGCATACCACCAGAGGGTAGACTCATGCGTGGGTGAAGCGGTAATTATGCAGCTTTGTTACAGCCGTCTAGCCACCGACAAACGTATACATACATTGAATAATTCAGGGTATTTTCAACGCGCAATACTTAGCGTTCGCGTACAATTCGGACGGCCTGTTTAACGAATCCATAATCCCTGACAAAAGGGGCTTACCGAGTTGCAAGAGCTTAAGTATTGTGGCCGTTGCTTGCGATACCACTGACCCGAGAACAATACGGGTTGGATAAATCGATTCGATTTTAAAACGCCAATTCTAAATAACGAATACCTGCGTCAATTAAAGAAATTTAAAACGCCTGTAGCTGACATCGTTTCATTACGTTCAATTGTTGTACGTATTATTTATAGTTTATACAACTCGAAAGCGCATAATCGTTTCCGCGTACATAAAATTATTAGGACGCAGACGTAGTATGTGGGATAACGGTTAAACCATACGATATACCATCGCGCTGCAAAGTAAACTTTGTCTAGTTATTCGTGAAAAGCGTCGTACCTGTCTGTTACGCACTGTGTTGCGTCGCACAACGATACATCAGGCCACTTTTTCAATCGCTACCAACCAATACCCTTCGTTCGATTTTCATCTGGCTGATTTTTAGAATTTCACGGGTGCGAAATGATTCGCATCCCGATAGAA
Organism: Ctenoplectra terminalis; assembly: GCA_019453375.1. Taxonomy (NCBI): domain Eukaryota; kingdom Metazoa; phylum Arthropoda; class Insecta; order Hymenoptera; family Apidae; genus Ctenoplectra; species Ctenoplectra terminalis. The sequence goes on along the minus strand of SMSQ01018769.1, from coordinate 702,787 downwards.
AACCTAGTAAGAAGAAGACCGTTATTGAACGAGTCGTTCAATAATGAGAAAAGTAGAATGTCGAAACTTTTTTAACGACGATCAAAGTCGTTGGAATTGGACCACGAATAAATCCGCTTTGAACGAATACATCCGTCATTCAAACAACTACTATCGTTAGTCCTGTTCGCGCGGAGCAACGGCCAGCGTTCGATGAATATTTCAAGTCGTATCAACCAGTGAAATAATTCGAGCAACGTTCGCTCGGATACGTGTGGCGTACCGTGGCTGGCAGGGTGTTCGTGCGAGCGTACGAAACGACTTGATGCCGTCAGCTCAGCCCCACGGTATACAAGGAAGTACACTTAGAGCCGAAGACCAAGCTGAAGTATCGTACAAATCTTACCGCAGGGGTCGAGTTTCCGGTTTCGCAGAAACACATCCACCACAATGATGGCCGAACGATGTCGCCTGTGAGCTCTTCTACATTCCCTCGGGCCTCGCGGAATTATTGGATCAAGCCTTGTTCGCGAACCCCACGCCGTTTTTCCGATCATTGTCAGCCACTCAAACACAAACGGGTTTTTCGTAATCGCGATAAAAGTGGTAACGCTACCCCGTTAGGATAATCGTTTCCTCGAATTGAACGAGAACGTTTCGCAGCAGCTTGCGAACGTTCTTGAATTTATTTTAAAAAGCAACGTAGACGGTGCCTTTCTTCCTCGCAGAAAATTATCAGATGTTTATGGTAGATGAAGATACGCGTAGACGAATGGATATTTTAGGAATAATACGAGGTAGAGTCGAAAGATTAACAGGTACGGCAAAGTAAGTTGGCGCGCTTTATTTTAGCAGAAAATAAGGAACGTTTCCGACTACTGTACCGAAGCGGAGGATTCGCTTAGATCAGGGTTGCTCGTGATTCAAGAAGTTTGGTCGGCTGATAGAGAATTCAACTGGCAAAAAGTTTCGCGGCGTAGACAGGCTGGGGCAAGAGAGAGAGAGAGAGAGAGAGAGAAAGAGAGCGGTGAAACGTCACTCGAAGCTAACTGTACGACAGTTTGCTTATTTAAGCTCAGCTTAAGCAAAGCTCTGGAACTAGACGGAATGAGTAAAGGAAGATAGAACGAAAGGTTCGACGAGTGTTGCAGTTTGTCGATCGTAAGATCGAACTTGTGACTTAGCTACAGCACGTTGCAACTACCGCAATCTTGGGTCCGTGTGTGCATCAGTGTGTATCCATCGTGTAAACTGACCCTTCTCCAAATTGCAGATACAGCTACGCTATTTCGCAAATTGCATCAGCTCGATATCGATTATATCGTTGCTCGCGTAGAAATGGGAGTACGCCGAATCCTCTTCTTTATCGAACGCGACTTAACGAGAGCTATAATCTCTTGGAGTGCGTCTTATCCTGTTCGGATACAGGGACACCTACTCGGCAACCGGACTCGTTTTAACCTATTAGGAACTCCGCAATTTATTCCGAAAATCAAGCCAAAATCAAGTTTCAAAGTTATTAATTCTGTTTAGAGGGAGGTTCGAGATTACCGGTGGTTATGATCGTCCCCACGGAATAAATTTCACGGGGTCGGCGTGTTTAAATTAAAAACTTGAGAGGAGGCGACATTGCCGGTGCGTTGTCTTTATGAAATTCCTTACTCGTCTTTTCTCTTCGTTTCTAGTTAAGCACCGTGGCTACTTCGAAACAAGAAAAGTTGCGCAAAACAAATACCGTATCTCTCGCTGTGACCGCGTTAATCGTGCATACGAAACTTTGCGATTCTTCGGTCCGATCGATTCAAGGATCGTGATAGTTACGTTTGCCGATGTTCACCTTTTGCGAGATATTCTATACGAATACATTTTCTCACCTTTCTGTCGTGGCATTCTTTTTTCTTTTTCTCTTTTTCTCTTTTTCTCTTTTTCTCTTTTTCTCTTTCTCTTATTTTCTTTTTTTCTATTTTTTACGGACCAAAAATAGATTTCCGTAATTCCCTGGAGCTTCTTTCTTCATCCATTATCGCGATCCGACGAAGCCGGCGGGAAGATAAACGGAGCGCGGTTAATATATCCGAGAACGTGAAAATTACAGTTCCTTAGTTTACTCAAGCGCGAGCGAGAGAAAAGCGTATTGTCTTTGCTTAACGACAGCATATCCTTTTACGATAACTACCATCGTTAGGAGATCTTCTCGTGCGCCGTGTATAACAATTTCCACGAATCGTTTCGAGGAAAAATGTCGCCGTGGCGAAGGACTGGTTACGATTCGTATAGGTGATCATCCACTTTTCGTTCGTCTGTGCGATTACCAGAATTTCAGTCCGTTGTTCGCACGCAAGTAGAAAATAGTTGGGTATAAAACGACACGAGATACGTCACTATCCCAATCCGAGAATTCCGTGTAGTCGCAAAGAGGAGACGATAATTGTAAATCGATGAATCCCTGTCATTTTTATCCAACATTCCATTAGATGACGATTTAATATTAGAAACGGGCAAACAGCCAGTTTACATAATCCTTGTGTAAAAAGAAATAGGTATAGCCGGAAGCGTAATTTGCCACACGGATGACGGAATATCCGCGAACGAGATGCGATCGCGGCGTCCAACTCGCGGGTTGGTGGCTCTGCAAGTTTTTATATGATGTCATCGCCATTTTCTGCGATGGGGTCGACACTCAAAACGAGTGCGCATATAAAGGTAGGGAACATTGCCGGTGCATCGCACGCGCGACGATATTCGGTAGGAAAAAACCAAGGGCTATTTGTAGTGGTCGCGCTGCGTCAACCGACTCGCCTTAATGCTCGTAACGTGCTCCACTAAAGCGGACGAGTACCGTGTAAAATACGGATGAGACGCGTATACTCACGCTCGATACGACCTATACCCACCCATGGATACAACCACCGATCGTCTCTTCTCTTCCCTTTTCTTCTCTTTTCTTCTCTTTTCTTCTCTTCCTGGTTGTCAGTCACAAACCTTTGCGAACCGTGCCGCAACGCAAAACGGTTGCGCTTTAAAACTCAAAACAACAAACAGATTCATCAATTTATTTTTCCTTTCAACACTCTGAAACAAGCTCGTCTTCTGTTTCGGATTTTGTTTGCCCCTTTATTAAATTTCATTTTTCTTGAATTCCTGTTCCTTTTTATGCAAGTTCGATTATCAAAATTTTGTTTGTTTTGCGTGTTTCTCCTGAAAATATCAAAGCTTTTTTACGCGTGTCGCGTACAGAAGGAAACAGGATCGAACGTTTGTCGTTCACGGATAAAGCGAAAAGTATAGCGGAGAGGTAACGCTTCGTATCGTCCAATCTTATAGAGCTATTTGCATATTTAATGACGTAGCCGAGGCGCACTAATCGGGCGGCACCAGTGTTTAAACAACGATGTATGACTGAATCAACGTTCGTGTACCGTGCTTGAACTGTGAACGATGGCACGCGCTACCGCAAAAATGATTCCCGCCTTTTCGACGAGAACGCCAAGATCGTTGAAATATCAAACGTCAGAATGTGCATTAATTAACTATACTTATTATAACGGCAACGCTGATTACGTTGATTAATTTGATTAATTTGATTAAATAACCGAGTGAAAATGTTTGCCGATATTCCTAATTAATGACAACGGAATCAAGTACGATTCAACGATTATCAATCGGAAATAACACGTAGAGACGAATCGCGAATAGCGTTTGATCTTCTATGCCAATGTGCGTGAGATTAACCTATAATTATGTAGACGTAGATTCGATATCTTGCAACTTTTTACGTATATCCAGACACGTATAAATACGCTCGGGGAAAATTTCGCAACAGGGAGTTAATTAATGGTTGCAGGAAAAGGTTCGAAACGGAAGTGGAGAGTGTTCCGGTAGCTCAGCGTATCAGTCGCCCGTAAAATCCGTGGTTCGCCACGCAAATTCCCAAGATTTATAAGCGACATTTATTGTCACGATTAATTGTTTACCCATTAGATTGTTCATCAGTTCTGTCGGAGCAGGACGCAACGATGCGTCATCGACGGGGTCCGAGAGAGGCGATGATTATCGTTGGAATGGAAACGCAAAATCATACGGTATCGATTTCTACGAGTCGAACGCTGTTTGCCGAACAAGCAATCAGGAGAAAAAACACAATGGGGAGTGTATCCCTGGTTGACAGAACGGAAATCCCTTGTACAAATACGTACGTCATCGAACCAAGAGTTCGGAAGCAGTCATCGAGTAAAATATGCCACTTGGAAGTATCCGCGTGTATTGCAAAAATGAAAGAGACCCCTGATTGCTACGGAACCCTCCCGTTTATTACGTTTTTTTCGGAAGCAGGATCAACGGACGTATCAATGGTCGACAACTTGACCGGAATTCTTCTGCTACCGTTGCCGCAAAAACTTTGCTTTCTTACCGGATTCTGTTAGCGCGACGAGACGCCTTGTATCCGTAGTGGCCGGAACAAGAGAACCAGTCCACGCCAACTACTCGACGAACGACGATGAAAGAAAGTATGCGTCGTGTTCGCTGTGAAAAATTGTGAAACGTCGAGCAGTGGTGGCGCCGCGAAGCGAATATGGTCTCGACGAAGATCGCTCTAGCGATCTGGAGGTTCTAACAAAATGCCATGAAATAATAATTTAGCTACCAAGCCTGTGACAAGGTTACCAATCATGTTACGCGATATTATAGCGCAAAGCTCGAGTAAGCAATTTCAGGTAAAACCAGTATGCTCTGCTATCTTTCGTTCTTTCTGTTCGAAATCAGTGTCCCGATTTAACCGAAAACGCGTAAGATAAAATTTATTGGAGGCGTTCGTCGGTCAGGTCCCGGTAGTCGCGACAACCGGAAAAAAGCCGGAAGTTCCATTGTTCGACGGTGCAGCGAGTTTCCAGCGAAATATGATTTTTGTTCAACCAACTGTACGCAACGTGCGCCTGAACAATGCGGATTCACGGATCCGCGGATCCACGGATCCACGGATCCACGACGGCTCGTTAGCGTCCAAAACCGTTTGCCGATTATCGCAGTGAACAGCGTCGTTCGAGCTATCGCGTGGACCACGGTATTCGATTAGCCGCATAATTAGTGGCCACCGATTCGAAACTTCCAAGGATCTCGCGACGTTATTGAAAATCTTTAACGATACTCCCGCTCTGTCGCTTACGATAGATCGATTAGTTTCACCAAATGAAGGACAAACCGAAACAAAAGCGGCGGGAAGAAAATCGTTGCTGAAAAATTGATTCGACGATACGTCTGAAATATCAACAAGCATCTAAGGGCGATGTGTTTACGATTTCGAAAATCTATCGAGTCGATTCTTTGTTCGGATATTAACAATCGTATAAAATTGAATCGTATTCGATAATTTGAAGCATGGTCAGGATAACGGGTGTAAGATTTGTAAGATTTGTCGAAGAAGAATTATCGATTCAACGGGTGGTGTTCTCGAATAAAAATACGTATCCGATGTCGCGCATCCGCGGTCAGCGAATTCGAGTCCAATTGCTAAACGATACGTCTATCATCTATTCGTATATGTGTGCATTGTCACATTATTATATTATTCGTAGGCTTGTTGTTTACGGGAACAATGGGCGACACGTTAATAATTGAATTGTGGACACCGAATCGTTTGAGCGAGTTAACCGGCCGTATTACGTTGACGCGGAGATCCTTGGAAATAGGCTAGCTTTGTACCGATGCTTCCCGCGAATGCAGGCAGTGCGAAAATAAAAAGTCGTAGCTGAAACGGAAGAACAAACGCTGTTTAAAATTGAGTTTCCACCAACAAGCCGTTCGGCCGACTGGCCAGGCGGCCGACGAGTTTGTTTAGCGAAACAAACTGTCGACTAATCTTTCGAATAACCGCAAGCAATTAAACCGGTGTCCAACATACAGTTAATTGTAAAAACTCGAGTGCTACAAAGGACGCCATGTACGCATTCGACAAAGCACATTTGAGCGTTGGTTTTGCAATTCTCTTCGGATTTAAAAGATCAAAGGCGCCACAATTATCCGAACGCTATTAAAACGTTGCGGTTACGGGAAGCACGAAACGGATAAAGAGAGAAAGATTGACACGTGCGATAACGAACCTCCGCTTTGTTTAGTCGATCGAGAATCCTCCCGTGGCTTTGCTGATCGCAAGCCGCGGAAAGTACGCGACAACGATGATCTTGACCTTGGCTCCGACATCGAATCGGAGAAGCCATCGAAAAAAATCTCAGAGATTTTTCTTGAGAAGGTGATTCGTGTGCCTCCGCCGAGGAAAAGGACAACGACGGGGTGGGAGATGAATTATAAAGAGACGTTCTACGGTGAGAGGTTTTACAGTTACACCTTGCTTGCATGCAGCTACGAGACTGATCCGCATGTGCGAGCTTTTCTGTTGTCACGGGTATCGCGTGTGTTTATCGCATCAGTCCGAACTAGTTGTACGAAAAATCGTGCTCGTCGCGGTTCCTACCACGTATCGACGTCCATTCGTTATCTGCTTATGATTTAAGGTATATATAAATGTGACCGACGGCAATAAAGTTCACGATAAAAGAAAAGTGAAATAAAAAATAACGATCGAGTAATTAACGTTTGCTGGTTGATTATCAGGGACCGATCGATTCTATTCGTTCTATTCGTTCTATTCGTTTTATTCGTTCTACTCGTTCCATTCGTTCTATTCGTTCGTTAACCCGGAGCCAGTGAAAAGTGTGGCTGAAGATTCTCGTGACTATTTTCAACTGGTTCCAGTGACCGAACACTTGCGGGGGAACGGTAAACAATGAAATATTACTAAATCGCGATTAAAACTGCGCACCGTTTTTCACGAAACAGTAGGATGATAAAGTAATCGGTGCATTTTAATAATTGTCGTTTTCACGCATACTTTTTCTGGTTTATTCCTTCAAGTATTAATTTCCGCGGTGCTCGCGGGAAATTCAGCCACGTTAATTAGAGGTAAAATAATTAATGCGGTTGGATTGTTAGATCTACATTAATTTCTCGGGCTCGCTAATTAATGCGAGTATTTATTTCTCGGCGATTTTAATTTACCTAATTTAGTTGTGGTTATGTAAACGATATCGAAAACAGCGATCCGTTGCTTAAAGAAAATAATGAAACGTGTACGGGACAGGGATGGAAACGAACCGTGTCTTTTCGCGCGAAAGTCGATGCAAGTTTGAGACACGCGATCCAGGTGATTTCAATGCGTCCCTGACTTGGATCGGCGAGCACCGGATATGAACGCTAACCAGTAACAAAAAGGAGAGCCTGGACAAAACACGAATACCTATGCGCACGCGAATCGCCTACTAGTCTAATCGGCCACCGTGTGGACAAATCAATCTTTGGACGCGTACATTCACGAGTCAGTAACGAATCTTTCGTCGCGCTGTCTTATTACCTTCCGTTCGCTCGTTCGCTCGTTCGGTCGTTCGTTCGTTCGCTCGATTCACTTCGTTTCACTTTTTGCCCTGGCGAGTCGCTGCGTAACGCGGGAGAACTTGATTAGAATCGATCCAAGTAACCTGTCCGCCGGTGTCGATCGTTGCTTATACGCGTTCGACGCGTAGAATTATTGGTGTTTCGCTGCTCGCAGAATGTCCTACAACGTATCCGTCATGTCAGCCTGTTCGGAGCCCTATCTAGGTCCGAATCTCGCACAGACCTGTCCAGGATCTCAGTTTCTGACCTTCATGACACTTTTGGACACGTTCGTCCGTGCCAAGGAAGAAATTTCCCAACTATGCCAACGAGTCAGACCTGTCGATCCAGCCGAATATTACTACGATTTCATCGTCATTGGTGGTAAGTACTCGATAACTCGACGATTATTTACGCGGTTTTGTACGCACGGTAACTTTAATCGAGCCACGACTGAAATACCGTAATGAAAGCAAATGATTTTCTGCCAGAGCTTAATTATGAATTCCACTTTCTCATCGTTACGATGCAAACAATCTAATACAATGATAGGAAGATTTATAGAAGAAGAACTTCCATCCCAGCTAGCGCCAATTGTTCAGCTATAAAGAAACGAAATTTTAGAAAGCGTTCCTAGTTTCCATAGATATGTTGCTATTATCCGATGGAAATCTGTCGAATCGAGGAAACTCGTTGCACCAGCCGTGCGACATTCCAAAACGGTGTCCGTCGCAACGAAATCCATGGCGACCATTCGACCGTTTCCTATCCGTGCGATTGATTATTCCGTTTTCAAATCGCACGAAAACTTGCCTAATAAGCGGGACAAGTTGTTCGTGGCTCGAGCAAACGTACGCCGTTTAATCGCAACTCGTCCCATTTGCATCTGCTCGGTGTGTCCTAGCTAAAATTACAATTACAATTGGAAAGTTATCGGTTCGCTCGGACTGCAGGTCCATGTAATTTCCGTGTCAAATACAAATTCGAATAAAGAACATTAGACATCGATCCGTGCTCGTGTATACACACGAGCGTTCACTCTACTGTTAGTGATTATTATTTCACTTTATGACTTCAATTAGCGTTCGAGAAACTTGTTGAGAAAAATAAGGATAAATCGAAAGAAGTAAACACCTGGCGGTTTATATAATTTAAACTAAAAATAAATTCAACAGCAATCCAATATACTTGGCCAGTTTTTGTTCCTATCGAAGAGAAAATAATTAACCGAGAAAGCTTTCTCTATTCAATGTAAATTTCTTCCAATTTTTATTATTCTATGTGTATTCTATTTAAATATACTCAAATCGAGAAAGTCTCCTACAAGACGGATCGAAGTTGAGTCAACCATTTCAACCACTTGAATTGTTTCAACTAACTCGGATTAATACAATTCAATTCGAAAGAGATTTAACGATGTGATTCCAGATAAATAACGAACAAAACGAACGAAACGAACGAAACAATTTCCCAGATCTGAGAAAAAACTTAGTATTATAGCAAAAGGAAAGCAGAAGCTTCGTAACAAATAACAAAGTTTGGTTAATCTTTTTACAACGGATGTTGTGCCGTTCAAAAGAAGATACAACTAGAGATATTATTCAAGGAATGTAAAATTGAAGTAAAAAAAAGTATGGCGAAGCATAATGAAGGCTGACGGGGCGGTAGCAAGAAACAAACGCTATCTTAGTGTTTTCTGAACGAGTGTAATTAGTAAACTTTGGCGACAAGTTAACTCGTTAAGGCTGGAACAAGTGACCGCGTAACTCGTCCTAGTGCGCTTAACAGGTTAAGGATAGAAGTGGAGCGAGCTTTGCGGCCAAGGGAAAAAAGAAGCTTGTAATTGGATATTTTACGAGGCGGTTGGCGAAACGGTCGCGTAAATCCGTGGCGCGAGTTCGCGGCTTCCTCCGGATCGTTTCGTTTGTTTGACGGTCGAAATTAATTCTCTTTGTTTCGCTTTCGGTGATTACGTTTCTTACCGGAATTGGCAAAATCGTTTTCACGATTATATTATACTCCGATTATCGGTGAGACGCGACTTTGCGGGACCAGCGAATTGCATCGAGTCGATAAAAATGCGATAAAAATTGAAATTTGTGTCAAACGATTCATCTCTTGCAGGATAAAAATTACTTTAAAATGTTAGATTAGATTAGCTGTTCTAATTTGCATTCTTATCTGTCTCGAGATTAACGCTTGCTCGTGTCCTCGCACAGGTAAGTAAATATGTTTCATATTCCACTTTACCGATTTAAAGAATACGAGAAAACTTTTCCTCGAAACAGAGGAACACTTGGCGTTGCCAAGGATAACGCGACAGCGTTGTGACATTTTCGAAAGGGTGCAACGAAAATTTCAATTTGTTCACGGGCGCCGTACACCTGAAACATAATTATGTTCAACCAGTACGAGCTTAGCGATTACGCTGAACGGACCGAGTTACGTATCTACTATCTGCCGTACCTTTTTGAACAAGTGGAAACAACGAAACGATCGAACGCGTCGCGTCGGTGCGTTTTGCCGAACGGAACGAGAAACATTTTCAATCTCCGTAAACGGCATTTACGCGCATACGGACGTCAAACAGAATTATCGCGAATTCAAGCGCCCCGGTGCACTGGTGCAAGCTCGATCGTAATTTGTCGATTATCCAGGACGAAGCAACGGTGGAAACGCGATTCGACGGGTTGAGATCGTTCGCCGGTTAGATGTGATATTAATACGAACTGTTATTCATTCGATGGATTCGCGCGCGATCAGTGCTTTATTAATTCAATTCTCATACCTCGTACTTACGTATATGTACGTACTTACATATCCGTATGTACGTTACCGTTTCAATGCTGCGAGATTAATTGTTTGGAGAGAACAAAAAAAATACTTGCACCAGAGTGCTTTCTGATGACAGTAACGAATCGATTCCGTGTCAGTCCTCTGCAGTTAGAATTAAGTTGTAGTAAAATGTCGCCTGTCGTTAAAGTTCATTCGCTCGAAGCTAAGTCAACGCGAAAGGGAAAATCGTTTCATAGATATACCAGTTTTTTTTGTCAACGGCCACTAGAGAGATCGGGATAGTGTACAGTTCACGCGTCGATGTTGCCGTTTATCGGAGAATACCATCGGCAAGTCGAACGCGACGTTCCAACGAACCTTTTACGGGTACGAGCTACAACCAGAGGAAGTTGTCGCGAAAACCGCGATACTCGCGCTACATAAATTGGTCGAGGAAACTGGTTCCTTCCTTAGATATAGTAATTAAGGCTGCGTAGAATATTTCAACAACGTTCGGTCGTCGGCGAAGAAACGATCGAATCGTGGACATTCGTATCGAGGAGTGTACGTGGATCGTGGCAGCGACGGTAAAATATGCATTTCGCGAGGCTGCGTACCGCAAAATATTTTATGGTTCGCCGAGCCTGCATTTGCATAATCTCACCGAATATTCAACGTATCGCGCGATGAAAACGTTATTTGCTCGGTGACACTTTTCTCTGTTATAGTCAATTTTTCACGTTTCTTTTTCCCCGGCGGACATCGAATCGCAGATTAGTGTGAAATTTCTGTTCATCGTATAGGCATTGTTCGAAGTAGGCTGATCTCGTACAATTAAACAGATGAATATACGGAAGAGAGTGATCATCGATCGCAACGATACCAATCTAAGAGCGAAACAACCGGATAGACTCGAAATTGTCGGCACGACGAAACAACGTATTCGTAAATGACAGTTTCACCGCGACTAACGTTAGATCGCGAAAAAAGGTTCGCGTATTATAGGTGGCATGGCGCATCGATTGAACGGAAACAGAACGGAGGGTACGTAGTATATTGAAATAGGTACGTTTCTCCGGAAATATACCTCGAATTGATACGATCCGGTTCAATGCTCTACGATAGACATAGAATTATCGGGAAATCATGGAAATCATGGAAATCGAGGAAAATGAAGAATATAATCAAGGGACGCAACGTTCGAACGAACGAACGAACGAACGGGTCGAACGATTCGCTCCTTTCGGCAGTCTTGTGTAATGGATCGACGTGGCGATTATGCAACCGAGCCGACCAGAGCCGAGCAGAGCAGAACTGTTTTCACCTGCTGATCTCGTGCCGCTGTAACAGCAACGGGATCGCATTTGCGGAAAACGTTATAAAATGACAGCGTCGGACTCGAAAAAAACACTCTCGACTCACAAGAACTGGAAACTTCTTTACCCGAGATTTACCTATTTCTTTTCTGAACGGTGACGAATCGTGTGATCGTTTCCGGGATTTGGTTACCGGTTCGTAAAACGAGTCCATCAAGTCACGCAAAGTTTCGACCGTTCTATCTTGGAGCTATTTTCTCGCATTTTGCTTCTGTAGCTGCTCTTGTTTGTTTCGCCGAGCCTTCTCGGCGCATCGACTCGATGCTTCGTACAATTTTCGTGGCTACTTTTACTCAATTAAGCGAGGCAAGTAGACGGGAATTGGGACAAGAACAATAACGAGCGAGACGTAATCGACACAGCTTATTTTCCGCGCTATTGCGCACGATCGGTCGAATCAACCGAAGAATACTCTTGGAGAAGCGTTACTTGCTACTCGCATAAAGGCTATCCCTTCTACGATTTCATCGATCAATTCGCCGATGCATCGATTAAACGGGCGACTAATTATCGCGGTTAACCTACTCGTGGGTTCGCACGCGGTTGCGTTTCCTTCGTTATTCACTAGCCGCGACGATGCCTTGGTCCACGTAGAGTATCGTAAATACACAGACAATCTTTGCGAATCGTTTCGATACAAACTAGGAATTCGACGCATCGATAAATTATTTTTAACTCGCGCTGAAAAGTATACAGTTATGCGTTTCGAAGGATCTTGGGAACGTACGCGATCCATTGTTCGAATCTCTGTTTCTGTGGTGAAATCTATACAAAGTGACATGAAAAATTGGACGGCAAAAAGTCCTCGGGCGAATATTACGGATAATTAATATTAAGCTCGGCGTACGTATCGCTGGTCTGTTAATTACTTTGAACAGTAACGATGAGTCTGATACAATTCCGCGATAACCAAAGCTTGACGTATTAATCTTCCGAAACGTGCCCTCATAATTACGTCTCATAAATTCCTCGCTCGCGATGCGAGACTGGAAGAGCTGCGCTCTACATGCTTTTAATACAACTAACGATAAAATTAGAATGTTTTCGTATTATTCATTATAAATATTTACACAAGCTTTCCACTGTTTTATTTTCTTCGAGGTGTGCCGTTTCCTTTCCAACGTCGTCAAATACCAGCGTATAAGTGATTTTGTTTATTTCCCTGTTTTTATTTATTTCAAGTATAATTGGTCTATTTTTCATTGTTCTTCAACGATAAGATAATGCAAATATAAGTCGTTTAGTTTCATCAAACATTATCGGTACCACGAAGAATATTCATATCGAAAACTGTTTTGCTTATTCTCGTTGCATACGAATAACAACGTTCCTGTGCATGGACGATAAACGACAGTAGTACACGTCTAGGGAATAACCCTAGTAATCTTGACACGACATGACAGCTATCTTAGTGATTTGTGTTTGCGACGGAACGCCAACACGCATTCCAACTGAAACGACCGTGTCTTCCTTTTTTCCTTTTTTCTTTTTCTTCTTCTTCTTTTTTTTTTCTTTTTCTTTTGTCGTGAATCGATGCACAAAATCTTCGTATAATAAAACCGACCGATACAAATGCAGATATTACGCGTATAGCGGATGCGATTCCTTTAAGGAAGGATACAGGGTACCGATTCGTTCTTTGGCACAACTTCTAGTTCACTCTTTTAGACCGTTGCTACGATGCGTCGACAAGGATACACGTATGTACATACATACATACATACATAAATATATACGTGGAACGTAGAAGCACGCGTTACGTGTAAACGAAGGTGAAACACGTTTCGCGTAGTAAAGCACTGCGGAAAGCATAAAAGTACATGCATGGTATAATTACTTTTACCTGTTGGCACACCATGGCCAAGGCCTCTTATCGAACCGCTTTCTAGCTTGCTGTACGCCAGATTTCTTGGCGACCGGTGCACCGCGACGAATACGGTGCTCGTTAGACTTCGTTTCCGCTCGTGTGAAACAAATTTGGTTCGGTTAAAAAGGTGGTAGCGATTTTAATCGATAAACGAACGATCCGGTAATAACGATTTCACATGTTTTTTCCACGTATTTTATATAGGGGGAACAGCTGGTTCCGTGGTGGCGTCCAGACTCAGTGACCTCCCGGAATGGAAAGTTCTGCTGCTCGAGGCTGGGCCCGACGAGCCACCGGGTGCCGATATTCCGAGCATGGTGGCCATGTTTCTAGGTAAAGTAACGCGTTTTGCGAAAGGAAAATTAATCATCGATAGGTATTAATAATCGAGAAAATTAATTTTATCTCGCTGGAACAGGTACCGAGATCGATTGGCAGTTTCAAACGGTAAATGAAATGAACGCCTGTTTCTCGACCGGCAGATCGTGCAGCTGGCCACGAGGTAAAAATCTTGGCGGTACGTCGGCTCACAACGGAATGATGTATACGCGAGGACACGCCAAGGATTACAACAATTGGGCAGCGATGGGCAACGAGGGATGGTCTTGGGAGGAGGTAACGTTAGAAAGGGAAAACCAAACAACCGATCAAAACGGTATATATCGCGTTAAAATCAAGTTAAATGCTGCACGCACGTACTTGCGCGCTCCTAGAAAAAGTTGCGAAAATGATACCGCGTGCAGTTAACGAGAGCGATTTGCCAATCCCTCATTTGCCAAGTCTGATTCACGGTAATAACCTGTAAGTAACCTAGCGCGACACACTTCTTTTTGTCCTGTAATACCTCTAGGTCTTGCCGTATTTCATGTGCTCGGAGAACAACACCGAGATCAACCGAGTTGGCAGTAAATATCATTCCACCGGCGGGTTGCTCAACGTCGAGAGGTTTCCTTGGAGACCCGACATTTCTAACGACATCCTAGCAGCAGCGGCCGAGAGAGGATACCCAATCACGGAGGATCACAATGGCGATCAGTTTACCGGGTTCACGATCGCTCAAACGATGAGCAAGAGCGGAGTTCGACAGAGCTCCGCGACTGCTTTTCTCCGACCGATTCGTTACAGGCGAAACCTTCAGATCGCTCTTAACGCCACCGCCACGAAGATCATTATCGAAAATATGAAGGCGGTCGGCGTTCAGTATTATCAGGTTAGTATACCGGTTGAACAGACTTGTACACATGTTTGAAAACAAAGCGACGCTATTTTTAAAACGATACCGTCTAATATATTATGTATCGATATATTGTAAAAACTGCGTCGCTTCAACCTTGACGTATTATCTTGATACATCCGGATTATTTATTAACATTATTAACATTATTAACATTTTTACAATAATTCTTCATATAACACAGGTATCCGTTATTTTCCTTTGAAAAATTAAATCAAGATAATTTTCAGAACGGCGAACTTCGTATCGCTCGATCCTCGCGCGAGATTATTGTTTCCGGCGGCGCGGTCAACTCTCCTCAAATCTTATTGCTCTCTGGAATTGGTCCAAAGGAGCATTTACAAACCGTTAATGTGAGCGTCGTTAAAGATCTTCCAGGTAAACGCCATGCACCATTCGTGTAACTTATTAACGTTCGTTGTGCATTCAACGTTATTCCTGGAAAGTTAAGTGTTTCGCGTTCTCAGGTGTTGGCGAAAATCTACAAAATCACGTATCGTACACGTTGTCTTGGAGAATAAACGAACCGAACGAATTCGACCTGAATTGGGCAGCAGCTTTGGAGTATGTCTCGTTTCAAAAAGGGCCCATGGCATCTACAGGTTTAGCCCAATTAACTGGAATTCTGCCTTCTATGTACACCACTCTCGATCATCCCGATCTTCAGTTCTTTTTCGGTGGATATCAAGCGTCGTGTGGCACTACTGGAGAGGTGGGAGCCCTCATGGATGGCGGACGTCGTAGCATAAGCATATCACCGACGAATATTCAACCACGTAGTAGAGGTACTTTTATCGTATATTCAAAATTTCTTGCCAACATATTGTACACCTTTAAAACCATCTATATATTGTACGAGTCGATTCTCTTTCCTTTGTGTGCCAGGTACCCTTCGGTTAGCTAGCAACGATCCTCTCGCCAAGCCCATAATCCAGGGAAATTATTTGACCGATCCATTGGACGTGGCCATCCTCGTTGAGGGAATTCGGATAGCCTTGTCGTTTAGCAACACTACCGTTATGACGAAATATAATATGACGCTTAGCAACACTCCTCTGTCAGCTTGTTCACAGTATCCGTTTCTAAGCAACGCTTATTGGAGCTGTGCCGTGCATCAGGACACGGGACCGGAAAACCACCAAGCGGGTTCCTGTAAAATGGGTCCAGCCACCGACCGAATGGCTGTGGTAGATCCACAATTGAGGGTACACGGTATCAGAGGGTTGCGAGTCGCCGATACCTCAATTATGCCTCAGGTATTTATTGTTTCGTTCTCTCGTTCTCTCGTTCTCCCGATCTCTTCTATATTACTATAGAGTTCACAAGTATATTTTGTGTTGAAAGGTAACATCCGGTAATACGGCCGCTCCAGCGATCATGATCGGCGAGAGAGCAGCCGCGTTCGTCAAATCGGATTGGGGTGTTGCGACAACACAATGGTACGGGCATGGCCCTTCCCGTGTATGGAAAAACTCAGCCCCGTGGAAAAGGCTATCATAGTCACTAGAAATTTGCCATGTTTCCTAGTTCCCGTTCCACGATTGGCAACTCGCTGGATCTATTGCTTTGGGGGATCAAATACATCGACTGGGACCAGGCTGTCTGGTAACCAAGATCCTCGATCGATCTAGTCCATGATTTGGCGGGTTTCTTTCGAAGAAAATTTTGCCGCAGAAATGCTGGCATAACATCACCAAAGAGGCGACTTTAAAGGACACGATGCACCTGCCTTTCTCCTCGTCGCTGAGATCGAGTCGATCGAATGCATGGATCGGAGATCCAACGAACACAGACACTAGCCAGCCAGTCCAACTATTGCGGATCTTGTTACTTACTTTTACGTTCTCCGTCCTTTACCGCCACTTTTTCTTCTTTCCCATTCTTTTATTTTCCATTGATACGATGTCAAGGGTACATCGAGCCGGTATGGCGTAACGCGAGTTTCATTTAAACGCGTTCCGTCGATGCATATTACATCGATAGAGGCGTCCGTTATTTCAAATAGCTAAATTTCTAACAGTTCACCCTGCAATCCAGTTTTGGACAACGTTTCTTTTTTTACAGGAATGCTAACAACATTTTCAATGTAATTGTAAAAACGTCGGATCCATGCTTCCTCGCGATTCTCTTACTTAATTCTAAGCTATTTGTTCAAGTTAACTCTGCGTTATCTAGATATAGGTATGAAAATATATCGAAAAAGATTTGGTCCTGTCACACTCTTGGATCAACTTTATCCGAATCTTGTTACCAACTATAGCGTTTCGTTCAATTTCAAAATCGGTCTGGTAAATTAAATTTTTTATCCTTACGTATGAATTATACTTAACCAAATGTTCTTACGAGCGCGACAACTCGCACGGTGATTATCTTATCTTATTGTAACAACGACAAATGTAAATATACCAAAGAAATGTTAATTCCTGTTGACGAATTAAATTCGAATGGATAAACTTAATTATAACCTCCTTTATGTTTCCTTTACCTTAAGGNTTTTTTTCTCACTTCGTACATATTTTCCAACTTTTAAACAATTACGCTTAGGGTTTTCTTTGTTTGCTGATCTACGTTAAATAAGGCATAAATATAATTTATAAACTGTCAGAATTAGAAAAATCGGTTCATCGTTGATCGGAGATCATTTTCGTACACGTATCGAATCACACATAACATTATCTTTCTCTCCTCTTTTTCGTTCCTGTGTTTTATTTCTCACCCCAAGTCTGTCAATTTTCATCTGGTTATCGAGCTTTAAGAAATTATCTTCTTCCCCTCCACTCCCGATAAAAGAAAATAATTTTTGCGTCAGAACATTTAGGATAAGTTATTCCGTCAATGGAAACCTCTTCCTTGTCGAAGTGTGCAGGCTATCGTTCTCATAATTTTTGCAACACATCTATCAACATAACAAAACGTCAGATAGTGGTTGGTAGTAATTTAGAAATACGATTGTGTCATCCGTTCCACGTGTGCGTCCTACAAAATTGTATTCTTATCGTCATCATACATATCGGTTATCTAAAACTACCAGTATAAAAGGGGGTAGCAAGAAGCGGTGGGTACAAGACAAAAAGACAAAGCCCGCTGAGCATTGTTTCTTGACCATAGCTGGCTGTCACCATCTCTAACGACATGGTACGTTGAACATTTTCATTGATATTTCAAAAAAAGGTTCACCTATACATACGGATTATGTTTGTTGGATCGGTATATACCGGGAGAAAATTCGATACTTCTATAATATTATTGTTCTCCATTCCAGGACGGTCTCTTCGGCGCCTCGGTGCCAATCTCGTTGTGTTCCCATCCCTACACCGGAGGACCTCAGCTTACCGATGTTTGCTCCCTAAGCTCGGGAAGTTTGCTTTTGTCGGTATTTAATACTCTTGTAGTCGCAAGCCCTCCAATCGGTGATCCATGCGGGCGTATCACGCCAATCAAGGTCCCAGATCCTAGTTACGATTTTATTGTCGTCGGTGGTAAGTCATCCGACAAATTGACATATCTCATCGGCAATTTATCGAACAATTCGGAATAAACGGAATTCTATTTCTACACCGTTTTATATTTTAACACAGCCGGGGCTGCTGGAGCAGTGGTAGCTGGAAGACTGAGCGAAATAAATAATTGGACGGTTCTCTTGGTCGAAGCAGGTCCCGATGAACCAGCAGGAACAGAGATACCCAGTAATCTTCAACTTTACCTCGGTAATTAAACTACGTTCGATCGCGACCAGAGTTAATGTAAAAAAAAAAAAAAATATTGAACTCAGCGAAATTAACGTGTCTGTATGGTACATATAGGAAGCTCATTGGATTGGAAATATGAAACGTCGAACGAAACGTATGCCTGTCTAGAAAGGAATGGAAGGTGTTACTGGCCTCGAGGTAAGAACCTCGGAGGAACGACGCTTCACCATGGCATGGCGTACCATCGGGGCCATCCCAAAGATTACGAAAGATGGGTTGAAATGGGAAACACCGGATGGGGGTGGAAAGACGTACGTTTTTCCTATTCGTATCTGAATTTATTATTATTATTTTATATCTACGATACTACCATGTTTTATCTTTTAGGTTTTTCCGTACTATCTGAAATCAGAGAATAATACAGAAATCGGTAGGGTTAGTCCGAAATACCATGCTACCGGGGGACCCATGACTGTTCAAAGGTCTGTTGATTCGAGACAATATTTTTTTTACCAACCATTGCAAACGAATGTTTGTTTCGTTAATAGGTTTCCCGATCAACCTCCGTTTTCTTGGGATATTCTTCAGGCAGCGAAAGAAGCAGGTTTCGGCACTTCCGAAGACCTGGCCGGAGATAAAATCACTGGGTTCACGGTAGCTCAAACTATCAGCAGAAACGGTGTGAGACTATCCAGCGTTGCGGCATTCGTCAGACCAGTCGCGCACCGTAAGAATCTTCACGTAGCTGTGAACGCTATGGTCACAAAGGTTGAGATAAATAACAAGCGTGCCACTGGTATCAAAATGGTGATGGTAAGATATCCTATAGAGTTTGTAACGTCTTTAGAGAACCGAAACATATTTTGGCCAGTTTTTTAATCGATTAATCTCAACGTTACATTCATCCACAGAATGGAAAGAAACACATCGTAAGGGCTAAACGCGAAGTAATTTTATCAGGAGGTACGATTAATTCACCACAGCTATTACTGTTGTCTGGAATCGGACCTAAAGAACATCTTCGATCCAAGGGTGTTCCCGTGGTGGTTGATCTACCAGGTGTTGGTGAAAATCTTCACAATCATCAATCATACGGTGTAGACTTTACAGTGAGCCAGGGTTATTTCTCGGAATTTAATGAAAACAGTGCACAGCAGTATCTGATCAACCAAACCGGACCGATGTCCAGCACAGGTCTGGCTCAAGTTACCGGAATCTTGGCATCCAATTTTACTACTCCAGAAGATCCGGATATCCAGATATTCTTCGCTGGCTATCAAGCAGTATGCCAGCCGAAAGAAAATATCGCAGACTTGGCAACGAACAGTACGCACATGGTCGTGAGATTCTCATCTGTGAATGTGCATCCAATGAGCAGAGGTAAATTGATATCGACCTAACATTTAAAAATACTTTGATCGATGATCTAATCATTTCCTTACGTATACCACATAAATCGTAATTGTAGGTCGCATTTCATTGAACACCACCAATCCATTCGATCCACCGATTATTTGGAGTAACGACGTGGGAACCAAACACGATGTTAGCGTCATAATTCAGGGACTTCGTGCCATCGAAAAATTATCGAAAACCCCAACGATGCAGAAACGAGGTTTGAAAATGCGGGATGTAAATATACCTCAATGCGCTCAATACAAAAAAGATAGCGATGACTTTTGGGCATGCGCTATACACTGGGACACAAGACCGGAAAATCATCAAACCGGCTCCAATAAGATGGGGCCCAGTTCGGATCCAATGGCAGTGGTCGATACACGACTAAGAGTACACGGCGTCAAAGGATTGAGAGTAGCCGATGCATCCATCCAGCCGATGGTGCGTTTATCCTTTTTCTTGGTACACCTAACCCAAAGTTTCACAAATCCAATATATCTTATTTCTATTTCTTTTGTTCATTTCACAGGTAGTGTCGGGAAATCCGGCTGCTTCGGTTCACATGGTTGGAGAACGAGCGGCGGACTTTATCAAGGAAGACTGGGGAGTGTTGAAGCAATAGGAATCGCTATCCCGTAAAGTGGAAAATCAATGTAGAAATATAAAAATTGTTTCACGTGCTTGACGTGCTAACGTCTATTAATATATTATATTACGAATTATATATTTTGGCATGCAAGTACACAGTTTATTTTTAATCCCCTTCGATCGAATCTCAAACTTACGACTCGAGCGATATTCGATTAGTTGGTATCGGGAAACTTGGCTCGTACAAAGTTTCGTTCGATTCAATTGCGAGACGGTTCATGTTGCTGCTACCAATATAATATTACACGTATTCAGCCTTCGGATAATACGAGTCAAATTATTTTCAAGGTTATGGTCGAGCTTATAAACAGGATAACGATCATATGTCCGATTGACTCGAATTATTCTGTAAATGGTGTACCGACCGTTCCGAAGTAGTCCAAGTGGTCCAAGTATGTAGTCGTTACGAGGCGAAACTTTTTAGAATTTGCTACCCTCGTCAAGCAACCGAACTCGAAGACATTAAACTACCCGTGATTTTTCTAACGTCTCAAACTTCTATTCTCCTTGTCCGAGAATGAATATTTATCTTTACCAGAGTGGCGCGGACTCGAGCGCGTGCACTTGAAACGTCGCGGAAACGGGGAGTTTCTAGATGCGATAAGAAATGGTCGCGATCTGTTAGCGAGGAAACTAATTTCTTTCATTTTATTTTCTTTTATTTTCTTTTATTTTCTTTTATTTCCTTTTTTTCTTTCTTTCTGGAAGCACAATAAAGGGCGATAACGCGGTATAATTAAAATTAATAACGACTCGGCTGGATGTAGTTGAAATCGAAGAATGGCCGGTAGGAAGGGGCCGCTCGTGATATTACCCGGCAGGATTATTAAGATAAAAACCAAGAAGAAAAAGAAAAAACGGAAGGCGGAGGAGGTCAGGTCGGTGGAACGAAGCAACCTCCCGCTCGGAGAACGATGGAAGTCAGAAGCATGGAGAAGTGCACTTGACCTCCATAGAGTCGCGGTCGCACACGCCTATACGATCTTCGCTGGCAAGAACGATTTCGCAATGAACTCTCGCACGACCTCGGTGGCTGTTGGACCGTTCCAATCTTTTCCCGATTACATTTTTATCATTTTCGTCCTCCTTTAAGGCGTGCATTGGCTTTGAATCTTCTGTGTACGCCGATGGTAAACGATAAAATTCTTTCCATACGCTCTACCGATCAACGACCATTTGTTCGGTTGTTTGTGCTCTCACGTTTCCAAGTATTAACGCGTCGTCGAGCACTCGATACGTTCGCCTCGATTGGCAAGGGAAAAGTCGTTACTGTTTGAATTAAAATTTGCGTTCTTTCGAGGGAACCAAAAGAATCGAGCTTTGTGGATTTTAGCCTGAAACCTGTTTGCGCGATAAAGATGCTGCCCGGTCGTCGAGAGTCGTTAGGCTATGCTTTCAAGAGGATCCTTTGAGCTTCAAACAACCGGACTCGTAGCATCAACGAAAACTAATTAATGTTATTCGAGAAAAAAGGGACGCGAGTAGAATCTGTTTATTCTAAAAGGTAGGATAGCACGGTCCAATTATAGCAGCTTCAAAGCTTTTCACCAAAAAAGATCGACGAGAACTGAAACAGTCTCGTCGAGAGATACAAAAAATCGATTACAAATAGGTTAATTTGTTTAAAATATGCATTCAGGACAACGAGCAAAGCAGTTGCTGGATTGTACTCAACTCACGGCGAGTCGCATGCTTTTACATTCACTCTGAAAATGGCAGCTGAGGTCAGTCTAATGCTCCCGGAATATCGGGTAATCTACGCGTCGCATTTGCGAAGGCAATTCCAATGTCACCATAGCTGTTCGACGCTGTATCGATATTTGTTGCGAAACTATTCCCAAGATCCTAATCGTTGCACGCGTTCCCTGAGAATATTACTCATCGTTTCATCCATTGACTCGGCGTGTAGCACTGGCTCGAGCAACTCAAATTACTCGCTTCGTTTCTCGTGCAATCGAATTTATCGAAGTAAAATGTTGAAAATTCCATTTGACCGGTTTCAAAATTTCCTCTTAATTTCCTATGCGTCAGGTGAAATTTAATCACGTTGCAAATTCACGATTGCTCCGACAACAAAGAAATCATACCGCGTAGAAGCTAGTTTTTTTTGTTTGTTTAATAAAAATAACGTTACGTTGGAAAATTTTGAAACGTAAAGCTTCGTCACAAACGAAAATGAATGTTTAAATAGTTACGTGACTGTTTTCAATTACGCGGGTCAACTTGTATTTATCGAGGTACCGTTTTGCCGCGTAACATTCTGCCGATGCGTTGCTGGTCACGTCGCAAAATTATTTCATCGAGTAATGCGCTTGGCCAATTCTTGTTTCGAGAACGCGCGTAGTTTAACACAGGTTTAATCAATTAGCAACGCAACAATCGACAGTGGCTTAAGTACTAACTGCTTGACAGAGATTTCATCGAAATTGCCACAAATTTAACGCGTATATCTAATTCCCTCCATACCCATTATAGCCACCGATACTTAATTCCTCAACGATCTATTAACTGCAAACTATGGAATTATTAAAATGGATCTCACGGCTATACGTCGTCCGTATAGTAACTTATCGTAAAGCTTTTTACTTCCAAATTGCCGTCGCCTCGAATGACGCAAAAATTTCATCGTTCATTAATTATCGGTGAATCAGTGTACCGTAAAATTTTGAACGTTCCGATCGCTCGACGCACTCGCAGCCATAGTATTTGTCGAAGATTTAATTGAATTGGAACGTGTCGATAGAGCGGTACTAGAGCGCTTCGTTGATTTGATCTTCATTCGGAGACCATCCACGTTCGCAGGAATCGGTTTGAACAGAGATTATCCGCGAAAAAGAGAAAAAAAAGGTAAAATGAAAAAATGAAAAAATGAAAAAATGAAAAAAAGAAAAAAAGAAAAAAAACAGAAAAAAGTTGAATCTCGAGATTTGACGCTTTTGTACGATGCCGTTTGGGGCTGTTCAGTGGCGTCTGATGTCAGAAAATCAAGCGAGCGTCAACAATTGTGTAAAATCGAGAAGCGAAAAGCTTGTCTCGTCTTCCGACAAATTGGAGAAGCACGCTTTCAACGAGAAAGGATCGCGCAATCGTAGAAACGAACACGAGTGACGAAAAGTTGAACAGATGATGACATAAACAAATTATAAATAAAACATTGAACATTTCGGAGACCGGTGTAGGCGTTCGACTGTGCCGTACACCATCCGCGACATCGTTCCCGTCGTCCTCTTGGTCGTCGTACTCGTTGTCATCGTGCCAGCAGCGTAACGACTGTTTTGAATTTCATGAGGGTGCGAATGAATTCATGGTGGGATGGCGTGCGCGATTTGCCCCCAGAGACTCGACGACTTCAAGCGCGTCCCATGACTCTTCCCACCGCTGGTACTTGGACAATTTACAGAAATCCAAGTGTAATTCAAAAAATAATAACAACTACATCCGCGCACAACCTGTTTCCTCTGTTTCTCGATCAATGTCGGTAAATGGTGCTCGGCTTCTCTATCGGTTCGTTAACGGTACGTACGTTTCTCCCGATTTTTAGATAAAATTAATTTTCAACCGATCGAGGAGTAACGTGCACCAGTTTTTTTTCCGGAAACTATGGAAAAGTTTAGAAGATGAAAAATATAGGTAGGTGTTTAAGCAAGGTGGAACGGCGAATCCGGTCCGGTGGCGTGACGTCACGCGCGGTGGTAATCCGTCGAATCCCAAGGGTTGGACGACGTAGCGCGTCAAGCGACGCGCACCAAGCGCTTTGTCGCGCCGCTGTAGCTGCGACGCGTGCACCAAGTTTGTTTACCGGAGCTTTTTGAAGGATCTAGGGTACACGGCACGCATCGGGAACACGCGATCGAGCGACGTGTCGCGACGCGTCGCGACGTGTCGCGTCGCAACGGTAAATCTAAAGAGCGAGCTTCGTTATTCTCGCACGAACGAAAACGGTTACAAAAGGGAAAAATAAAGTGAAAGAGGAAAAGGAAAGGAAATGAAAAATAAGAAGCGCGACTAGGGAGGACTGGAAACCCGGTTAAAGAGGTGCCTAGCAGCAACGAACGCTAACGCTCGTTTCTTCTCTTTCTCCCTTTTCCTTTCCCCCTTCACGTCGCGGCCAACTCTTGTTTCCCGAGACGAATCCAGACATCCCTGGCAGTCGTCTTCGTTTCGACGTAATCTCGAGTAATTGCGGTTGCATAGAATACTGGCGTAACGCGCAAATGCGCTTTGCAATTCGAACGAGAGTCCCGGTTGTGCGATTTAAATACCGTTTGTTGTCTCGACTCTCGCCTCTTCGCCTCGTCTCGCTTCGTCTCTCCTCGTCACGAAAGAAAAGTTACTATTAACTAGGAGAAAGATTGGTTTCGTTCGATACATCGCGTGTAACGTAATTGCGCGAAACCACGGTAATGTTCCACCGGTAGAGTATCGGTGTTTCGGATGACTAATTCGCGCATCGGGTGTTACCTTGAGCGTTTAAACACCGCCTCAAGGGAGAGTGCACACGTCGTTTCCCATTCATGGCACGATCCAGGTAATAATTTCGACGGAACGAAACTCAATTTCATTTCTGGTGAAAAAAGTACGGCACCGGTGAACGTAAAGAATCAAGAACTGAAAGTACACCGGGGAGCGGAATTAAGGGCAGGAAGTAATACGGACGGATTATTAAAAACCGCGATAGGAAGAGTACAAAAGCCTTTGAAAAAAATAGGGTTGAAAACAGGTGAATCGTTTTAGTATTCCCAAGCGGAGCGGTGGAAACGCGATAGGTAATTAACCTCGTTGCTGGCAGCCGGAACGTGCGAAGGTTCTTCTTGATTTTCTTACCCAGCCGCTCGCGAGTAAATACGTACAAATACGACGTTACTATCCTATCTTGAAATTGTTCGGGCCGGGTTGCTATAGAAAGCAACTATTACAGGCAATGACTGGGCTCGGGGGAACGTGTTCTTACCAGTCGCGTCAATAATGCAAACGCGTGTAAGCCGTAGGGTATAAGCAACCGCGTAAACATTGTGCCGCGACGCTGACAGTTGCGGAAACCGCGATAGTATTGTAAAACTTTAGAGAACGGAACGAAGAGACAACGAAGCGGCCGATTTGGTCGAACCCACGGATTATCAATCTCGACTTTCTCCTACCTATATTGTCGTATATCGTATATCGAATATCGCCTGTATACGTTCTTATTTTCCAAACGTTAAACTTTTTTCAACGAACGAAGAAGAGAGAGGAACAGTTGGGTACTGCACGACTCATTGTTCTCAGTCTTCCACAAAGGTGTTCGCGATAATTGAATATTCTTTTCCGCGCGTCCGGCGTGATCCTATTCGTCGCATAATTTTAACATCGTCGTTTTGTGCTGTCAGACCGTATCCGAGCGTTGAAAAATCTTCGCGGGATACCGTCCGTAATGGTGGTTATTAAGAATAATGATTGCCAAGCGGAAGCCCACAGACTGCCACGTGAATACATATTTATGAGAATAAGTGAATCGGTCAATATCTTACCAGCCACGGTTCTCTCTCTCTCTCTCTCTCTCTCTCTCTCTCTCTCTTCTTCTTCTTCTTCTTCTTCTTCCAAAACGTACACATGGACGACGATCTCATAAGCGAACGACGCCTTCCCGGTCGTTTATTCACCGCATCGGATCGTTTTAGCTTTTCAGTGATAAAAACGAAACAAATCGAGCTTCTGTTGGTTAGCTTGGAAACGGAACTTTTCCACCGTTCCGATTCTGTTCCGAACCTGGTGTGTTCGCGTCACGTAAACTCACAGCCTTTCGCCTTTTGCTTTTTATTCGTTCTCACTCGTAGGTACGGTCCGAGACCCTTTACGTCCCAGTAGAATGGAATGGAACGATTCGATAATCCGACGGGAGTTGCATTGTTCGAATAGGTAAAAATAAATCGGCCTCGATGCGAAGAGGTTAAGTTCGTTTGTGAAAAAACTCCATCGGCGTCGATCCCATTCGCTTGATTAAACGGCACGACGATCACGATTGGATCTAACGGAAAACCGAAAACCGAAAACCGAAAAGAATCAATTATCTTCACGAGGGTCAGGGAGGGTGTCGATGCGAATAGAAGATTCGGCTAAGTTGAATCGAAATCGGTCGATTTCGGGTGCCGAGATCGACGATTAAGATTCCACGGCTTTATCCTTCGCGTAGGTTTATTGTTTCTTTCCGAGCCAACTCGAGTCACCCCTCGAGTCTGGGGGGAGCTTCCTCTTTTTCTTCGTCTTCATTCAGCGGTCTGCAGTTTTTTATGTCGCAAGATTTACGCTTGCAGCTTTATTTATTCACGCTTTAATTACCGTTCCGAGCCTCCCGTAGCCAGGTGTCCGGGCACATGGATACACTCCGAAACGAGAAACTTCAGGGTGGCAGCGAGATTAATGGACTTGGTTAGCATTCTTCACCCCCGCGCGCAACACGTGAGAAATTTGCGTTGTATACACGCGTATACACACATTTCGAGAGAGAGAGAGAGAGAGAGAGAGGAGGGAGAGAGAGAAAGAGAAAAGAAGCTGAGTCGTGGCAGTAGCGAACAGAGAAATGATAAAAGTAACAGGGACGAGTAATGTCGTTATTCATCGGGAGCCTGGTGTTTCCTATGTTGTCTCGAAATGACGTTGGCCAGGGCTTTTCAGGCTCTTCTTTGTTCCAGAAACAAACGGTCGACCCGTGAAATACTTGACTCCATTTCATCCCTCTTTACGACCCCGATTTCAACCTTCGTATAAGTCGGTTTGAAAAATTCCCACCAAAATTTTATTGTTCAACGAAATTGCTTTTCTCGACCCAGCCTCGTTGCCGACACTTCTCTGATATTTCGCTCGTTCCCGATTCGATACATCCTTCGATGTTGTACGCCGATATTTCGTTGCGAGCAACCACGATGTATACCTACGCTCGTGCTCGCGAACCGTTCCTTTCTTCCTTCTTCTTGGTTTCGGGACGTTCAACGTTCAACGCGCCAGACCGATCGGTTCGTTCCCACGAGGACACGCGAGATCGAACTCTCTGACGATGTTCTTCGAGCATACGGCTGGGAAACTCGACGTTCGAAAGAAGAAAATCTTTCGGTGCGGCGTTTCACGATACTTTTCTCTCGCGACTAGGAGACCAGCGACATGTGTGAAAAAAAAACTCTTTAAAGAGAGAAGCTGAAGAAAGACGAGTTCTCGCGTTCGTTGCCGAGGTTGCCGAGGTTCCGGACGATGCAAGTAGCTCGGAAGATACGATCGAGCCAAGTCGAGGCTTGGTCGAAGAGGGCAAGGGGCGGTCGGCATTCATCCGAGCAGATAACATCGCTTGTTAAATCCACCCTTGCTACCGGTATAGTCCAACACGCTTACCTGAAGGCCGGCGCTGCTGCCAACATCCTCCTGACACGAGATAGCAAGTTCAGTCGCTAGCTCATCCACTCCTTCTACCTTCGATTGTCTACAGTTGCTTCTCCGACAATACCACATCATTCGCACGATCACTGCCAGTAACCACCCGCTATTACCAATTCCACCGATCGAACCATCTGTCAGAAAACACAACCGCTTGTCCTATCGTACTCACCGCTGAGTAAGACTCAATCCTATTCGTCGCTAGATGACCTGTCTCTTTCACTTTTTGTTCCGTCTTTTTTTTCCCACAATTTTAGACGCGAAAATTAACGTTGCGTTATAAATACAAATTGGCCATCGTGACATTGACGATCGAAACAAAACTTTGCTTCGAAAAAAAAGTATTCGAAAACACGATGACCGTCGCCACGCGGACACGTATTTCACGTCAGTCGCTATTAATTTGGAATCAATTACGGCGTGATCATCTGTCCAACCAGACTCTAGCGGAGGAAAGGACCGCCTCTCGTACTTTAATTTAGACAGTGATTTCGCTCTTTTCGTCACTAGAGAAACCATCGATGCCAAAACGAGCCGGCGATAGCCAGCCAGGTTCGAAGCGAGAGTATCGATCGTCGTCAGTTTCAGGTATCGGGAAATAGTTTGGCAATCGAATCAGCTGTTACGCGTAACGTAGTTAACTGTCACGTCTCAACGTCAATATTCATTTACTTTTTTTTATCAGAACGAAAGCTATCGGTGACGGACTAAGCTCGTCAACGTTCGAGAGGACATCGAGCGTCGAACGTTGTCGTTCTCAAAGATCCACTCTTCGCGTTACGATTCAACGCTGGATAACGTTCAACTATGATTAATTTCGATAGGTTCGTTTACTTTTTGAATCGCGAGAGACTGAAACATCGGCAAAACGTATAAAGCGTCCTGCCATACTATTCTCTGTAACTCTTGAGAAATTCTTGAGAAAAAGGTCTCCCAACTACTCGATGACGAGTAAATGGTTCACGTTAGGATCCGATAAAATTAAGCGAGCGGCAAAATTTGTGAGAACCCCTTTTTCCTAAAGCCTCGGTCCAAGCCGTTTCGAGATTCTCCAACATTCTCGTTACGATAGTTTCTCGGAACGCCAAACCTACCACTCGATTCGAGCACCATTCAAATATATCTATACATTGTCTATACATTGTCTATATATTGTCTATATATAGACATACAGGACCATATCGAATGTAACGAGCATACCAATTTTTTCATATTTCTTCTTATCGTTAAAAAGGTAGATGCTAAACCAGATTCACGCTTTCTATATTGTATTCAAATACGTCTATCAAAGCTGTAGGGAGGCAGAGTAACAGAGGAAATTCCTAAAAAGTTTGTTGCAATTGGAACTTTAAACATCCTCTTTCTTCAAATTCTTCTTGACAAAATATTCGTGTAACGTTCACCAAAAAACTTTAGTTATTCATAATTTATGTTTTCTCGCTAGGACGTTTGGGCTCGCGAATGAATTTTTATTTATTCATTTATTTTTCTCAGCGTGGATACATCGTCCCATAAAAAGAATCGGTTGTAAAAAAAACCGAACGCTGTAAACGGGTCGATCGACTTTTTTGCATGTGGAAACGATCGTAGAGAATTAAGAGTATCTCTTGACTGTTCATCCCTCGATATTTTTGCCTCTATCACGAACTGACAAATACATCGCAGAGAATGATTTCGAGCGTATCGAAACAGAGTTTCAACGCAAAATTAATAGACACAGGCCGGTGCCGGATATCCCACATATTTACTGAAGCAGAATCGCGTAGTTTTTGCAGGACAAAGTTACAGCTTAATGACAATTTGTTACGCAAAGACGCGAACACACGAATTGGTAGCTTCGTATCCTTTCTGGGTGTGTCTATGGAACGAATAAAAAATGGACAGCAATAGAGGGAGAGAGAGAGAGAGAGAGAGAGAGAGAGAACGGCACATGTGCATCTACGCGAAACCGGAAGCGGATACGGCAGAAACAGGGTGGAAAGGGTTGGTAACGTGGAGCGAGTGTAGGGTGATGGGGTTGAGCGTTGGGGAATGGAAGGATGGAAGGACGGTGGAGGATCGAAGTGGGGACAGACGAACGGTTGGTTACTGCGACGGAACCACGATGCATAAATTCCCCGTTTGACGAGCATCGTTGTTTTTGCGATTTACGAAGCACCACAATATTTGCACATTTGTCTCGCGCGATCGGTGTCAGCGATCGCCTCGAAGCGTGACGCGCCGTAGACGTACGAATTTCACGACGATTACTCAAGAATCTCATGCTTTTACATACTTTCTACAATATCATGAGGCGGGCATTGCCCAGTTTCGGTTTATAAAAACATTGTTAAACAACTTTCGTTCAGCGCTAAGTTCAGCGTTATTAACGACTCGCTAAACATTTCAAACTCTGGCAATTCGATACCGCAAGCATGCAACGGAGCATCGTAAAATCGTGGCTACCGCAAAGAATATCCAATAGCTGATCTCGAATACTCCACCACTAATTGCAAATCGTAAAACTCGCGTTGCAAGTTTATGTAATGAACGCCTATATTTGCAAGCTATTGTTTGGCTTTCACGATATTTCTCCCAAGAGCTTTCGTATTAACGATGATCACCGCAAATCGGTCGCTAGGCAGGTCAGCGTTAATCAATTATCTATCGCAGCCAAGGCAACGGTATTTTATTCAACAACTATAGGGCAAAACTGTTGTTAAATATAATTGGACAAACGAAACGATGCTAGGCGGAAGAGGGATCGGTGGAAAAAGAAAAAAAATCAGCATCGTTTCCAAGCCACTACCTACGAACGATAAGTGCCACTGCGGACGACCCACTTTTCTCAGCGTTCCATATATGCATAACGAAAGGCATACGCCTCTCGGTAACTTTACTTTCCTTCCGTTAGGCGGAATCTCTACTTCTCGCTTCCAACCCCTTCCATTTTCTCGCCCCAAACGAGCAATTCTCTTCGTCATTAACGTGCCAATTGTTTTCTTCTGTTTTTTTCAACTTTCTCCTTTCTTCTTTCCTTTGCGCCCTCCCATCTGGTAGCCGTGCTTCCGTTTTGCACTGACCCGAGCGAATTATGCACACGGTTAACAATATGGCATTTTTTTTTTTTTTTTTTTTTTTTTT
>SMSQ01018769.1:657186-671568 GCA_019453375.1 Ctenoplectra terminalis | reverse complement strand
GGTTTTTTTTTTTTTTTTTTTTTTTTTTTTATAAACAATCGCGACGTCTCTCGTCACATTTGCGCGATGCATAGACTGTTACGGATTTGCTCCAGCTTTTCGTATTATCGACGGATTGAAAAAAAAAAACGAGAAAAAAAGAAAAAAAAAAAATATTAACGATTGGTCAGGATTTGACAAGAGCGACCGCGATAACGCCACGTTCAACGAATTCCTGCGTTAAGCTCGTGACGGCCAATAACGCGTTACATATACGATTTTTGATTTATGACGGCAGGAAAAAGCGATTCCCTTCCCCCTCGTTCCCCTTCAGATGACACAACGGAGGTTCGTGCCGCGTTTCAACTCATGTATTTTGAAAGAGTGTAATCAACGTGTGCAGAAAATTAGTCGCGTTATTGCATACATTTTTAAAGGATAAAATACCGTAGCACGCTGGTGGCGGCGATAGTGGCGATGGGAGTAGAAAGGACGATGACTTGTAGCGGTACCAACAACCAGCCAGATGATCCGTTTTCCAGTATTCTCTCGGTCTACGCAACCATTATCGTTATTATTATCAATTGAAACGCGTTCCGAGATCAATATCGGAATAATTATGGCCGGTAATGACTTGTACAGGTTCATTGGATACTGTGCACATCGATTTTCGATAATCCGTCAAAGAGGGACCTCCGGTCGGTTTTATCGTCGTCGACATAGCTAGTCGAGAATGTGTTCAATTAGAGCAGTCAGCCTCTATCCGCTTTATTTTTGCGTTCGCGCGTAGCCTCGTCGTCTCTTCGATCCTCCGTCCAAGCATCGCAAACTTGCGCATCGATGAATTTCGTGGAACGCGCGCACCCGATAAAAATTCAAACCGCGAGACAGAGCAAACGTTGCTGCTTTTTAATTACTTTTCAGAGCACAGTTTCAACCAGTCCAATTGTGCGCTCTCTGGAAACTGACGAAGATACCGCCGCGTGTCTTCGTACGGTTCGATGTTATCGATTAACAAATTCCTGAAAAGCTGTCGACGCGCTTGTCGAGCAATCGCAATCTGGTTTCTGGTCGCAGCTTCTCGTTCGTCACCGATCAAATTACACTTCCTATTCGCAATAAAAGCCAATTCCCATGGGAAAGACGTAACGACCTGTTCACGATCGCTCAACCTCCGCACCTCTATCCATTCTCCTCCGTTTCTTGTTCCTACGTTTAAATCGTTTCGAGGCAACTCTTTGAATCGGAGATGACGCAGTTTTGGTTCAGCGTCGCTGCTACTGCTACGTACCGAAAAATGTCTCGTTTCTATCCGACTTTTAAACGAAACGAGGGCCTAAGTCGTAAACAGGGTCGCGTGCTTCGCTTTCCAAGATCTTTGTCCGAGAATTCGTGTTCAAAAAATTTCTCTGAAACGTTGCGCAACTTGTACATAGTTACGAGATACTTTTCAGAGCATGTCAATATTTGAGTCGCGTTTGTCCATCGTTTTTACGACTGCCGAGAGATGACGGGTGACCGAAACGAGTCGTATCTTTAAGCTAGGGTATATCTAATATTCCAAACTGCATTTAATCGTTTTTAATACCAGTAATTAGTTACTGCAATGCTTTTCAGCTGGAAAGGTAGCAGGAGGAAAAGTGAATGCAAATGTTTCGTTGAAAGAAACTTTATGTAAAGTACTTTACGGAGCTACTCTTGGTGCTTCTCGCACCGTACATTGCTTTTGCAGCTCGTTAAGTTCATTAAACGGATCTGCTCCCTTCCTCTAGCCGATGCCGAATTTAACCGGCCGGGATATTCGCGATCGAGCGACTCGTTGATAAAGATCGTGACAATGTAAATGATGGGTAGATAAAGGACTCGACTAAGTACTTTGTAAGAAGCTTTAATGCAAATGGACGTGCACGAAGGGACCTAGGCGAAAATGCACTTTATGAATCGATCATAAGCTTAGGTCGCTTTTCGCCGATGATTTCTCATTATATCCCTCCATTATGCGTTTTCCTTACCCGTGGCTCGCACATCTCCTTTGCCGAGAAACGTTATTACTAGATGCAACCTTCCAAGTTTGATGTCGTTAATTAACAATAAACGACGTCCACGAGTCCTATCGGCCTTATTATTCGTTCCATCTTGATCATTATTGAACGAGAGCTTCGACACGCATCGAGAGTCGGCTTAACCGATGGTCGCATCGATCATAGAGAATCCTTCTGGCGAATAAAGGTCATTGATAAAACCGTGGAAAAGTAGAATCCCGTAGCCAACCTACTTCATTTGAAGTATATTGGAAATACTTTTTCCAAGATTGAAATTCACCCAGCGAAAATTCGTCTTTCGTCGAACGTGTTGCGAAAGTCGAGCAGCAAGCGGCCAGTGAAAATTTTATTCGCCGTTGGAGCAGCCCTGAATTCTGGCAGAAATCGATTCTTCCTGTGCTCGAGTGCGATCGTGATACGAGCTAAAGGAAAATAACTTTAGGTTAAAACGAAAGCGGCGAGCTTGCGACGCAGGCACGAAATCGTGCGGGACACTCGCGGTACCCGATAATGATATATTCTCGAAAGCAGAGACTGTTGAAACGAAAACAGAGAACCAGGAGATCCGGGCAAATCCTATTCCTCGCTAATGGAGGCTAGGACTAATTATACGCGGCGTATTAATCAGCTATCGCATTACTTTGAATTGAAACTAACGCGGAACATCCCTTTGGGGGGAACGATGGAGACTAATTATGATGGAGTGACTCGCAACTCTCTGTAACGTGTCTGCATTTGGCATCTTTCAACGACTCACGTTCACGGGATTCTACGACTGATTTTCACCATGACATTACGCTACTTGCACGTATAAACTCGCCTCTCTATTCGCTGCTCTATTCCTAAATAGATTCTAATTTTCCTCCAACTTCGATCTTTCGATGCACGAATAGAAGCAACGAAATTTGAATCTCTAGAAACGATTCGAAAATGTATCCACCGAGTGAAACAGTGTCGTATAATTTTTATGAAAATATTCCGCACCTTTGTAACCGGCGTTAGGTATCTCGACGGCACGTTGATCGGCTCGATTCGCGTCACGTGTTTGCTTTCCCGATATTTGTTCTACCGTTATAAGGTATTTGCGTGTACAAAAGCTCAAACAAGAAGAAGGTGAACGCACGGAAACACCGGGGTGCAGCCAATTATCTTTACCTATTTTCTTCCTTTTTGTGCGAACTGTTTCTAAACAAACTTTTCCACTTAACACCATCGTGTAAATCGAACGAGTAACAACAGTTGCGCATATTTTGTAAAAATATAGCGACCAAAGTTGTTGATACTGGCCGTATACGGCTGAAATTAGACGCGATACATCAAACTTCGCATCGTTATTGCAAAAAGTCAAGGTTTGGAGCGAACCTTTTTAAAGCGAATTTTCCGATGTCCTAAACTTGAACTCCTTCCGAAAGAAACTTTCGTTTCGAAGAATAGAACAATTTCCAAAGTAGACGTTGCGCAAAATTTTTGAAAAATTTTTCCATAACAAATGAAAATGTTTTCACGACCGGTGCGCAATTAACAACAACGAGAACTGCCTCCGAAAGGAAAAGTCGAGCTTAATGCGTATAGGTACCTCTGCCTCTAATAATCACACCGCGAAAACGGATAAATATAACGTTTGTATCTCGAGCATTTTTAACTCCGCCATTGACCTCGGCCCTCTCATGGTAGACACTTTTGCTCGAGAAAGACATTGATCGTGGTGTGCGCGTTTTCTATCGCGTTAACCAAACGATCGCCGGTTCGCACGAATTTCGGAGCAGACAATCGCGCGCGCGAGCAAGCAAATGCAAAAGCAGACGCGCATAATACGTACGAAACGAGCGGCACGCACAAAACGGAGATTAATATCGCCGTAATTCGCTGGTCAAATATTTATTTCGTGTTTAATTAATCGTTAGCTTTTAATGGCTCTGCCATATTTCCTGGCTTGTTTGGCCGTCTGGCCGTGAGCCGTAGGCCGTGGGTCGTGGGCCGTGGGCCGTGGGCCGTGGCTATTCTATTATAAATTATAGCGGAATACTATTAGGCGCCTCTGGCGTTTGCCGATTTTATCGGGGACGGGCGTAAATTATCGATGTTAACCTTGCGCGTCTCGCGACTCGTCCTTCCGACAAAAAGAAAAAAGAAAAAAAAAAATGTCTTGCGATTCATAGGAATACGGTAAACGAATAACAAATTAAGGTAGCTCGTGAAACGTTGTTAGACAAATTTATCGATTCGTCCGTCGATTTCTCGTAGATCGATCGAGATTGCGATCACTGGGCAGCGATAAACTGACGCGAAGAAGCTATCTATGGGAAGGAAGAATTCGCAAGACGGTGAAGACGAATCGTGCGATTCGAAGGAATCTCAAAGCCCGTTTACCGTGCTAAAGGAAGTCGAGACAGTATCGTGGTCAGGGTATACGCGATTTCTCCCTTGCGCCATTCCCCCCTGGAGTACGCCGACGACTGCCGGTTCGTAGTCACGCTAGCACTACTAATTGCATGTCCGACCAAAGTATATCACTACTACTGCCACCCCTTATTTCTGCCCACCGCACCGAATCCACTCGTTTCCCTCACCCGGCGTTCGCTCCTTTTCTCTCCCACTCACCTCTCTTGCCAACGGTTCATCACTCTCGTCTCTTCTACTCACCCCTGCCTGTCTACCTGTTCGTATCCTCACTCCTACACTGTCGCTCTCAAACAACATCGTGTATTTCGTAGTGCGTGAAAGTTAAGCTGCGAGTTCTGTTCGACCGAGTCAAGACTGTTTTGATTAGATTCAGCGACAGTCTCTCCGCTATATTTTAAGTTTCGGTTTCCTCTTCGTGTTTCAGCTACCGCGATTTGCCGTCTCGCTCGTCTACGTCCTTTTACCGTACTTCGCTTGAGCACGCTTCGTTCCAGTTAGCCCGCTTTCCGTTTCCTTTCTCCGCCCATCTAACGAGCTAATAATCTGTTTCGCCGTGTCATCCATCTTTCCTCGATATCTCGTTCCTCGAACATTGTCCTACATCAACGCGTCCACTATTCCAACCTTCGTTTCTTCTTTAACGTCCAACCAACTTTCGTGTTCTCGCGTTGGCGTTTCACAGCTAGGAATGGTTCTCATCGAATTTCACGGAAGTCACGATTTACCTCCGGATGCCTGACACGCGTTATCTTCATCGTTTCTACTCTAACCCCTCTCGCACCCTCTCTTCTCGCGATTAATTCGACAAACTTGCCCTATATTCTCCTCAACCCGCTTCATCTTTATTTAGAATTTATGGTACCGTTTCTACAACTAACTTGTTAAAGAAACCATGTCTCTATTTTTCTCTCGCCTCGTTTGTCGACCAACAAAATATGCCATGGACCGTTTGCGTTTTTAAATTTACAGCAACCGTGAAATCCATAACGAATTCCCCGAAAACAGTTCTCCGGTTGCTCTGCCTTCTTTTGGCCGTCTATCCCTTTCCAACCATGTTTCAACCTTTTCTTTCTTCGTTGCCGTTTGTTCAGCCGATACAGATCGCGATCGCTCTTGTTTATACTAAAATATAAAGAACCGCGTTTCATCTGCTTAATTTCGCTTAAAACTGTTCAGTCCGATGAACTGCCGGTTAATGGTTCCTTCTCCTCGCTTTGTTAATTAACGACCGGCTGGAAAATTCATCGAGAGACTATAAACAGGAATATTAAATATTTCTCTGAAAGCTTTCCTCGTCCGGCAGGAAAGTATCGGAAAATGGAAAGGTATTACGGGTGAGCTACAATTTTCCTTTTACTTATTAACGAAACAATAAAGGCTATGCATTTTCTCCTGCTGCATCGTTACTCCCGCGGCGCATTGGCAACGATTCTTTAGTAGGTTTTCGCTGACTACAGAATTAGCAGCTTACCGCGTGTCGTAGTTCAATTTTCTCACCAGGACGTGTTATCCTTGATCTTTGCAAAAATTTCGATTTTCCCAATAATTTAACGTTAGTCGCATCGGTATTAATTTATATTTTTCTCTCCTTCGTTTGCGAAGGTACCGAGTATCATCGCGGAAACTGTGGTAGATACACCTCGGGATTCCAGTTGCTCGCGTTCCGTCCACCTGCAGCGACGCAAACTCACGCTAGCTCGCTTCGGGTAAGAGCGGAACCATGTCAAATTCCGTACGAGCTACGATTCATCCCCGTGAAACACATCCGATACACTGAGCGCGTTCGCACAGAGCTGTCGACAATTGGGCAACGAGAAAAGAGAGAGAGAGAGAGAGAGGGAGAGGGAGGAAAATAGAAGAGGATCGAAAGAAAAAGAGAGAAAGAATACGATTATAATTTTTCCTACGCAGCAACGATTCTTAAATCATCGAGTTACAAGTTTGCACGCCACCGCCGCTACTTTAGAACGGATCGTGCGAATTCGTGAAAAACTCGTCGACGTTATTTCGGTAAGCTGATGCGAAACCAGCCGAAATACACCGACGGACACCGTGGATACTTGTGCTCGGCAGGACAGCATTACGACGAGACCAGAATATTTATGTAAAATCTCGCTCCCCCGAACGGACTGCGGACGTATAATCGGATAACCTGTCAAGCGGCAGTTTACACGAGATATTTACGAGCTCGCGAACACGCGTACACCGTCATCGACTGAAAAACCCATTGCGACTAACGAGCCACGCTCAAATTTCAAATAACT
Organism: Ctenoplectra terminalis; assembly: GCA_019453375.1. NCBI lineage: Eukaryota > Metazoa > Arthropoda > Insecta > Hymenoptera > Apidae > Ctenoplectra > Ctenoplectra terminalis. Next base: position 664,880 of record SMSQ01018769.1, on the reverse strand, counting down.
CTGTCATCGATCTGCCGATTTTCGATTCGCCAAGGGTAAATCGTACGAACATTTGTCAGGATCCCCGCCGTTCTTCCTAATTTATCCAACTGACGTTTCGTTATCGATTCACCCCTGAACTTTCATGACCGCTGACATTTTTACGTTTTCCATAACATATTATAGCATCCAGTCCAACATTTATTACGAAGATTTTCGAGTTAAAAGTAAAACTGTTCCCTTCAACTGCCAATTTCTCTCTAGTTAGAATTTACAATTAGACGCCAACTAAAAAACCGATTGGGAAAGAACGGTGAAAGAGGTTTCGCGCGAAGGATCGTGAATTAGACGACGCAATTATTTAAACACTGATTGTAACGGTACATGTAGATGACACGCGATTGCACATACCACACGACGGTCCTTTCGTGTCGATTGCAACGCGATGACTGCTTTTATGGGCCGCGACATGCCGATGAGCGGTTGCATGCTTTAATTAAACTACATTGCCGATGCATGTAAGATAACGATCGTGACGGCGCAAAAGAATCGTAAACTCGCCACGATTGCGATCGCGCGATCGTGCACTTGCCGATTTCGATTGCCTGGTTGGATGATACCGCGGAGAACGAAGGAAGGAATTTCAAGCGGCAGAACAGGTTAACGTACACTACAAGCTACGGCGAGCGTGTGCGTTGTAAACCGTTGACAAGTGGCAATGATTAACTACCGTGCCACGACGCAGTTCTCCAACCAAGATTTCCCGACGACGATGCAGAGTCGAAACGTAATTTGTGCCAGGACGATTGGACCACGTGCGAGTCTGCGGGGACCGTCGATATTTCGGCCACTGTGGAGAACATCGACCCGAACTACGCTCTTTGATCGTTCAACCCAACTAAATATCCAATAGTTTCATGCAAGTCTATTTTGTCGCGAAGGCAGTCTATCGTATGTTTGCTAACGAAAACGATTCATCAGTGGATTGTATCCCACCCTTTGTTTCGTCGTTCTTATATTCATACTTATTCGGCAATTATCGCGTTCATAATTATCGAATCACTTATTCGCTTAGTTCGAGGTAACGAGCGATAATATCCACCGCCAGAGAAATATCAGACACCGAGATCACAGAAACATCGACCAAATTTCAATGCTGTTTTACAGAGTACATACAGAGTTATTTTTTCTTTTTTTTATAGAGTACCGGTTGAATCGAGTTGTCAGTGGAATCGTTTAATAAATTTTAGAAATTTGATATTCGCGATTCCCGTCAGAATGACGCGTCTTATAAAGTTGGCAACGTTCAACGGAGCTAATCACGCGCTTGATTTATACCGATTTACAGCGGTGGAGCAGTGGCGGCATCTACAACGGTCAATTTCAGGAATTCATACATGATACGCTCGTGGAACAGGATAAGTGAGCGAGCAGATGAGAGGAAAAGCGGGAGAGGGATCGGTGAGCAAAGGGTTAGGGGGGTAGAAGGGTAGAGAGTGGATTTATTGCCAGGTTACCGAGCCGTGAATACAGCCGGACGAACGGAGAAAACCGCAGGAAACTCTGTCATTGACCGTCGGTAATTTCTCTCTCTCTCCCTCCCTCCCTCCCTCCCTCCCTCCCTCCCTCTCTCTCTCTCTCGTCCTTTAAACCCTTTCCACGATAATTCTCTCTTCTCTCTTCACACCCTCCGCGTGTCCTGTTCTTCGCGCCGTGGCTGATTTCTCTTTCCTCCCTGTTGGAAATGTTCGTTCCTCGTTGTCCATGGAATCGCGTTGGTTCCAAAACATTATCAACTCGTAGACAAAGCCGTATGATGGCTCAGCTTTCAACCAAAACGAATTTCATTTGGTCGAATCCTCTCGTTTCACAACGGTTGTGGTCCACTGGATTCTACGGCTCGTATCTACATCGTGCATGAAATATTCCTTATGAAAGGAAGAATGTTTGGAAAACTTGCCTGTACATTCTCCTGCCCATTGCCGACGTTTATCTACGTGAAATAACGCGAAATAACGCGAAATAACGCGAAATAACGCGAAATAACGCGAAATAACGCGAAATAACGCGAAATAACGCGAAATAACGCGAAATAACGCGAAATAACGCGAAATAACGCGAAATAACGCGAAATAACGCGAAATAACGCGAAATAACGCGAAATAACGCGAAATAACGCGAAATAACGCGAAATAACGCGAAATAACGCGAAATAACGCGAAATAACGCGAAATAACGCGAAATAACGCGAAATAACGCGAAATAACGCGAAATAACGCGAAATAACGCGAAATAACGCGAAATAACGCGAAATAACGCGAAATAACGCGAAATAACGCGAAATAACGCGAAATAACGCGAAATAACGCGAAATAACGCGAAATAACGCAAAAGGAAATTAAACATTTCACGATCGAAAGAACGTCGCGAATTTGTTTCAGTTTTAGATACCGTAATCTCAAAACTTATTGCTAGCTCGTACGTCTTAGATCAAGTATCGATGATTTTTTATCGATCTCTACGCTTCGAAGAACGAATCGGTGTTTCGAACGGTGTTTCAACGACTCTACGTTTCGAACCCGATTTCCTTTCTTCTCGAATCGTCCTTCGAAAGTAAATAATCCTTCGCGATCGAGCGTCGAAATATCTAGAGATACCATAAACGAACCTTGATTTCGAAATAGGTGAGCATACCAAGCACCGTAGTGGTTGCCCGACGATACAACCAGCTCCACCGCGGCGTAACGATGAATATACAACGAATGCGACATTAGCAAGTGAAATCTCAAGGCTGGAAAGTGGAAAGGAGGCGGAGATTGTCCAGAGGTAAAACACGTACGTTCAAACTCCAAACAAGCCCGATGCATAACGGAAGATTCTACCGGTAACCTGTTGGCTCGATCGTGCTTGTCTTCAATCCCACTAACGAAGCCTTTCCAACGATTCTTAAACGTATTATTTTCTGGAGCAATATACTTAACAGTCTAAACGCAATTGTTAATAAAGTATACGATCTCGAGAGAATTCCATTTCCGTCAGATTCACGGACAAACAGACCTCGTTAACCGGCACGCTATTCGAACGTGTCGGGAGTGATGTACGATCGTGAGTATTCGGTGGCGGGAATCGACGAATTTCGACTATTTTTCCGAGCCATAGGGAATAGATGGCTCGTCGGGAAACGACGCGTCTGTCGCTGACTTTGACGAAGCTTCGGCAGTTCGTACAAAGAACAGAGATGGGGAAATTGTTTTTTTTTTGTCCTTGGCACGTGACCGCGTGTTGGGGGAAACATAAAGCGAGGGGGAGGGGGAGAAAGAGTCGTAGCTTTCTTAACAAGCTTGGTTGAATCAATTTTCACGTCGTGGGCGACGTCATTGACTCGAAGATAGGAAAGGAAACAAGTTATTTTTTACGCGTTAAGTAAGGAAAAGCCAAGGAAACGCGAAGCAAAGTGGGATACGCTTAAAAAAAGAGTTCCGTTGATCGCGAAAGTTTGTTAGCCACGCAGGGCTGTACGAAAATTGGGCTCGTGTGTCTCCGCTTCTCGGTCCGAGAATAGAGGACGAATTCTCATGAAGGGGTGTCGACCGATATCCCCTACTATTTTCAAAGGCTTCTGTTCCAGAGAAGCGGAATCCTCCTATTCTTTCCTTCGGCAAAACGATCGCACCGCGGGCTGAGTCGGCGAAATATATTTCACGGCGATTCGGCAAGACGTGCTGGCGACATGGTTGTTTTTTGACCCTTCGTTCCTTCTCCTTATCATTCTTTTTTTCCGTTCTACCAATTCCCCATTTTCTCTTCTTTCAGCACACACCTTCCAACAATTTTATCGCGCCACGCTCCATGTTATTGCTGTGTTAACAGGGTGCTTGAAGAAAATGAACCTTTATCGCTCGGACTTTTAATCCGTTGGCGCTCCAGTTGGCAGAGCTTTAAAGGGCTTAAGCGGTAATCGACGAAAGGATTGTTTAGGATAATGATCCAACCGGAAAGTGTTTGGATCGCCGCTCGAAACCGACGATATAAGGCAACCTACAATTAGACTGATCCTTTATTATATATCCACGATAATCCAATTATCGGAATTTTCCTACATCTTACTCGAACCGATCGTTTTAATCGGCAAGATATTCCCGAACACATCCCCCTTAATACCATACCGGTTTCTACAATAGGTATCGTCATCCTGGCATAAACTACAATTGGACCAACGATAAGTCGATTAGTACATATCGGATATATCTTCCATGATTTTGCTCGAACCACCGAACGATTTGCCGTGCAGCAATGGAGCGAGTCAACGAACAAATGTAGGAACGCATTCTGGGCTGAAACGCGCGAAGCTGTTCGTTTTTCGGAGAAAAAGATATAGAGAAGAATACGCGAGCGTGCTGGTATTGGTGCAACTAGAATGCGTCGGTTTCGCCAGTGCCGGGGTCGCAACTTCGGTCCTATCTGTCAGTGGCAGGCGAGGCAAGCCCCGAGGACATAAGGATCCACAAGGGTGGTACCGGTTCAGAGGGAAAGGGAGCCGAGCCGAGTCGAGCCGAGTCGAGCTGGATCGGAGCAAGAGCAAAGGAAAGAGGAGGATGGAGACAAGGAAAATTGCCGCTTAAACATGACGCGCGCACCCCGAGTCAAAGTGCGAGTTTCCCAGCGGCTTTCCTAGCTAGGCTGCCTCGTCGAAAGCCCCATGCACACCCTCGGTCCCTTCAACTCGTTCGATAATATCGGATATGGCAACCCCATACTTGGCCGCCCACGTAACCACCGACTCTCTCCTAACCCCGAGTCGACCAATATGCGGTAGAAGTTATGCGGTGTCGCCTTATCCTTTCCACTCCGCTTCCATTCCGCTCTCTTCTCGCACGCCTGTGTCGAGAAGATGCTGAGTTCTCGAGTTTCTTAACTTTTCCTTGCTTCCTTATATCCATCCTTCCTTCCTTCCTTCCTTCCTTCCTTCCTTCCTTCCTTCCTTCCTTCCTCTCTCCCTTTCTCCCTTCACCCTGCTCCCTTCTACCTTCTATCTTCTACGTTCTCACTTTCTCCTTACTTTCTTCTTTGCTTCCATCCTCTCTTTCGATAGGTATGATTTTGCCTATAAAGTCGATCTTGTTGAGAACTTAATATCTGTAAGCGTGCTTCTGCGACGTCGGATGGAATTTTATCAGCGAATCTGCACCCGTGCGATTGCTTCATCGATCACTCTCCCGTAAATTGCCAATAATTCTGTACGCTCTTCTGTACGCCTAGTGTACGTAGTTATGTATCGCGGTCGTGCCTTGACTACTTTCAGAACTAATTTACCAACGGAACGGCGACAAGGAAAGCTTCGTCTCGTCTAGTCTCGTCTTGTCTCGTCTTGTCTCGACTCACCTCGCTCCACCTTGCCTCCTATAATCGACCCACGCCTCTGTATCTCTCATCCCGATTACCTCCGACAGGAAATTTCTTCTTAGGTAATGAGAATTTCTCAATCCTCTCAAAACCACAATAATTGATGATTGTATTAACGTTATCGCCAACATCGATGCGCATCGCTTTGATCCACCGTTGCATCGGTTTATCAAAGATCCACGGTACGCCGGAAAATTTCGTCCTCTTTCCTCGTACGTTCCAATATCCGGCCCATGCAATTTCACAGATGAGCATATTCAACGCACGTGCGTTACAGTGCTTAAGCACGCGGCGCGTTAATTTCGGTCAAACGAAAATGGCCAAGTCTTCGTAAAGTTTTGCCCGTTCGAAGGAAAATTTATAAAAAAAAGCAAATCCCGGTTGGGAGGCGTCGATGAATGTGACCTGCAGAGGAAAAGAAAGAAGAAAATACAGAGAGACGAACAGACTGGTCGTAACGAGAAGAAATCGCTTCATTGCTCGTGACGCGTTTCACAATTTTTTCAAGTTAGAAAATTTATTTCGGAAGAGTGGAAATATGTTTTATCCGACGGTAACGCCCACTTCTAGTGCACTTGTTGGAACAAAGTACATACTTGGTCGCAAACAACTCGATCGCTATTTCCGCCATTATATTTTTCCATTACACGTGCCTACATTGCTATTGTGCACGTTTCTGTACGAATGTCCGGAGACAAACCTTTCGAACGAGATTTGTTCGGTTTATAAGTTTATACAGTCGTAATGACCGCCTTCGGTTTACCCGAGAAATAGTAAAAAAGAAAAAAGAAAAAAAAGAGAAGAAAAATAGAGAGAGAGAGAAAAGAGAGAAATAAAGTACGAAGACAGCAGCAGCAGCAGCAGCAGCAGCAGCAGCGGTGGTGGTTAATATAATCGAACGCAATTTTCCAGGAACAGGATTTAGAAGAACGCGGATTTGCATAGACGACGTTATTGCCGTGATAATTATCCACGCTGTCTTCTTTTTCCGCTTTACGGCTAACCTCCATAAAGGGAGCTGACTACGTGCTTTTACCACCTCAGGGGGCGTGTCGCAGGGGACGTTGCTCGTTCGTGCAATAAAAAAGCGCAGCGCCGCGTGATCGAGGCACACACGATCCTACATCAGCCTGGCTAGGAAAAAAAAGGACAGCTTTAACGCCAGCGAACCGCTCCAGGTTTTATCCGCATACACGTTAACCGCGTGTAACGCCTGTAACCGATAGGTGCCGTTTATGACCGATAACCTATGCGTTTTTCTTGCCCTTTCGAATCCCTCTACCCAGCATTTCCATTTCCATTTCCATTTCCATTTCCATTTCCTGTTACGCGATTAGTCGCGCATCAAAACTCGATTCAGCCACGCTCTATTATTCCCGAGCCGACACCAATTTCTCTATCGTTATCGAAAAAGTTTCGATTACGAAAATTGAATCGCGACAACCTTCTTCCGCGTGCTAATTATGTAGCGCAACGCAATCAATAATCACGCTCGGTTGATATTATTAGGAGAAATCATTGGTGGCTCGAACGTATATCATTTCATACCGAATTTACTTGGTGTCATGTAAAATTGCAATAAATTATGCAAAGTTATTAATAGCCCGCAGCCATGCGATCCCTTCGACGCGGCACGACGCTACCGTAAGAAACTGTTGCGCGTGTTCCGCGCTCGTTCAACCGATACTTTGGATTTTTTACCGAGTTACGTAAAGTTGTTCGTAGACGTTCCACGGTCCAGAAAATATCGTCAATTTCTTTGTTGGATCGTGACGCGGGAACATCGACCAGTAGAGTGAAAGGAGCAGAAGACCAGTTTAATGGAAATTGGAACATCGAGCGAACCCACGTTCCTGGCACTAACGAAGCGTAAAAACTAATTATTGAATACCGATCCCAAATTCCCGTAAATGCCGCTTTAATATACATACATATGTATACAGTGGTGAACGGATAAACGCGAAACGTCGACTCTCCATGTTTGATCACCGAATCAGCGTAACAAGTTGAAACTCGACTGTAATGCTAGTATATCAGCGAATCGCATCATTGTTGACCTTCTCTCTTTCGACCTTCTCGAAATATACCGGTGTTGGAACGGTTCTTTGTACGACACAGATCCATCGGTTCGCTTCATTTTGATATTAAAATTGTACGAGCAATCCTCTTATCTCACAACGCTCCAACCACTCGATACTTTCGATGTTAATGGATGTGTGAGAAATGGAGGACTCGAACACGAATCGATAACAAAGAACGCAAGTAATAAATGATATAGTGAAAAAAAAAAAAAAAAAAAAAAAAAAAAAAAA
>SMSQ01018769.1:641712-655223 GCA_019453375.1 Ctenoplectra terminalis | reverse complement strand
AAAAAAAAAAAATGATACGATCAAACGCGACGCGGTAATAAATGATGATGCACGCGATACATTTTTGTAGCTGCAATCGCAGTTAGTAAACGAAGAAAGCGAAAAAGAGAAAAAATTGATAATCACAATTTAACGAATTCCCGATGAAACGAATTATTTTGTCATAAGTTACGCGAAACGAGTAATTACAAATTACTCTGTATCGCGGTGCGTCACCAAGTTTACAGCATTATTAATATTATTAGAGCGTATAGAAGCTGGAAATTGTTCGCGCAATATTCACGTTCGAAACAATTTTCCAAGCGAGTTTCAACGGATGGCACGTAATATTCGTTGGAAGAGAAAGCATCGACGTAACAGTCGATCGGTCGCTGGACGCCATATGGTTGAGTATATCACTTTACAGCTCACGTCGGTTTCGTGCGCTTTTATCGTAGACTACAGTTACAAAGAGGGTCGACGCTCGGTCTTACTCGAGTTTACCAATGGAAACATTTTCGCAAACAAACCGAACGATTAGCGTTCTCGAGCAATTGAAATTTTCGATTTCGAACAATGATTCGAATAAATTAAGAAGAAAGAAGGATCAGGCCAAGTTTAAAACGTCGAACATTGTTTCGTTGATTCGTAATAGCGAGTTAAACGAGTTCCCAAACTAATTGATATACCGCGATTGATCGACAGCAGTATTTTATACGTGGCGGCTTATGGGAATATTCATAGCAAAGCGAAAAATTTTTATTAAAATTGAAATATTTGTTGCCGCTACGAATATTTCGCGTTGGCCTGGGGGCTCTTTTATGTAACAGGATCGGGTTCGCCTACCGATTGCCGAGTATGTTACATGACTGCATCGTAGTCTAAATTTGAACCGTGTATCCGACGTCATTTCCGTTCATGGGACGTGGACGGAATACTCGAACCTCGAGAGTATCGACCAACGCGATGAAACAACGAAATTCCATAAGCGTCGTTCGGAAAACAGTCGACAAGTCGGGATTCAAATTTCATTCGATCGCTCGTCAACGAAACGACGAATATTTCATCGACCATGTGTCAGCGGACAGCGAAACCGAAATTCCGTAGAATCTTGGAATAATATCTTCGTGAATCGTGACAAAGGGAGAAGTCGGTTCGCCCAACGAATACAGTAGGATCGGAATCGTACGATAGAACGATAGAACGATAGAACGATAGAACGATAGCACGATAGAACGATAGAACGATAGCACGATAGAACGATAGAACGATAGCACGATAGAACGATAGAACGATAGCACGATAGAACGATAGAACGATAGCACGATAGAACGATAGAACGATAGCACGATAGAACGATAGAACGATAGCACGATAGAACGATAGAACGATAGCACGATAGAACGATAGAACGATAGCACGATAGAACGATAGAACGATAGCACGATAGAACGATAGAACGATAGCACGATAGAACGATAGAACGATAGCACGATAGAACGATAGAACGATAGCACGATAGAACGATAGAACGATAGCACGATAGAACGATAGAACGATAGCACGATAGAACGATAGAACGATAGCACGATAGAACGATAGAACGATAGCACGATAGAACGATAGAACGATAGCACGATAGAACGATAGAACGATAGAACGATAGAACGATAGAACGATAACGTGCGCGCGATATAATATCGCGTGGGGGCAAAAAAAGGCTCGGCAAACTTTCAATCAGTCGTCCCGTATTGGAGTAGTAACGGGCCTTGTATGGGCGGACAGGCTTGTGGAGTGTGCTGCGCTACGGTATAGCGGCGGACGCAGTAGTCGTGGATTTATTTGGTCGGACAGGAAACATTGTCGCTTCACCGCAGAGAGGGGCGCCGGAATTCATGGATAACGCTAGCTATAGGGGTAGAGAAGCGCTGCTACGAGGGCAGAGGAGGGGCGAATAGGACAAGGACCGAGGTCGACGGAGAAGGGTAGGGGGTGGCAAGGACTGAAGGACGAGGGCATGCATATTAATAGGGAAACAAGTACCGAAATGTCTGACCACCGATGAACGAGCCGACGTCGTTGTATCGAACGTGCATATCCCCGTTCATTTTCCACTGCTCCCACCAATTCACTGTCCCGCTTTGTCTCGTTCATCCTTTCCCCTTCACCACCTCCCACTCTCTCTCCCTCTCTCTCTTTGAGACCAGTCCGCGTTCCTGTTTCAATTCCAACATACGGTCCTAACGACAGTTCGTCGTCGATCTTGATGAACGTCGCCGCATTAGCGCCAGAGAGATGGATTAAAGCACCGATCAAATACATTGCGCGACTCGGTCATAACCATCGGAACGATCCGACTATAATAAGCCGGTTAATTATCCTCGCGTTGATAACAACGTCGGTCAGTGCACAAACTGTCGCTCGCATCACGATTGTTGCACGACATCTTGGACCGGCACGGTCGAGGAAAAATTTGCGCGTTTCTGGAAGAGAAGGAGAGCGAGGATGGTAAAGGGAGGAAAAAGTTTCGGTAAACTAACTGGCTGTCCTGTTCCACCGGTTGTTCTCGTAAGAGCAACGCTTGAACGTGAGATGTATCCAGAAAATAAGGCACAGTCCTTTTCGGACGCACAAAAGTCGGTGCAGTCTGAAAATTTGTAAAAGCACAGGGAGATAGTAGAGCGCGCAAAAAGGGAACGAAGAAGAGCGAGGAAGACAACGACACGGGTAAGGGGAGAAGGTGCGAGAAGCGTGAAGCGTTGTGCAAGCCGCGTTCGTGTGCACGCGTTTCGTACGGTCGTTCGTTCGGGCAGGCAGCGGGTGCCAGCGGGTCTGTGCGAGTGAGAAAGAAGCTCGCTCGGAGATAGAGGGAGTAGCTGGCGCATAAATTAGTGGTGAAAAGTTAATTGGAGCGGACACTAGCTTGCGTTCGCACTGGTACAAGTTACACTCCTACCACGCTCGCACGAACCACCCAGCCTCGTGTTCCCGAGGCTGGGCCGGTGAATCGCGCTCCTGCTGCCCCGCACCTATATACGTCGACGAACGTATCCGGAGAACCGAGCTACCGCACCCAACACAGTTCCGCAGCAATCTGAATTATCGGCCTGTCCAAATACGCTGATTTGCCCTACAAATTTGTAATTATCGTGAAAGTCTCGTTATCGCAGTAGTCCGTCTTCCAGTGGAAACCGTACGATGTCTTTCCTTCCAAGATCGATCAATTCCGCTCTCCTTTCACAGACGTTCAAATATTTCCGTCAGATTATTCGGGCGAGGTGCCTCGTAACGAAGCTTCGAATAAAAAGCGATTGACGTAGGGCAGAGAGGAGCCCTAACCGCGACACGAATTCAGCGATACGCGATACGCTAGTATTTATTATAGATGACAACCCTGCGCAGGACTGGTACCACGCGCAACAATCGGCCACAGGATCCTGAATTATCGGGTTGGGCCAAATACGCTGATTTGCGCAAATTTGTAATTTCAAATTCGTAATTATTGTCAAATCGGAACGTGTTCGACCATGGATTGCGGTCAGAAGAGCAATTCGATCGTGTCATCGACGTTTCCGCGTTCGAGAGACGTCACGTCGCATCGGGTCGATCCACACAAACTCAAACCGAAACTAACCGATGACCGAACGCGGATCGTTAAATTTAATAAGAAAAGTGCGAACGTTTTCCTCTGCTATTTCCTTAAATTCTCCGCACGAAACAACGACACGAGTGCGTTACAGTTTAGAAAAAAAAAGTTGGCGATAATTCCGTCTCAGTATTTTTAATGGCTACAATGTTGTTGCGTTCAGCGAGAGGAGAAAACGAATATTCAAAGGTCGTANTTCCGCGTTCGAGAGACGTCACGTCGCATCGGGTCGATCCACACAAACTCAAACCGAAACTAACCGATGACCGAACGCGGATCGTTAAATTTAATAAGAAAAGTGCGAACGTTTTCCTCTGCTATTCCTTAAATTCTCCGCACGAAACAACGACACGAGTGCGTTACAGTTTATAAAAAAAAAATTGGCGATAATTCCGTCTCAGTATTTTTAATGGCTACAATGTTGTTGCGTTCAGCGAGAGGAGAAAACGAATATTCAAAGGTCGTGGACCAGCGGGAGACGATCGGTATTGTGCGGATACACGTACACGGAAATTAGAAGGTGAAACAGGGGAACTGGAGGCTGTAGATAGTTTACTTTTTTTTTTTTTTTTTTCCAAACCTGCCTTTGTACTTTAATAAAAGCGTTGAAACAAGCAGGCACCGAGAAAAAGAAGGAGAACGGCAAGCCTGAAGCACCAGCTTGCTTCTTTACATCCATGGTTAACAGCATGCGCGCGTACGCAAGCTTGTATACGTCGTGGACCGCCTACGATTTTTAGCTTCTTAATTAATGAACACCCGCTGAATGCTTCTAGCGTGCAACGCAGCTGGAATGTTCTCCTTATTACCGCCACTAATAATCAGAATAATAGTGGTAATAATAATAATTATTATTATTATTATCATTATCATTATCATTATCATTATCATTATCATTATCATTATCATTATCATTATTATTATTATTATTATTATTATTATTATTGTTATTATTGTTATCATTATCATTATCATTATCATTATTATTATTATTATTATTATTATTACTATTATTATTTTTATTATCATCGCTATTTTTAGTTTTATCGTTACAGAGCATTATAAGAGAACGGTGGAACCGGTAACGAAGGTAGAGGAGTAAAGAAAAAGGCGGCTTTCATTAAACTCGCTCGCTCGCATTACCGATCTCCGCGCTCCTTGATAACTTATCGACTAATTTCACGCCGGAGCCGCCAACGTTCTGCGAAGCTCCCCGACTTTCAACGATTTCGCAAAGACCGGTTCGCCTCAATGTCCCGGCTCTACCGCCAAAATTCATCCAAGTATTCCAAATTGATTCGCGACCATCCTCCACGCTGGGAAAATTCGATATATCGCTCGATACCGAGGCAAAGGGAGCACTGTAGAGCTTCTGGGTCGCGGATGTACGCCATTGACGAGAATCGATCGTTTCGATTGTTCTTTTGGACTAATCCCCCGCCCCGCCCCCTCTGGAACCCTGCCGTTTCATCGTCGTTTTCCAATCCCGCTCCCCTACTTTACTGGTTCCTATACTTTTTCGAACAATGAGATTTTCACGCGACGTGGAACTTTAAATTAAAACGGACCGATAAAATGCGTCGGTTAATTAAAACTACGCAATAAGTATTGGACGGGTTGAATTTATCGCGGTGTATTTTTTGCCGCATTTTTCGCACAAATATTCAATGATATCGAGATTAAATATACACGCGCAAAGCCAAGCGTTATTCGTCGCAACATTGTTGCAGAAATGCTCGACCATTTTCCCTGTTTCGCTCATCTCAGATATTTAGCAAGACGAAAATTTGCGTAAACAAGGTACCGAGAAAACTGAACGTTCACGGCTCTGGGTCGGACGGTCGGAATACTTGGAAATCGATTTCATTGGTTCGCGTCTCGCAAGAAACTGTAACGACTGGCTTTAAAATAACAGGGTTGGAATGCACGCACGCGACCGTACAGACAGAGCTCGAACGATCGTTGGAAATCGTTCTTGGAGCGGGCATCCATCTCGTAAACGCTTATCTTGGCCCCGCTTGCTCCTGCGTTCCCTTTATTCTTCGCGTCCTCCTGCAAAACCTCTGCAATCGTATTCTACCATTAACGATTTTCATCCCGGTTCTTTTCTTCTCGATCCTTGCCTTTTGTTCCTCTCCTTCGCGCGCCACGGAACAAACGCGAACGAACGGCACCTCGCGTTGAAACGTTACAACCGTAAGATAACAGTTTCGGTGTGCCAAGCAGCACTTTCGACGTCCGTTACGTACTTTATCGTTAGTTTCGTTTTGATATGCGCTCGCAAACGCCGAGACGCCCATCGTTTCGTCTGCGTTCCTTTTTGTCTCGTCCCTCGGAGTGGAGAGACAAAACTCTACCACCGATACAAACTGCGTTTTTACTCGACTCTCAAACTTCCCACCTTTCATCATCCTCCAACCTTCGTTCTCGAAAACTGCAACCACAGGTTTCTCTCCATTTTCCAACCTATAATTGACTTTAAATACGGCAACCTTTTTCCCGACCGTATTTTTATTTCGTTCGACCGTAATTCCTCGCGTTACTTCCCTCTGGCGAACACGTCGCCGATACGAGTTTCTCCGGCGCGCCGTAAGACGTCCGTTTAAGAGCCCGTTACGTACTTCCGTTAACCGAATTACCTATCTCGACCCGCATCTTCCTCTAATCGGTATTTATCGCATCGAATCGGCCACATCGACTTCTTCCAAAGTGCACTTTCGTTGTCAACCACTCACCGATGACTCGCAAGAAATACTCGAGTCTCGTTCGAAAGCTCACCCCGATACGAAGAAAGAAACGCGTTCGACGGTAAAGAGAAATACGCTTTGCCGTAACGATAAATCGAAGAGGAGCGCTATGATCAATTTATTGTGATTATCCATTTCTATACTTGATGCGGCATACGATCGAAAAATCGAGCTATCGAGTTACAGAAAGAAGACGGTATTCCATGTATCACGAATATGTAGTTAATTGCAGACAATAATGTACTCCACGGAAACAAACCCTGGAGCAACGTTTCGAGGCATACGGAATTTCCGCCTCGGTTACATGCAATTAGATGGCGAACAAACGAAAATGGAAAGGGAACGCATCGCCCTGAGGAGTATCAAACGTTTGACTAGAGGAAGAACTTAACTAATGAAATATTTGGTTCGTCCGTAACAGCTTACGCCCTGGCTACGTACATATTTGTCCCGGTAAACACATGCTCGCGTGTACGTATGCATAACTTCGCCTTAACACTCGTAATCGGATATGTACGCGGCCATAAATCCCGTCCTTCCAATGAATTTGAAATATTCCTCCTGTTTACTTAGCCACAGAATTAATTAGTATCCACCATTTGCCGGTGCATCAGTCGACTCGCTATTTTTTCCGCGTCGATTTAACGAGCTCGTTCTAACCGTTCGTTTAGTTCGTTCCGACATCGATCGTAATTGATGAAACGATCGGAAAAAAGAATCTTCATCGAAACAAGCAAGGAAAAAAAAAGAAAGAAAAATAAAAAAGAAACAAGAAAAGAGAAAAAAGAAAAGTGAAAAGAAAAAAAAGAAAAAAAAGAAAAAAGGAAAAAAACAATATTAGCGAGAGTTTGTGCATCGCGATGATGCGAAGAAAACGCATCGCGTCGCATCCCTTCGCACCGCGCCTCTAGCGAGATAATTGGCGCGAATCGGTTGAACGAACATTTTGTTTCAATCAATTTTGACGCACGAATAAACTATAATTGTTTAGCTGCTGATCGCGTACGAAACGCGCGATGCGAGAGAATAAACTTTGATACTGATTGTTGTTTTTCGAAGGACTATCGGATAACGGTTCGAATTTCGTTCAGACGTGTCGCTCGCTATGGAAATTCATGATTCCTCGCCACGACGAAACTTATACGGCGGAAAACATTCGTATAAGGGATACGTTAAATATGTATTTCGTAGGACGAGACACTGGGAATGGGGAGAACCTGGGAACGCGAACCAGTCGCATACTGATTTTGAATTCAGTGGAGCATTCGCTGAAAAAGGACGAAATCCTGGCAGACAAACTGAAGATTGCCTATATATTGTAACCAGTCAACGTGTATGAAAGAGACGTAAATCGAGAAACTGGAATCCCTGATGTAATCGTTGCTTCTAATGTTTCTCCAAAACCGTTTTGTATTTCACGAATTCCGGAAAAACGGAAAAAAGGAAAAAAGGAAAAAAGGAGAAACGAAAGAAACGGAAAAACGGAAGAACGTTCGATATTAAAAAGGAGCAATTTATACCGTACAAAGCGAGACGTAATTGGACCGATCGTTTTACCCTCTACAATTTCCAATCAATTATTTTACTTTTTTATAGATTACAGTTAAGTGTTCTACGTTCATGAAATCAAACGCGATTCAATCTCACTCTATTCCGGTTGGCTTTGTCGAAGAAAGAAAAAAACAAAGTAGAAAAAGTTATTCGCTGAGAATCTAAAATCGGAATTTATACGGTGTGTTACTTGTTGTACGGTACAGCTACACAATCGGCAATTCGAAAGGAGCTCGAGATATGCGACGAATTCTAAAAATCGGAAATATCTACGAGAGCAGAAGAAAATCATCGATTTCTATCACTGAAAAATCTGGAATCCTTCCACCTGAATCTGTCGCGACGAAATGGAAATTGGACGACGTTACGGTCGACTTTCGCTTACCCTTTCGAATCCTGAAATAGAACGCAATTCCTGCAACACTACGAAAAAGATAGCCTTCCTCTTTCCAGATCGATCTCGATTATGCTTCTCTCGCACGCCTAACAATTTTAAGACTCGCTCGTTAAACTCCTAGAGGTATAACGATCTAGTTGATATGGTTAGTCAGGGGACTCGGAACAGCGTAAATGGCATCGGGTGTCGGGAAAACAATTCCACCCTCGTTTTACACGGACAATCCATACTCCGTTACTACCCTTGACGAAGAGACTGTGAATAATTACCGGTTCCGAAGCGTGACACAGGCTGCCAGTGCCACCCTTCGACATCATATTACGAGTACTTTTCATCTCGAATTTTCCCGTCGCACACGTAACACCGCACGGCCACGGAAAAACGGACAGACAATCCGAGCTATGACTATTTATGATATATGTTGAGAATAAATTTTCCGTTACGATAAATATCGAATAGAAGAATCCCATTGTGTAAACGTATAAAACTTGTTGCCGCCGTACATCGAATAACACGATGCGTATAACTTGAACAGAAACAGCGAGGAAATTTTGTCCGTGGTGAAATAAAAATTTTTCGACGTTCATTGGATCTCGACAGTGTACGAATCGAATAAAATACTTTGAAAAATTTCGTAACCGTAATTCGTAGAGTACCCAATGTTGTAACGTTTTCAACCTCTTTCTTCTCGTTCTCGGTATCCGCTTGCTCCATCGGTTTCTCTTCCCGCTAACCTTCTCCAAACTGCTCTTTTTCCTTCTCTGCTTTCAAGCGTCGAACAATAAGGATTTTCTTTCCACACCGGTAAACTTAATCGACCATCGTTTTTCATAAATTTCAGCCTGACCGACCAGTATACACCCCTTCTTTCGTGATTACGTGCTCGCAAGTAGAGGAAAGCTCGGCGTGTTGGCGGTTTCCGGGATCGCGCTCGTGTGTCTCGGTCTATTGTTTCTACGTGTTCTCGCAAAGCCCAAGCACCAGGCAGCACCTTACGACCTTGTTTTCTCGCTTCAGCCTGGTCCTTTTCATCGCGCACAATGCATTTTTTAGAATTATTTGGCACGACGTAAATAGGACCAAAGTAGCAGCGTCTCGCCGCATCTTACGCCAATGTCCCCCCCAATTTAATTTGCCGAGGTGCTCGTTCGACCCACCCGATCCTATTCGATACGATCGATCGTACAAACGGTGAGAATTAGGTATCGTTTCGATCGACGACTGAAACGCGTGTTCTCGTAACTGCAATGAAACAGTTGATCGAATACCTTTTAAATCGTAACGCGAAGCAACCACGGCCATGAACTGTTTTCTCGGTGTTTGTCATCGACGTGTTAACCGGCTCGATTTCGCGGGTCCATTCCACAGCGAAATTCGATTTAACTCCATTGATTTTCGACTAAAAGATTGGATTACTCGATTTTTGTTCCAGCTTTCGGCCCGTCCGTCGCATCGGTTGGCTTAGCGTCCATTTCACAAACTCGTTTTCAGTTGAAATTCGCTTTGTCCCAATTCGTTTTATAGAATATAAATCGCTATCGGACTCGGTTAAACGATCGACTCTCGACTGGATAGAACTTTCCAAGCCAAACCATTCTGCTGGCTCTGGTCCTTTAGCGAAATCAAGATCAAGCCGAGATGCAAGCTAGCTTCGTTCCTTATTTCGAGCGGTTTCCACGAGGAATCAGCTACGAATCGGTGGAGCCAATGGCAACGAATCCGGGAAATTAACAACTCCATGGTAGCAAACGAGAACCAACCGCGAAACCAAATAAATATAGAAAAACGTAAAAATTGGAAGAACCAGACAGAACGAACTCGTCTGGGAAACAGCGGCACGTTTAATGCGGAGAAGTTGAAATTAGTTGGACGAGTATCTCGCATTCAACGAACAAATTGCAATTAACTGTGCTCCGTCGTGCGAGGCACATATTAAATCGCATTAAAACGGGAACCGACCGCGGTCGCCTTTCGACGAGCACCCACAATTTCTTGTCGTTGTATTCACCGTTTGGTAGCAGCGCACCATTTTCGACGAATCGTTTTTTATTCGACGAGCTCCCAACCAACGTTCACCTCCGTATCATCTCCTTATTTTCACTTTTTCTTTCCGAACCTAACAACCGTTGGACAATTTCGTGATAGAGGTAACAAATGCCTGGAATCACAAGTTTCGATTCATTCTCGAGGGTAAACGCGTACGAGCGCGGAAATGTACTCGCACGATAGGCGAAAAATAGGATGATCGTCTGGATCGCGATGCTTGTGCGAAATTATTGTATTTCGGTACCGTTAATTTTCTCGAAACGTGAACGAGCTAGTCCTCGAAAATAACTCGGTCCAAGCGTTTTCTCGAGCCATGCCTGTTCGCTCTGGTCGAGTTGAAATCGACGCGAACAGTCGGGAACGTACGGTGGCGCCGAGTATCCGTGAATTTTCCACCGACAATGCAGGGATGTAACCGCATTGTGTAAACAGACAGCGACGCAATCTGCGGGGAGCACGGTGCGTGAATCCTGAACATTCGACGGTGAGTCGTTGGCCACGGCGTCGTCCTCGTCGTAATCGTCATCCTCCGGATTCAAGTTAGTTGACGCCGCCTAACCATGGACAATGGGGCCACGACCAGTACGGTACCATTATCCGCCTCTCGCGTCTATGACAACCCCATGAATTATGCAGCGTAATGTAGACGGATACGCAACCCCTCCTCGGCACGCTCACGCATCGTATATGTTGTTCCATTACCGATCCTACCGTTTTAAGCCCCACCATTTATCCTACCAACCTCTCAAACCTCTACCCTTTATTCTTCGTAACCGTTACTTTTTTCTTCCTTAATTGCCTCGTCAATCGTTGTTGCTTCGACCGTGATAGACTGCGTATGGATAAAACGATACGAGAGAGCTACAGGCTGAATCTGCGAACGGAACGTGTAAATTGCGGACGCGAAAACGTTCGATGTGTTCGATGTGTTCGATGTGTTCGAGAAGAAAGGAATAGAGCTTGTAATGGCCATATTTTCGACAAGTACTTTGAACGTCGTGTGTTAGCGACTCGCGTATCATATTAGACTGTACCGCAATTGCCGATATCACAGTCTCTACAATATCAATCTGACCGTGCGGTTATCGCAACGGCAAAGTAGGGAAACGCCGATGCCATGTTCCGATCCAACGAACTCAAACCCACCGCTACCAACTCTGATATTACCAGATTCGTATTACCTTGGCTTTGACTACCACCGTCAACATCGATCCATCGAAAATGGTATGTGCTTACACATCATGAATAATTCGTACCTACGAAACGACGCATTCATAGTTGACAACTACCTCCATCCCTCTTTACACCTCTGTCTCTATTCCGCTTGCATTTAGGCGTACGTCGCAAACCGAAATGAGGTGGTTTCATCAACATGACACGCCAGGGAAAGAAAGAAAGAAAGAGAGAGAGAGAGAGAAAGATAGATAAAGAGAGAGGCAGAAAATGATCGTGCGAAGAAACATACGAAGAGAAAATTGGTGAACGAAAAGATATAGAAAAATTGTTCGCCAAGAGTTTCACGAGGAAGCGGTTTCTTTCGCGAGCAAGAGGATCGTCTGATTTCTTCTGACTCGGTTTCGTTTGCACGTTTCCCTTTTTTTCTCGAGTCCAATCCGACGGTTGCTAAGCAAATGGAAAAACGGAAAGCGGAGACTAGCGAAAAATAAGCGCGAGACACGATTGCGCGGAGAAACTGGTTACGCGGACCGCAACGAAATGGAGATGGAGCGAACAGGAATCTCTTTTAAAAACGAAACTTCTCCTTCTGAATCGGCAAACCGATTCTCGATACAATCTGCATCGACGACTTTCGTAAAACTACTCGATGGGGAAAGTTTGACGCGAAACTCCGACGAGTGAGTCGGTGACCAATTATAAAATTTGCCACGTATAAATATGCGATACGAGTGGGCTACTCGATATCCTGGAGAATCAATACGTTATACTTTTTAAGTTTCGCTAGGGAAAGTTTCGGAACCAGTCCGGATAAGTAGTTCCTCGTTGGCGGAAGGACGCAAGGAAAACCGTATGCCGAACGAAATCGAAGTTATGGCCGATAGTTAACGAGTCGTGAAGCACGATTAAAAGTTTAAAACGGTTCCCTCGAGGGCTTGATCTACTTTTTAACGTCGAACCGGTACTCGCTGCCGATGCTCGAACGCGTTTTTCCAGTTAGCTAAAAGGGTCTCTGTTCGGTCTGTTCGGTCTGTTCGGTCTGTTCGGTCTGTTCGGTCTGATTCGCGCAAGGAATCGAGCGAGCTAGACAAACGTCGAAAGAGAAAGAACGGCATTAACGCAGCGACGACGAGCCATAAAATGGAGAAAAAGATGGCGAGGATGGGACAGCGGCTGGGAAGGGTAAAGAGAATCGGCGAATTAGCTAGCGGAAAGGTTTAATCGTTGACGGTGGTGCACGTAATCGGGGCGTCGGTAAAAGCATCAGTCCCTAAGGAGTCATCTATTTGGTAAATGGATGACCCATAGAATCGGTACGGGCGAACAGGCACGCAAGAATCC
Source organism: Ctenoplectra terminalis (assembly GCA_019453375.1). Lineage (NCBI taxonomy): Eukaryota > Metazoa > Arthropoda > Insecta > Hymenoptera > Apidae > Ctenoplectra > Ctenoplectra terminalis. The sequence continues at coordinate 642,340 of SMSQ01018769.1, read as the reverse complement.
TGCGGGGATACATCGACTCAAACGTTACACCCGGTATCTGCCGTGTTATCGCCAACGAACAATGACTACCTATTACGCGACTCTCCAGTCATTTTTCATTATTATCGTAGGTCATCGGCCTATTCTAACAAGAGGCCTTTCCGTAATTGCAATTTGGTCGCCATTCGCCGACCGGCAAAACTAAACCTAATCTACCCAAAACATTTACGTCCCCTTAATCGTTCCGCGCGTAAATCGCCTCGATTACTCCGAATCAAGATCATCGCGAGCGTTCTGCGCGCGTTTCAACGATCGTTGGTCTTCTCGCAAGACGTCGCAATCAACTTATTAAGTCAGATAAGAAGCGCGCGCTATTCACAGCGGAGATATGAAGTCGTTGGAATTCGTGCTACGTCTTCAGACTCGTACCTTCGGTTCGTGACTATTCCGCGATGTAATCAGATATTCCAGGGCATGCGTTTCGCGCTAGACCAGTCGGGTCGAATCGACTCGAGCGAGGCCGGTTGACTCGACTCGACTAGACTCGAGCCGCGAATAGCACGGTTGGCCCGTGCTATGTTAGGATCGATATCGAGGCAAAGATTTACCCTCGACCATGGGTAGAAAAAAAAAAAAAAAAAAAAAAAAA
>SMSQ01018769.1:566476-637505 GCA_019453375.1 Ctenoplectra terminalis | reverse complement strand
TTTTTTTTTTTTTTTTTTTTTTTTCTCGTCTGTCCTTCACTTTTTTCTTTTAATATCGCCAAATCAAAATTGACAACGTCCATTAGCAAATGAAAACAAATTTATGCATTTAAAATCAGCAAGTATCGTGTAGAAGCAAGAATAAAATGTATGGTTATCGAACAACGAAGTGGCAAATGAATTTTGTCGCGACCATCCGAAACAGCTACGTGTGTCTAATTATGTTTAAAAAACACGATATTCCTACTGTTTTGGATGATTTTTGCACGGTGACCGGTATAATCTTTACTAACATCATTTCACGATTTCACGGCAGGCTTAGATCTCGACGAACGAGCTGGCGTATCGAGTCGCTTCGAATCGGGACAGAGCGGAAATTTTTCATCGCGTGAATGTAATCGAAGAAAACGGAGCAGCGCTTTATCGAAATTAAGGTGATTCGAACGAGGGGGAACACGCGCGACAGAAAGGAAACCAGTTTTGAACGATGCGGTTCCTAGAATGAACAACGAAAGGAATAGGATATTAACGGGATGACACGGTTGATGACATGTCAAGTGTTGCGAGATAAATAACGAGCCACGGAAGTAAGAGGAAAAGAGGAAAGGAAGAAAAAAAATATGAAAAAGGGAAGTCGGTTAGTCGTCGTATTTGATAATGCAAAAATACGTATTATGAATGATGAATTATAAATAAACGAGAACGTATAGCTCGGAACGAATGTAACAACGGGAATTCTTCGTTGTCTCCTCTCCCGACTTCCCTTCAGCGTCGCATTTATCGACGGCACGACGAGGAAAAAAGGTTATTATAGGCGCGAACAAGGGGAAGCGACGGCGTGGCGAAAGGAAAATCGTGTCGGCGAGAAAAAGGGGCCGAGAGAAAGAGGAAGGAGCAAAAGAAGCATCCGTAGCCTCGAGTGAGGGCTGGCGAGGGGCAAATTAAGAAATGGAATAACCGCAAAGAAGTCGGTGCTAGAAAACGGGTTGCGCGAGCGAATAAGAGGAACCGAGAAAAAGAAGCGGCGGGAAAACTGGAAAGCGAAACGAAGAAGCTCGGCCGCGAAGAGGAAACTACGGCGGATCGGTTCGTTAAACCTTCTCGGGGGAAAAAAAAGAAAACTGTAGGAGCCCACGATACAGTCATACTCTTGTACAGTCTTTCGTCTGGTGCTTGGAGCTTTCAGCTACGCGCCAACTTTTACGTACCTACTTCTATGCACGGCTTCGCATCGCCGAATACACGGCTAATCTCATTTTCCATTTCCTCTCGATCCTGTCCGGTCGCATCGGAAATCGAAAAGGAGCAACATCAACATCCGTTTCCGACTTTTCCTTATTCATCGAACTCGTTTCGACGAATAAGCTGTAATACCGGGAATAACGTTACCTTGTTTCATCGAATGTTAAAGGACACGCTCGATACGATTTCGCTCCAGTTACAGCGATCAATGCCCTCGCACGGTAAACAAGGTGTCTCGCGTAAGGGTGAGGCGTATGCGCGTCGTAGACGTATTCGAGCGTGTACCTCTTGTTACGGTGCGTACTACCAGCTAATGAAAGGACTTCATTATTCCCGCGGATAACTGTATCGTTGATATTTACCACTTTGGTATTTATCCGAGCGAGAATTGGACGAACGCGCAATAATAAACGATCCTGACGATAATTGTTGCGTTACAGGAATATATTTACCGCGTATCGCGCGAGGGACGGTGGGCGCGACCCATCGCCACCTATATCTCCGCGCGATCATATTTTTCACCATTATTACCGCGTCGAATTATTACTGTAACATCAATAATTAATAACGAGCTCGATCCGTCGGTGCGTTCGCAGCAGCCTGCGCGGCCGCACCGGGATCCGTTGCGAGGTCCGCGAATTCAAGGTGGGAGAGAAACTGGCTCCGCTATCGCGCATCGAGAAGAACAAGGACGCGGACGGTGAAAGCGAAGGAAAGCTCTCGGAAGTGTCGGTAATGTCCAACGTACGATACGACCAGCAGGGCTGGGCACGCTTGCAAGATCACGGGACGTGTTCCCCAAGTTCGCGGTAAACGATTCTCCACTCCTACCGTACTCCCAGTCCAACGTGTAACCCTTTAACTTCGGAAACTACACGAGTGGACTTTGCCTGTTACATCCAACAACTTCCGTTCCTCGTGGCACGTTCTTTCCAAGTTATTCCGACACGCGCGCGACCCTGTTTTGTTAATTTTTCCTACCATTCCCGGTTGTTCGGTGTCACGGCAAGATAGAATCGATGGCAAGGAGTAAAATTGTCAACGTCGATGAGACGAAGAAACAAGTGCTGCAAACGAGAACGGGGAATCTCGTGGGAGAATGGGAAATCGTAGCGACGGACGATTGAAATGCCGTAAATCGCGCGATTTCTCTACGAGACACGACCGATTTTAATCGAGTTCCCTGTACCGTTAACCAGAGTTGCTCCAAGTCGAGCAACTTCTGTGTCGAAGACAATGCGCGAACCGTGAACCGTGCGTCAAAGGACAAGCGATACGAGTCTGATTGCGAGCACTCCAGTCACCGCATCGGCCGAAACGAAGTTTTGAATCGTGAAATAACGAGAAACTTGCTCGATCCTGAAATCTCGAAACGCCTCGCACTTTCCACTATTCCTAGATCGTTGCGTAGTTTCGCTTCCAAAGAGTTACGTGAATTGGAGATGGTTCGATCGAGCCACGTTTCGAACCATCACCGCGAAGAATTAAAAATTCACACGTATCGCTTCGACGCCGTCACGTTTACTCCGCCTCCGAACGACCCGTCACCTCGTGAAATCAATGTCTGGCTGGGTCGAGGGAAAACACCGATCCTACTTATACATCTTTGATTGCGTTCTGTCGCGCTTGAGCGCGCCAAGAGGTATACGAATACGTAGGAGAATCGAAAAAATGTAGGTACGAGGGAAAGTACGGACGTGTACTTGGATAGATTGTACGATATCTTGGGAATACTTATCGATTCCTCTCTCCGCGGTACCAGTCTGCGGTGGAATCCAGTCAGACGAAATGAGAAACCGCGCGTAAATCGGTTAGCCGGTCGAGTCGGTCTCCTTCGCGTAAATACTTGCCTCTATCTCGCAGCGTTTCTCGCGATTTACGTTTCCGATCTTCGATCGAACGAAAATCTAGTGGTCGGAAGCCCCGGGCCTGGAATAAACGTCTGCTGCTCGAAGGACTGGAGCATCCGAGAGCGACACGCAATTCCGATTCAACGATTTATTACGTATGTACGCGCTGCGAAAAGCTGCAGTGGCCGCCTCGGGCGAATCTCCGTCCCAGATAGGACCTGGCGCGGTAAATAAAAGCAAGAAAATAGGGGCGAATTGGGTTTACCGTGGTACGCGTCGAGATACCTGTGAGGTCGAATTTGCGTTTTCCACGGTTATTTCACTTTCCAAATATCGCGTACGTTAAACGGGACAACATTTTTCGTAAACCTTTCAGCGATAATTTACTCCTGTCGCTGATGAAAAAAAAAAAAATAAAAAAAACAAACTCCCACTAACCGAAACCTTCCGTCCAAGACTATTCTCCGAAGAGATAGACGCACGATAAGCTAAACGAAAAGTGGTGAATAGGAAAAGAGAACATACCCGATTTCTCGTCGACGGTGGAAGTGATCCCGGCGACGTAGGAAACAGCCTTCGTTAGTCCAATGAGCAACAGTACACTCCACATGTTCTATCGTTGTTCCTTGTTACCTTCGTTACGAATCCCAGCACTTAGAGGCGAAGCAATGGCAAACCACGAGAACGGTGTTAAGTCATCTTCGCGCAGCACCTGATTCACTCGCGGCCTTTTGCTCTATCATCTTACCTATCGGCGTCTTCGTGTCCTCGACAACCATCACCAATCCTTTGGAATCACGCATCGTTGGCGCACCATCGAAACGGTGTCGTTCGACTGGACGATGAACGCGGAGAAAGTCGTACGAGACGACGTCCTTTGAGAAATGTTTATCGTACGCGAGCGACTGGACGCGTCAACGTTAAGCCTGGTCCAGCGCCTGTACGCTGTGCGTTACCGTATCCACCGACTCTCGTGATTTCTCCTCTCTACTTACGCGCTAATTAAAGTCGTCGCGATACCACATCCATAGCCGCGTACCATATCCATAAGCTACGCGCTTCGACGTGCTTCCTCTTTTCTTTTTCCTGCCTTTCATCCACTCTACGCCCGGTATTAAAGCGTTGGACACGCGTAGCAGACTTCGCACCACTAGAAAACATGTCACATTTTCGATCTAACCGCGCGCGACTGCCACCGATAACCTACAACGACGAGCATAATATCGGCAATCACTGGTGACCATGGTATGTCCACCAACGCCGCAGAATTCACCGCACCACCGTCCAACGTCGTTCAGAAAATAACGTCGCTCCGGTCACGATGTCCGGGGCAAACGTTCTTCGAGCGAACCGCGTCCGCCTCCAGTCACCAACCACCAACCGCCAACCACCAACCACCGACCACCGACCACCCTCTGCAGCCGTTGAGATCCAGCCAGAGATTCTTTTCGAACCTCGCGACAACGCTTCGTTGCTCGATTACGCTTCGGACTGGATGAACATTTTTTTAGAAAGAACGACACAGAACATCTACTTTGAAAGAAATCTTTTCAAACCGATTCGACAAACCGTTCCAAATACCCGTTCTCGGTCCACCATAAAGGTTAGGGTAGATAACGATCGAATTTAAAAGATGAACAACTTTTAAGACGAATCAGGCATACATTTTGTTCTTCCATATCGACGAGCGATATAAATTTTTAAAAAGGTCTAAAACCCGCGAGGATGGGAAAGTTTTGCGAAAAAGATGCACCAGACGCGATTAATAATCGGCCATCCAGGAACGAATACGTTCGTTCGTCGACCTTTCCTTAGCTCGATGATCTAAATAAAATACGAAGCACTGCAGAGATCTTCGATCAAATTGGCACACGACAGATTTTCGGTTTGCCTGGAATAGGTCCAAGCAACGACACGAACCACCCAGAGGCCTACGATTTCTCCAATGGTTGGGAACTCCCTGAAATCGATCTCCGCGAAGATTCGATGAGCGTAGCTTTCGATGGATCGCTCGGTCACCAACTTCCAACATCGAGTAACAAATATAAATAAGTTATTCCAGACATTTCTTCGGTTTCGCGCGCTTTTCCGTGCAATCGTTTCGTAGGTCTGCGAGGATGTTCAAATCCTTGGCGCGTCCCTCTTCGAACGTTCGCTCCAATTACCAAAGTTAATCAAAGATACACCAGTTGTCAAACGTTTCCGAGAATTCGGTGAGCCGCGTCGTTCAACGATCCGTTGAAAATTCTTCCGTCACTATCCGAACACAGCCAGAATTCGACACGTGTACGAAGCAACCGCTACTGTCTTGTCACTTGGTCGAGTTCTTTGAGCAACAAATGGTCGAGCGCAACCCGTGCACCGTTGAGACGGAAACAATTTACCGTGCGATCGGTTCGTGCTATTTTTCGTCGATTCGATCGCGTGGAAATTATAAAGGGGTGTAGAAGGCGCGCAAAGAATAATCCGACAAAGTGGATCGACGCAACGCGTAAACACGTGATTCTCGACCGACGGCGGACGGCACACTGACGGAGAAGACGAGCAAACGGCGCGGCGACGGACGCGCAGCCTGCGAAGCCTCCCGAGGAGGTGGCGGTGTCGGAGGAAAAGCTGCGAGTGGGGTGAAAGGGGCTCGTCGTGTACACCGTGCACCGTTAACCCGATACTAAACCAGAAAGGGATGTTTGTCCTACACGAAGGGACGTGCATTCCAATAATACTCCTTGCTGGTCAACATCCGCGAAACGGATGCGTAACGGAACGCACATGCGTTCTACACCATTCAACGACACCCTTCTCATCGGTCAGAGTTCGCCAAAATTTAATCGACCGGCAAATCGGAGACCAACGTCGTGATTTTTCATTCTCGATCGCTAATGCGGACCTCGTTTTCTCAGTCCTTTCGATACCGATTACTCCAATGCTGATTACATTTTTTCCTTTCTTTCCTTTTCGTCGTATCAAGACTCGCGATAACGAACAGTCAAGGGTGATGTTACATCCATCTACCCGGCCTTCCGCTAAAACAATCCCAATAGTTACTTTACACGCGAAAGCCATAGCTGTCTGTACAGCTTCCTATTTTCTTTTCGAATAGAATATTTTCTCGATTCGATAACCAACGACCGATTGCGATTGATTTTTTGGAATTCGCCATCGGTCAAAGGCGAAAATTTAAAAATTACGCGTCAAATAACCAAGCATGTATCCGCGGTAAAATTTTGTACGAACGATACAAATGAAAGCTCGACTCGAGTCGAACAGAGCTTTCGGCAATTGAGCGCAGATGCTTACGCGCACTCGATGGTTCAAGTACGAGTGGTTGCTTGCTGTTAGGCGTCGAAGACGGTTTGTACAAGGAGTCACGAGGAGAAGGAGGGACGGAAACGGTGGATGGGGCAAAGGACAGGGGCCGCAGGGCGGAAAAGATCGAAATAGGGTGAGAGACCTTCGGGTGAAAGAAGCGGATGAGGAAGCAGATGCTCTCTGACTGGTGTCACGGATCATGGTCATCTTAAAAGCTCCTGAAAGGCAGGAATGCCACTCGCGCTTTCTGAAAGCTATCTTTTCGACGAGGGAATGGCTTACTCGAGGCTGCGCACACGTGTGTCACCTTTCACGATTGCGTCGGTACGTGTAAAAACGCGAAAGGGTTTCTCGGCTACGAAAACCGCTACCCTCCTTTCGGGGTAATGACTTTACTCGTTACCAGTGGTGAGCTTGCTCGATAAAGGAACCGTCGGCAAAAGATTAATAACTCTCTCTCTCTCTCTCTCTCTCTCTCTTCTCGTACATTCGATTTCCGCCGAAGAGTGACAAACCGAGAAATAGGTAAATTGGTAAAAAAAAAAAAAAAAAAAAATTGTTCAACGCGTTTCGTTTCTTTATTACTGTTTAACGCGTATTATTGTAACAGCTGTCGCAAAAATCACGCTTAATTGGAATGCAACGTGAAACTACGCGACGTTTCAGCTGGCACGAATGTCAGAGTTGCGCCAAGATTGCGCCTCGAGTTTTCGAAGCTTGATCGAGCGACGTTACACAGAAGTCGGCTATTAACGCTACCATTAGACTCGCGGGTCGCGCGACGAGGTAAAAAAACGCTGTGGTATCGTGAGATCCAAACTTGAGATTAGAACACTGCTTTCTTTCACGCAACGCCGTTTACTCGATCTTTAGAAAGGCACCGGACTACCGCGAACTTGGCAATTTTCGAAAACGAGCACCTCCTCGAAATAGTGAACCGCGATTTTACCTTCGTTTACCGGTTCAACGTGTCTTTAGACTGAAACTGTTTTCGACGTTAAAAACGATAACCATCGGAGGACAACGAACACCGATTCCATCTAATCGTTACAACGGTTTGTAATTGAATTATTAATGGAGATGTTATCGATCAGCCAGCCGTTGTAATTTACTTTTATAATTCGCGATGAGATACGGTGCGAGGCAAACAACCAGGTAGGGAAAACAGATCGTTCACAGCGATCGCAATGTATAAAAGCCGCTGTAAATATAACGTGCCAACAACTCGTTATCGCACTCTGTTCGATTTTTCGTCAAATTTGCAACGAAATGTAGTATTGGAAAACGTGAGGAGCGAAAGCAGTTTTTTGCCAATACAATATAATCTATATAAAACGATTTATCGCGTGAACAGTATGTTGTAACACACACCGATACGCATCGATGATTTGTTAAATAACCCCAACGTATTTTTCTTTTATTTTAGTTGCTCGCATCGAGCAACATTTTATTCGAAAAAAGGAAAACAACGCGGCTGTTTCTTAGCGAAACAGACATTAGTATTCTATCGTTCGTAACGTCGGAAGTGTCCGCGCTTCGAAACAGTTTCCCTAGACACCCGCATGCGGCACTACCTGCCAACTTAAACCTATAGTTATCTCTATTATCGACGCTCCATGAGCTATCTCGTCGATGATATCTGTGATGATATTTATGAATGGACGATTCGTCTCGTCGACTTCCGTGTCCTCACCGACGAGATGCAAGCACGGACGAGGTATAGAATAAACATAACATCCAATCCATTTTTGTCCAAGTTCTCGGGGGCACGCGTACCCCCTTACCATTTTAGTGTCAATCTCAATGTTACCGATTCAGCATAGAATTAGATTACAGCATTAATAGTGGTTAGAATTAAAAGTAAACGCAGCTAGCAAGTTACGTAAATTAAAATAGCCTGGTGTATACAGGCCGAGAGGTTTAAGTAAAAATACTTAAATATCTCTATTGTTTTTAACTGAGACCAAGTTACATTATTTTAAAGGGATTATTTTATCTATCGATAAAAGAAAATCTTTTCACGAGCTTAGTTTTTTTACGAGATTCTAAACTTGTCAATGTTCGTTGTACGGAACAATGCATTTTTTCCATATTCTTATAGAATTGGCATTTCAGAACATTGGACACCAAGTCCCATAAGATGTTACATGTGATATAAGAGTAGACAATTCACCGTATGGATTTTCATGACCCATCGTAACTGTCGCACCAACTTACAATTTCGATAGTGATTTTAGCGTCCTCTAGTCTCGAACAACAGTCGCATGATAAAATATTTTCATACTAAACAAGTGTTGGTAACGAGAAACGATACAGTTATGTAAATGCATGTTTGTCTGTAGCAAGATTCAACGATAGTCGATCGAATCGAAAAATCGTCACGTTTTGTCGGAATGTAAGCGAACCAGCCGTCTCTGAAATGTCCGTAGCACGCATAAGATTTAAGAAAATTTCCGTAATCTACTCTTATATCTGTAATAACACGCAATATGTACGATTGAACACATTTCTCTTTCCGAATAATCTAACATGAATTAGATTTATAAAATGCTTCACGCAGAAATTGTACTCTATTTTTCTCTATCTTAACTTTTGTCTCAACGCTAGGATCTTAATACCAAAGTTCAAAGTTCAAAGTTCAAAGTGCAAAGTTCAAAGTTGAAAAAGAAACTTGTGAAATTTCAAATGTATCAAATGTATCTTGAATCTAACGCGTAGTTCTTAGCTCGGTATCGTATTCCAAAGAATACACTTTGAAAGAAAACGATACCAATTAGCAGATCTCACCACGAGGAGGCGACTACGCCAGAGACCCGCCCCTACGGGCAACCCTTTGTCTCAAAAACGTTTTATCTTGCTTGAAAGAAAATAAAAAAAATTACCCTACCGACACTTTATTAAGTTCGTATCTCGCGAAACAGAATTCGATTCGGTAAAACTCTAAGACTCTGATACTCTACGTTCGCGACGCTAATACCATTATCAAAAATTCTTTACAAACTCTAACTATCGATTAAAATGGGAATCTAAGGAAAGTATAAAAAACGCAAATAAAAAAGTAAAAGTAGCGACGCGCCCAAACACAAGATAACTCTACGCTTTTGCATTCTCTACGAGAGATTCGCTCCCGACTCGAATCAAAACCGCTACGATGCGTCTTGTACCTTATACGAGTCGACGAAGACACCATCCGAAGACCGACAGGCCGATGGTGCTCGCAGGGGCCAGGTCAAGGGTCGAACAGGCCTAGCAGCAGAACGCACGAGCCCCGCGACAAGGGGGTAGGTGGCAATGGACCGCCCCGTGCCGATTAACCGCAGGCACGTACAACGTACAGGGCCGTGCACGAGTCGAGTTACATTCGGATTAGTTGAAAATGATCGCTGTACGTAATAAAAATTCCAATTGCTGGAAAATTATTATGTTATTTCGGCGTTCAACAATTTTTCGATTCGTGCAATTTGTATCGATTTGGTGCAAGTTAATATTACAAATTGAAACTTAATATTAAAAACGTTTATTATCGTACACTTGAGCTTTATCCGGGAACAAATTAATTTGTTATCAAATTTTTCTTATTACACACTATTAATTTTGTTCGATCCGGTTGCATTTTATTTTCTATAACGATCTCGTTTATCTTTTTGGATGCATCGTTGTACGAAAATTTTTGTATGACTATTATATAACTATTATATATACCTAGCTACTAATTTATACTAAACGAAACGAATAAACTAAATTAATAATCTAATGTAATTAATAATATGTTAAAAATGGTAATAATCTGGTGTGCTCTGTTGGAAAAAGGTTCGCATCGACAGCGACGAAAAAAGAAAGCGAGAAAGTAAGAAAATTAATTCAGAACCACATATGCGCAGAACCATCGCGACAAAATTATACAAAAGTGTTTATTAACAATTACAATTACGTGCATACATCGTATAGGTACTAATTAAGCTCGTTCGTATACAAAACTACGCGAGTATCGATTTATCCAGAGAAATTCTTTTTCCTTACGAACAGAATCGTTTCCGCGTAATCAATCTTATCGTACATAAATTTCAGATACAGAGAAGCAACTTGGTGACTTCTGGAAGTCAAGATGGTTGTCCAGCAAAAACAGCTCTTCTTAATTGGTAATCTTCGCTGGTACTTCAAAGCACGCAATCGTGTAATTTCCATCCATCAACGCGTAGTGAATAACCATAGAAATCTGCGAAAAAGCCACGTACTTCTATATATATTTATCACTTTCAATACCATAGCTGATAAATGAAAATGAAAAAAATAAATAAATAAATAAATAAATAAATAAATAAAGTTTGCTAGTTCTCAGCATGTTATATCACAAATTCGTCTTATAGAATTCTCTCGTCTTCGATAACAGAGCATCCAACTTGTTACTAATGTTGGATCTACTAGTTACGATACCGCTTATCTATTCGATAAATGGCCAGTGTACGAATCTGAGATAAAAATTTTCGCGCGGACCAATGAAAAAAGATCGAACCGAAAAGAAGCGCTTACCGTAGGATAGATTTGTAAGACGGGAAACTCTCGCTTATAGATGTACTCGACACCTTTCTTCAGAGAGCATCCAACCGAAGTTCCGTCCGTGTTGAAAATGTTGTCGCAAGCATTCGTTCCATCCACGCCGACGAATGGCAACGGCACTCCGAGAACGGCAGCGTTTACAGAGTTCACCACATTCTCGAGATCCTTCTCGGGCACGAACTTCTGTTCGATCGTTGCCTTCGTCCTGCGTTTCAATTTGCACGGTGGCACGTCGCAGCCGGAGATCTTAATCTGATTGGGATCTTGGTATTTGTCTTCTATAAAAATGTTCATCGGTTAAAAAATTGTATCGTAAAGCCGAATCGTGTTACACAATTGGACGCCTCTCTTGAACGTCTCTCCTCTTTTTCCAGTCAGATGATTCTTTTTGTTATCGTAAATCAAAGAATACGTTGTAGCGTTTGAACGCGGCATTAGTATTAATAAAGATGCAACGAGTCGACTGGATTTACATAGCTCAACGGGAATAACCGAGTTTCTCTGGTTTGGAGTAATCGATCGGTATTCAACTTTAACGCGATAAAAAATACGCGTTGTTATTCTACGACAGTGGAAATACTTCACGCACACTGCACCGTACACGAAATTATATTTTTTTTTTCTTTTTTTTTCGATTCGTGCAAACGACCATCATTGTGAAACAGAACCTATGACGCGTGCATCGTTAACACGAAATAAAATGAAATTTTGCTATCGCGTTCGAACAACGTGAACGTTGACCAATTTTAAACCAATCGATAATTTGTGATAACTCGCGAACGTAGGGAGATATCCTCGGTGAATCGTTAACAAAAGTTAGAACTCGAACCGTAAACGAGGAAACCGATCGGACGAATGGAAATCTTTTCGACGCCGACAATGGACTTTGAAACCGGTCGCGCTATAATTGTTAGACCACGCAGGTAAAACTGTTTACGACTTTGTCCAGAGAACTTTATACCCGAAGGATTGAATTTCCGTCGAAATTGTAGGATAGAATGGGAAAAAGTAAAATTTTCTTGTACTCACCAGTGCCGCAATGGTTGACTTCGGTTGCACTGGCAACCACGAGCAGAGCTACGAAAAGGAATATAGTTGCCCTCAACATTCTCGGTGAAAGTGCGGCGTGTCCTCGCAGAATAGTTTGTGGGTAAATAAGTACCGGTCGTCCTCGCTCGCTCCAATCAAGCCAAAGTCCGGCTCTCGACTGAGAATTGCCACGGGATGCAACGTTATGACCGGTCGTTCGTCAAATTTCACTTTAAATAGATTCCCCTTCCTAGAGAAGACAGTCTTCCGGTGGGGATAAAAGAGGAAAGCGCATCACGCATGGAAGGGATTCTGTACATTTATGAAGCTTACGGAAGATACGGTACGAGGTGGACGATGCATAGAACGTCAAAAGCACGTGCATACGATGGATCGAGTCAGGATCGAGTCGCGATCGAATCACGTTTGCAAAGAATCGCAAGGTCTGTTGCTTCCTCGGCAGACACGAACCAAACCGAGCGGTTCGTAGAGAACAAAAATGTTCGGTCGCGTTTCCAAGGCTGACATTTCCCGATAGAACTTTAATTTCTTTTCTTTTTTCTTGGCCATTGGCTCGGACCAGCGGCACGGTCGAGCTTGTGAACGGAAATGAAACGAACCGGCATGGTCGCCAAGAACAAAGTACCGGAAATTAACAACGCTATTTCGCTTCTCTGCTCCTCTTACAAATGAAATTCCTAGTTTCCGCTTACAAGAATTACCTCCTATTAATGCTCGTAAACCCGATGCGTACCCAACGTTCGTTCCTTCATTATTGGTACCGAAATTCATATTTTTCTCTTCTTTTCCGAAAAATTGAAATCGATTTCATTTGTTCCTCGTGCTCGGTATACATAAATACTCTCCGATCGATGTCCTTCGTTCTGTTAGCTCTGATAAAAAACGTTACAAAGTTTGCCTGAAATCGTGTTACCGTGACTCGAAATGTATACAAAAAGTAAAAGATAGCACGTATCGTTACTGTGTTTCATCGTCGCTTAAGCTCGTCCATTGAGTTTGAACGCGATAACGATCCTCGTACGATCCTGTTTAGGTAGACGATAATAGGAAGAACACGTGTTGCCGGAGGACACGAAATGCAGCCCGTGAAGTAGAAAGTCGGCCAGAATACCAACGAGGAGGTACTAGCGGCAGTAACCTTGAGGCAGGAAAAATGAATTCCCGATGAGTTGGAGACGGTACGCCTCGACTTCCTTATACCTTGATCAGAGTGTCGCAGAGTGTCGCAGAGTGTCTCCAAACATGCTACACATATACGTTCACGGGTTTCATCTTTCGACCAGTTTGACAGTTTTCTTTTCTTTATGGCGGATGGAGTCGAGAAACTGAATCGTCAAACCTAATTTAGAGTAAATTTCACTTTTCTAACCGTTATACCCCAGCGCTTGTTCGATCGTTTATCTCGTTTATAAACAATTTAATTGAATAATTAGAGCGGCCGTGGCGTTGTTACGTATTCGATGGGAACTACGTTCATCTACGCGTCTCGAACGATCGAAATTGACGACAGGATCGTCGAGCGGAAGCGAGTCGAGAATCGCGATCCGCGGTATACGTAAAAATCATAGTTTGACGATCGCGTGTTATACCGTGTGTGTCGATTCTCGGAAACGCTGGGTAAAAAACGCGTTCGTCAAAACAATCGTGCAGGCTGCGCACGGACGAACACGGATTTACCAGTCTTTGCGCGTATATTTCTCACCGAGAGAAGCAATTCCGCGCTCGGTTTCCTTGACGCCCAACTTCCGGATCCAAACAAGTTTTTTCTATTCGATACAATTGTACAGACGCCTCCTTACTTTTCTATATCGTGCGCGCGCAAACGATGTTGCTAAATAAAAAACGATGAATCTTTTCTTTCCAATTTACCTCGCGGCAACGCGTTCGCTCCGATACACGCGTAGATATTCCGAGTAACCGAAACCGTCGCGTCAGCGTTAACGTTATTCGAAACTGTTTGGATACAAAAAAAATCTCGTAGCAAAGTTGAATCCGAAGATATGTTTTCATATTCTAAAATCTGAAAACTAACTTGTTAAAAGTATAAGAAAATTATACCAGAAATCAATGTAAACTGGACAATATGTAAACGCGTGGCAAATAAATTCGAGTCGTCGTTGCTCGAATTAAAAATTTTAAATAACTCGTTCCTCTTTCGCACCAGTGCATTTATATGTGTAGTTGTACACTGGCTATATTGAGGAACATTGGTACCCATAGTAAAAAAAAAATGACTATTTTCCAAAGATCGCACCAATGTTTCTTGCAAGATCTCTCTTTCTCCGCGTAGCTCCTACAAAAGCAATTATTTCATTTCGAGTAATTAGAACATTGTACAAGGTACTAACTCGATTCTATCCGCTATAAGTAACTACGTCTTAATTTTCCATGAAACTTTGATCTTCTGAGAACGTTTCCTCGAGGATAAAGGAGAAAAAAAAAATTTTTTTTCGTACAAAATAGCTCCGTCGAATACGCAACTGATCGATGCAATTGTTGCAAAAGAATGGAAGAAGGTTCGAATAAACTATCGCGTAGAAAAGTATAGCTTAGAATTGCAGACGTATGCTTTTCTGCTTTTCTGCTTTTCTGCTTTGCGGTTGTAGAGACGATATCGCTTTCATCGCGGTTCAATGAGTTGCGTATTGCTAACTTGCATAAATATGACACTGTTTCACGCGGAAGATCGCAGAGCTTCGCAGAAATAGCGTTGGCAATATTCGATGAGCAAACAGAGACGGCCAAGAGTGGAATCGTCGAACGCGAGCCACCAACGAAGGATAACTCGGCGATTATGATACGTTGGTAAAAATTTTCCCAAACAAGAACAGTTGTCTCGAAAGCGTAATATTTACATAAACGATATTTATATTTGTTTATCGTTCGATTCAAGCAAGTACCAGAAGTTTAAAGAACAATTCTTTCTTTAGAAACAAAATATACAACGATCTGTTTTATCTACCGCTAGCAAAGAAAACGCAAGCATAAATCGATTCGGTTTTCTATTTTTTTTCACGAGATGTCATCAGGATTCAATTGCGAGATCGATGAAGCTTCGTTCACGCTGGTCGCAATGGTTCGAATTTTATTCCGATCTATAGAGTTACGCGTTACGAGACATATGTAGAAATCGTATCGCATACAAGGTAGAACTAATCAATTTGTTCCCAACCATTTCTCCTCCTTTATAACGTATTTTAATCAGTTGGCGTACAGGCTAAGTATAATTTGAAAAGCATGTCGCCTCCAAGGAAATAAAGCGACACGAAACGAGAAGCATTTTTGATTTATATCGAATGGTCCACGCTGCGCAGCTGGAAACATGTATCCGGCACAAAAGGGATATATAGGACGCGCGAGTGACTGCCGTAAAGAAAAAATTCTCAGCTCTAAAAGCTTTTTACGAACCTTCTGATGGACGTTGCGGACGTTAAAGCACCTATCCATAAAAAAGAAAAAAAACAATGTCACTGGATCTCGCGAGCATATTTCTAGAGAAACTTCTCGAGGAAATCGTGATTCGAATCAGTTCAATTCCAGTTGTCGACGATGGCAGATTTTTACCGATGCAAAACTACCGGTACCAATATCGTTAACGGTGCTACTGTCGCGATGAATTCGTTTCATCCAAGGGGTCGTTTCCACCAAACTGTCCGAATATCCGGCAACGCTTCGAACGATTCGCGGTTTGCAGTTGCACCAGTCCGAGATCTATTTCTGAACAGGATGTATTTATAACTATCCTTACCTTTCGTGGGTCGAACTACGTACCGGCACTCACGTAAATGGTATTGCGACCGTCTCAACCTCTTTTCGAATCCAATATCTCACGGAGCGCGCTTTACAGCGAATAAAGTGCATCCTCCATACCTGTTCAGCCGGGGAAGACGAGTTATATAGTCGTTGGAAAACGCTTTCGTAATGGACAAAACTACTTAACTCGTCAACGACTTTAATAATTACGCGCTTTTCAGAAACGTCAAGATACCCCTCGGTGGTATATCTCACGATGCTCCTTTTGGGATTTTCCAGTCACGCTATTGCGCCGATCCTTTCCATTTTGATTCGTTAACGAATTCGTGATAACCACCACGCTATAAATGAACCCCGTCCTATCGAAAAGGAAACGAACGAAAGCCAAACGACGCGAGCACTCGTAAAAATAAAATCGCGTTGTCATCCCTTTTCCGAATCAAAATCACAGCCCTATCGAAGAAACGGAACCGTCTGCCAACAGTTCCTGGGATAATCTCGGAAAAGCGGGATAAATAACCAGACGGCTCGTAGACCTAACCGCTCACTTGTTTATATTTGGATACCGATGCATTCTGCGATCCCCTCGCACTTTGCATCGCATTCAGACCCACCGTCGTTCGTTTCGTAAGCATTACCGTATTCTACCGTACAGTTTGTCGTTTTCGTTATATTTGCCATCAGGTGCAACTTGTTACGCAACTATTTGCTTCTCCCGATGAATCGAAAAACATATCGGCAAAGAAAAAAGGAGAAAAAGAGAAGGACGGTTATTAGATGAAATTTTTACGTCGCGACCTTCACGCGCGAAACGTTGCCACGAAACCCCAACCTCTTCTCGGAACGACTCGATCCAGAGGAACCGACCTGGATACTTCGCATTTCAACTTACGGCCAGTTCAAATTTTAGCGACACGTGTTTCCCGTTCGCCAGAGAAAGCATAACGTCCCGGACAAATTGTTTACGGTTCGACGAGTATCGTGGGAGAAATCTCAATCTTCGAAATTCGGTAAGGAATGAGAAAGGGAAACGAGACTCGCCAAGTTTTGTTTTTCTTCCTCTCGCTCGACGGTATCGGTCCTTGGTTTCGAACGAATTTCCCATGTCACGATGGACGTGAATCCCTGCCACATGATACTGTTTTGACCGATATTATGGGCCGACGGTAGGTCGATGAAGAAAAAAAAAGAAAAAAAGAAAAAAAGAAAGAACGGTCTATCGGTAGGGTGTACCGTTCGGTAGAAGAAGAGACGAAAAGAAGAGGGAACATTCCCATGAGATGCTTCGGGAAAGAGGGTTTTCAAATTAATCGAAGTGTTCTCTGTCAAACAAAAGCTTATTACATATTAGCTTGTCCCGGTTCGATGCAAAGAAATTTCTTTTCCTCTGAAAATGGAACCGAGAATGTTTGTTTCTCTCGAAGCTCTCGTTCCGTCTTCATTTTCCATCCAATTTTATTACAGTGTAAAACGCGATGCTATGCAACGAAAGACACAGGTTCGCGCAACTCTGTCTAATAAAGTAGTTCCTTTGAAATACGAGACTCGATAATAAGCGCGAAGCTCGTGAACAATTAGAGAACCGCTTGATAAACCGGACCGTTGAAGTCATCCGCGCAAATGGTTCCAGAGAATTAAAGCGAGCCGAGTAAATATCAGAAATTGATATCGTCCAATTGCTCGTGCATTGAAATAAAGTATTATGCGTAGTCGTACCGTGGTAGCGATGCGCTTGTATAGAAAAATACAATTATATTCTCGCTCTATCCACTGAAAAAATGATGGCGATTACCTTGTTACCCGGAACGATTCACCTTACGTGTCTCTGCGTTTCGAACTCAACAGGGTNGATGAAATTTTTACGTCGCGACCTTCACGCGCGAAACGTTGCCACGAAACCCCAACCTCTTCTCGGAACGACTCGATCCAGAGGAACCGACCTGGATACTTCGCATTTCAACTTACGGCCAGTTCAAATTTTAGCGACACGTGTTTCCCGTTCGCCAGAGAAAGCATAACGTCCCGGACAAATTGTTTACGGTTCGACGAGTATCGTGGGAGAAATCTCAATCTTCGAAATTCGGTAAGGAATGAGAAAGGGAAACGAGACTCGCCAAGTTTTGTTTTTCTTCCTCTCGCTCGACGGTATCGGTCCTTGGTTTCGAACGAATTTCCCATGTCACGATGGACGTGAATCCCTGCCACATGATACTGTTTTGACCGATATTATGGGCCGACGGTAGGTCGATGAAGAAAAAAAAAGAAAAAAAGAAAAAAAGAAAGAACGGTCTATCGGTAGGGTGTACCGTTCGGTAGAAGAAGAGACGAAAAGAAGAGGGAACATTCCCATGAGATGCTTCGGGAAAGAGGGTTTTCAAATTAATCGAAGTGTTCTCTGTCAAACAAAAGCTTATTACATATTAGCTTGTCCCGGTTCGATGCAAAGAAATTTCTTTTCCTCTGAAAATGGAACCGAGAATGTTTGTTTCTCTCGAAGCTCTCGTTCCGTCTTCATTTTCCATCCAATTTTATTACAGTGTAAAACGCGATGCTATGCAACGAAAGACACAGGTTCGCGCAACTCTGTCTAATAAAGTAGTTCCTTTGAAATACGAGACTCGATAATAAGCGCGAAGCTCGTGAACAATTAGAGAACCGCTTGATAAACCGGACCGTTGAAGTCATCCGCGCAAATGGTTCCAGAGAATTAAAGCGAGCCGAGTAAATATCAGAAATTGATATCGTCCAATTGCTCGTGCATTGAAATAAAGTATTATGCGTAGTCGTACCGTGGTAGCGATGCGCTTGTATAGAAAAATACAATTATATTCTCGCTCTATCCACTGAAAAAATGATGGCGATTACCTTGTTACCCGGAACGATTCACCTTACGTGTCTCTGCGTTTCGAACTCAACAGGGTGCCGAATTAAAAGCTAGTAAACTCTATGATAGAAATTTCGAAACATTATAGTTACGTAATGCATTTGGCCGTTCGCTGTCGTTTTTGTACAATGCCGAGGTGCCCCCTGCTCGTTGTTGAAACCGTGCCCTTTGATACGCAAGACTCGATGTCCAGCTAGCATTAAGTGACTTACGACGTTTTCACCGTGGGCAGACGGAAATAACGTTATGGCGTGCACGAGCAACAAGAGAACAAGAAACGTCGCGAGAAAGGGAAAAGGGGAGAACACTCACCGGAGAAGCAAGACGAACGCGTACGAGAAAACGGTCGTGAGAACGAAAAGGGAATCTTTGAAGAGAGAAGGGTAGGAATGAGAAGAAATGGAAAAAATAAAGAAATATCGCCGCGTAGAAGCAACTAGAGAAAATACGATCGAAGCAAGCTAGAACGAGGGAAAGCGAACAAATACTGAGCGTCGAAGGAAGATGGAGACGAAGAGATACGAACAGATACGAGAAGAGAGAAATCTTCGTTTTTCGATGGGACAGGTGCATGCCTCTATTTTGGCAAACTCTGTGGGAAATGTTTTGTCCAAACCGCTATAAAATCGCGACATTCCTTGGCTTCGTTTCTCTTCGACTTTAACCTGTTCCTTCTAGTCTCTTCGGCTCTCTCTTTAGCCTGTTCGCTAACTCGCTGAAAGCGAGCCACAAATGATATTGCTTTCTCTTTTCTTCCTTCCTTCCTTCCTTCCTTCCTTCCTTCCTTCCTTCCTTCCTTACTTCCTTCCTTCCTTACTTCCTTCCATCATCCCCGAAATGCGGTACGAAAATTGTACAATGTTTCGTTTAATACCTTTGCTAAGGGAACGCTAAGCCTGTTTTCTTTATCATTGAATAAGTCTGCGTTTGACGCAAATGTCCGCACAATGGCGAAATTTCTTCCTGAACGCGTTAATTCTCTTTCTCGAAAACATTTCTATAAACGGTCTTGGCTCGTCAAACCGTGGCAACAATAATAAATTCCTTTACAACGGATCCAATTTAGTTACGGTGACGAAACACGTAACTAGAACGCGAAAAGAATGCCAATATTTCCTCGAAAAACTCAAAGAATTCAGGAATGTCGAATTCTTAGCGCCAGAAAGTTGAACAGAAAAGGCAGCGCCTCGGCATCCTCGTTGCTTCGTTTTTCCATTTCCTTCGTCAAGCTTCTTTCCTTCTTTTTTTCCTTCTCTTTTCCTTTTCTTCTTTCTTTCTTTCTTTCATTTTCTTTCTTTTTTTGCTCCTTGTTTTTCCGTTCTGTTTCGTTTAACATAATCTTACCATAATAATTTTAGCTCGCGTTAGATGCTCCTCGAGTGCAGCGACAACCGTGAACCGTGAGCATACGCAATGGTCGTACTAAAATTATTCCATTTCCATTGGAGAGGATTCCGCACGTTCTCACGATTTTCTTTTTCACCGAGAACGCAGGGACGCGACGTCGAAAACTCGTCGACGTCGATGGGCGTCCTCATTAACGTACACATTTTAATTCTCGCGAAGGATCATCGCCGGCGTTAACGCTGCAGCCAACATCGCTGCCTTTATTGAAATTCAATTCTCCCATGGTACGCGTCTACTTTTTTACCCGTCAGGAATTTTTCTGACATCCGGTGAATTAGCTTTCTTCTCTGCTTCTCGATGATATCGTTCCTCGCCGTCCGTTTACAGCGGCATTTATTTACGAAACTTTCGGAGGGGAGACAAAAAGAGATCGTTCCGGAACGACGGTGCTAAGTGGAAACGAAAAAGCTAGGCGCCTACGAAAAATGTAACAGAATCGAGACACCGCGTGCCTTCAAGATTTATCGATGCATTAGGACTCGTGATGCCGTTTCGTCGCTTTCTTTAACAAAATGCTTGGAACGTAATGTTCTGCTTTATTTAACGCTTTCCGATAAAAGTGCGTTGGTTTGCTGCAATAGTATATCAAGTACCTACGCGCACGGTAACGTATCGAGTAACGATTTATATATATTTAACAAATCATTTTTATTTCTCGCACAGCAGCGAAAGAAAAAAGAAAGGAAAAAAAAACAAAGAGAAAGAAAAACAGAATGTATATAATCGTATGCGTGAAACGTTTATAAAACTGATCGTAGAAGTACGCAGATACTTCGACGAGCTAAAGCAAGCGGACGTCAAGCTCTGTTTCAGGAACGCGAGAATTTATCCCTGGACAAAGAAGCAAACAACGGTCAGAGGCGATGCCCTTGAGAACTTATGTATTGGGTTCGCTCTAGGAAGCGAGACCTCCCTCGGGTATTAACAAATGTTTCCTATTAAACGCAACTACATCGGTTGGTCGGAATAATTAGCGGCACCGAACTACGTATGTGCGTACATATATGATTCCATATGGGGCATCGTTGTGGGATTTCTGAGGATTCATTCGCGAGAGAGTCGTAAACTCGGTGATCGGAGTGGGGGACAGTGGTGGATATGGTTCTCGAAGGGTGCCGGAAATGCCTCGGGCCTGTGAATCATGGTGGCCACGCGAAAACACCATAAAAATAATACGGCTGTGTCACGATAGGCCAAGCGTGACTCATCCTTCGACACTAGTCCCTGGAACCACCGATGGATCTTACTTCTGAAGACTGGATCGATAAGCCATGGGGTTTCCTGGTGGAAGAAACGGAAGGGTGTATCCGCTGCAGGGGTCCGCTCTTAACGTCTCGACCGCCGACGAGGAATAGGAATTGCGACAAACCACACTCTCAATGTTTCAAAATTGTCGTTCCTCGGACGGATCTTCGAATTGAATATTTAGCATCGCGAAAAAGATTCCAAGCGAGCGTTTCGAAATGGCCAGGCTGCGGTTTAATTTTTGAAATCGATTTATCCCGGTACGATGGAAATATAGGTGGGATGTGTTTATGCAGATGATACAATCCGACCAAAAGATACAGGAATGGTTATATATAATATAAATATTAATGGGCCAGGAAACAAGCTGCGTCTCGTTTCGTATCGCCGCATTCAGATTATTATCGATCGCTTTCAATTCTCGTTAGTCATTGCAATTCGTTCCATTCGTTTCGCTCGTTTCGTTCGTTTCGTTCGTTCCGTGTCGTACGCTTTCCGAGACACGAACGTGACATGTATATTTCAATGAGTCACTGATAAGTAGAACCTGAAGTTTGCTTCTAGACAAACTTGAAGCGAACGATGAGTAACAGCTGGAGACGATTCGGGTCGGTTAAAGCGTTGCAGAATCTTGTTGCAATCGACAGTCTGGTCGAACGCAAAATTGGGTTACCCGGTGTTGCAAAATGCAAACACGAAATATACACCAATTTTCTATATCGAACAGGCCGATCAAAATTAGCGACGAGGTTGCTAACCGTGCAACAAGAAAACCAACGGCACCAACGCGATATAAACCTTAATCCTAAATGATTCGAAGCCAAACATTTGACCGGAAGTATCATATTCGTGGCCCGCATACGGTCGATTTATCCAGTGGAAAATCAAGGATGCTTGTTGTTTACGCAACCTCATAAACCTAACTCATGATTAACCATTGTCATTGTTAAATTAAAAAATATAAAAGCCTGTATTTATCAATGGTGGAAACGTGTTATGACACTCCGTGAACATGGGACAGGATTTATCTCGCTGGCTATATAAACCCTGACGCGTCCCGCACACGTGTCGCGAGCTTAAACGGTTTTGATAATAACTTTATCCAAATTAATCGAGACGATGGGCGCGCGTGAACGCAATAGCACCGTTTAAGGACCACCTACGGGACCCCATAAATTTCGCAGCAATTCACGACAATTACGTCTCTTCTATAATTCTATTATTTATACCCCGCAAGGGCTGAAGCTGACGTACTTTATCCACGGGAGGGATGCTAGATATCGATCTGCCTTTTCTCGACCGCACTCGTTCTCGCCGAATTCGAGATACACGGTACCGAGAGAAAGGGAGCCGAGTAATACGGCCCCACACATTGCCGCTTGCTCGCACACATTCTCCCCCGCGCCGAGACCACGAGCTAGAGATTCGACGCTCGATGACGAAGGGGGTGGTTTAATGGCAGCTGCGATGAACGCGTTCGAGAAATATTTGGAAAATTCTGGTCGATACACGCCGACGGGTCTATACACCCATCTCGTCGATGCAACCGAGCATTTCGACCGACTCGTGAGATAAAGAACACGTGATTCGGATTTTTTAAATGCTTCTTTTCCGAAAAGATCGTTTTTAGGATAGCGTTGCTAATCGAATCAGCAGCCGTTGAAAGCGAACGCTGTTGTCACATTCAAAACTGGCGAAGAAGAGAATCGGCATAAAATGCGGAATTATTTAGCTTAAAAAAGCAAAAACGGCACTTGTACGAAAAATAAACGAAGAACGTACACCGACGGCATTCACTCGTACCCAACCAAGTAGATAAAATTTAACCAGATTCAAGCGACTGGCCAACGATTGTACATTGATCCTCGACAGATTTTAAACACGCAACATTTTCTTTTGTTTTCTTTTTTTTTTTTTTCTCGTTTTAGAACATTTTTGAAGTTTAACAAATTTCTTTCTATACTCGTTCGAAAGTTGAAAATCCGTTCCATCTCTCACTCTCTTTCTCTTCCTCTGTCTCTTGGTTCCAATTTTTCGTTACTTTTCTGTAAACGCGACAGGAACGCAATCGCGGCAAAGAATTTAAAGCCTGTCAGATTTTTGCAAGCGAATCGTCACCCTCGATTCCAGATTCGTACATTCACGTGGGTGCGTGTGGTCGGCCGGTCAAAAAGAGGGTGTAGGTATTCAACGAGGGAAACGCGAGGATTCTGAAAATAGATTCGCCACGAACCGAGAGGCAACATTAGAAACTCCGTGCGTATAATGCCTCTCTACCGGGTACAGAAACAGCCTGGTTTCTCTCGCCCAAGGCCTTGCCGCTTTTGATTATGAAAAAACGACAAACGTAAATACACGTGGAAACAAAGCTTCCTCTTGTCCATTGATCTTGTAAATTACTCCAAACATTGTTGAACTTGCGATTTATTTTGAGTTGTGTTTAAATGCATCTTTCGTTGATCTTACGATTACGAGAAACGTGATTCTTTACCGACATTTATTTGTTCTCGTATCCGATTCGCAGAGAAACGCGTGCTTTCATTGGACCAAGAAACGAAACAGGAAGAAGATGGTAAGAAAAATGAATAGAAACAAGCGAATCACGCCAACGAGATAAATGTTTCGAGCAATCCATCAGACTGAACGCAGCCATTGGAGCGAGGAGTTTCTCCTCTCAGGAGGTATTCCCGACCCTCGACCCTGTCGGTGACTCCACCCTCGATGAATATACCGTATAGTTTCCAGCCCCCTCCTCCCCACGTTTGCGTAATCGTCTGTACAATGATACGTCAGAAACTCACCCCGCGTTTATTCCACCGAGCCAAACTCGATTTCGTCCAGAGACACGCGGCGGAGCGAAACGTATGCGTTTCCAACCTTCCTACCCTATAAGTATACTTCGCCTCGCGGCTGTGTTTTTACGAAACCCAATATTTTCCATTCAATATGGGTGCCCTTGAAACAAATCTTTGGAAATTAGTTAACAGTTTCTGTATTTAATGAAACTCAGTGTATTAATAGATATTATAGAAATTTGTTCTTCAATTGGTATTTTCACGTAAAATAAGTTTGCAATTATTAGTGACGCAAAAAGTGGAAAGACGGTAGGGGGTAACAATTACGGAAAAAGGAAGGTTCCTGGAGGGCGCAAACGAACGACTCGAAAAGAATTTCGCGCGCGTCATTAACCCCAATGCATCGCGGTGCATCTGTAACGCGGTTCACGCGCGTTAAGATGCGTGTGCATTAGGAGAGCGGAGTCAGCCGTGGTTAAAGGAGTGCGTGTGCGTGCTGAACTGCGTGTTCTTCGGGCTGGGTTAAACGGACGTGTGCCGTACGAGGAGAGTATACGAGTGGGGGCAACTACACGCGTGTCTTCAGTTTTGGTTTTAGTTTCGTGGCAGTCGTTGCCGACGGCGACCATCTCCAACAGTTGCTGGGCCTCGTCGGTTCCTCTGCGATTCGAATGGTCACGATCAACCACACGCTACGCGTTTTTTGTTTCTTCTTCTCTCGCGTCTCCTATCGTTCGCATCGTTCGTTTTCTTCCGACGGTGTTTGCGTTCCGGAAGATTCGCATACCTCTCCGACACGCATGACTTCAACGTAGTTCGATTCAACGAGAAGTGCAACATCAAAATGCAATCACTGGAATTCTGCTCAAGATATTGTTAGCATACCAAATTACCAATCCACCCGACTCTGGTTCCAGTCTGTCGTTCTCATTCCATTGCAACGGTAAGCAATAATAATCGAGACAGGTTCAGAGCTTTGACGCCAGCTTTATCGAGACGTTCGAGACGCTCGAGACTGGAGGAATTCACGATACCACGAGGTAGAGAAAAATCGAAATGCAACGAGAAGAATAAAGTTCGCTGCGCGATCTAGCCACCTGATCGTGGATCTAATTTAAATCGTGCAACGCGGGAAAAAGGTGTAGTCGTTTAAGAATAACGAACGTGTACGCAAAGAAAACGGCACGCACAAGAAAGAAAAAGGACACCTCTGACTTATTTTACGCGCGAGATCAAAGTTGAAATTGTTCGGGGGCGTTGTAAAACGATGAGAAAAACCACGGCTCGAAGAATGCCGAGTATAAGCCCGGAACGAACAAGACGATCGAGTTCGGGACAAAAATTCTGAAAAAGCGAAAAGAATTCCAAGGATACGCGCGTGGAAGGAAAAAAGCGGGCCGTTTCAAAAGGGACAAAGAAAGATCCGAGTGCCGCGTCGAGTTAGACGTAAAAAAAAGGCGGCACGTTTTGTTAATCAAAAGATTTCGGTTCGGTACGACGTGTTCGGACTAATAACGAGCACGTGTGACCGCAACGGTTAGCGTCGATCGGAATAAAGGAGCAGCAGAGAAAAGGGATAGGAACAACTCGAAAGGAAGTCTATAGAAAAGGATCTTCGCGCGACGACCTAGACAACTCGGACAACTTAGACGACTTGGACGATCAGAATTGTTGCACCGATTTCCTCGCAAAGGACAACGGAACGTTAAAAGCTTGAAAAATATCGGTAGTTTTAGCGATAAACGTTGCTAAACCGGTTGCTTTCTAAAGACGATAAATTGATAAAGATCGATCGCCGCGACAAACGAGTGCTATCGAGAATGTGTTCGGTGTCGTTAATTTGTTCTCGATCGATCGAAAGAGCAGTGATATCGAGTAATCGTAATTTAAAATATTGCACGTGATCACGTGAAATTATCGTTGATTCAGCCATCGACGAGACGGAAGAACACCTGGATCGCGTACGATCGAATGTCCGGGGTGTCGATCGGACGTGGCGGTGGGTCGCGCGTCAACTCGAACACCTGATTCTCGCCTGCCGGTTCGAAATGCGGTGCACGTCGGGACACGTGTTTCTGACAAGTTTGCTGATACTACTTGGGACACGTCGAGCAGACGCGGCCATCGAAGATTCGCCCGAATTTCAGAACAAAAGTACGTACCTCCTCTTAGATGCCGACTTTTATCCAACAAACAGGCATGTCTTCGAGCGTTAAATAACTTGCTCAAATTTGTATTCGTTGTGTTAAAAATGTATTACGATACTTACGGACAAATAGGATAAATTACCATTGGTATCGCGATTGGTCGTGATTCCATCGAGTAGCACATATTTTGTGCTACACTGTGACCCATTGAGAGAAAGATAGTTATCGCGAAGCGGTTCGAAACTTATTTCAGACGGAACGAGCATGCTGACCTCGGCCCGATTTTAAATATATTACAAGTTAGACAGCTCGAACCTATCGACACAGCAACTGGAAGGATTCGAATAAACCCATACGCCCGCATGAGAAGCGCCAAGTTTCTGGCGTTCAATCGTCTCTTGACACGTTTCCTCTGAAATAAAGGGAACACCCTTTAACGAGGTCTTATTTCCTGTTTTTCTCCTTCGCTGGCATTCTATCAGTCTTCGGTCACTGAAATATGGTTTCCTTTACAAAACGTCAAGCAACGAGAAATATGTACTTTCCCGATGATACAGTATCGAGCGTTACGTTTGTAAAGAAGGCTCGTTGTTTATTTGGGGCAACGTTTCAAACTTGATCGATCGATTGCTTTCATTGATCGCAAACATTCCGAAGATTGTGACGTAACTCAACGAAAACAGACATTTCACTGCTAATCGTTTTAGCGTACCAACGATTACACGGATTTGCAAACCGAAATAATTACCTTATCAATTTGTGACAGTCCATTTCGAAAAATAGGAAGCAGTCCAGCGAATTTGATCCAGATATTTTGGTCGGAGGGCAAACAGCACGCCTGCTCTCGAAGCGAAAGAATTCGCGTGATTTATTTTTGGCGCTGTTAAAAGGCGCCGCTTCATTTTGATCTCTCCCTCTATCCGTCATGGTCGGTTCTCCATATCGCGTGGCTAATTTCCTAAACTTATGAAAAGAACGAGATAGTCGCGGTGTTACCTCGATGCATCGAGCGCCACGGATGCTGGGGGGGGGGGGGCCGAATGGTTTAAAATGCCTCGCGCGAAAAGGAATGCGTCGTGCGCCCCTCGAGCGTCGTTTATAGCTTTTAACCGAACACAGACGGTCGAAGAGAGGACTCAAAGTTCGAAGGAATTTGGGGAGGACGTTTCGACGAGCTTCGAATTTCGGGCCGAACTAAAATATATATTCTCCTTGTCGCGAATAATAGATCTACCAACGATTTTTTCGTTCCAACGAAAATATTTGGAAAGGAAACCGTAAATAGGAGGCCTGTCTCCTCGATCATCTATCATCGCTCCTGTAGGTACCCCGGTAATCTTTACATGTTTGCTTTACGGCAAACGTCAGCCCGAACGAATCGTCGAGAAAGCAACACTTTCTGCGAAACGAAAGCACATCAAGTGGTCGCGCCACTTTTCACTCGAGTATTTCGCGCGTCGTCCCATAACTTTTTCTTTTCCTTTCGTTAGTTGCGCTACAAATTTTCTCGCCACGCGCGATCGTAGCACGGACCGATTCAGCTTGTACGCACGATGGTTCCAACGACGAGATCAAAAATTCGAGGCACGATTTGCGAGCGTAAAAGTTTGTCGAGTTCAAAGAGTTTGGTGAGGCAGAAAGAAATCAGTTTGGACGTCGAAATTTTTTGAAGCGGCGCAAAGAGCCACCCTTTAAAACGAACCATGTTTGAATAACAAAATAGATGAACCACGGACCGCAGGGGGTGAAACGCGTAGCGTCGATGAAATTACCATACAGAGTGATCAAACGGTGAGACCTTTATTTCTCTGGCAACCCCTGAACAGGGCCGTAAAAGGGTGTCGACGCGATTGCTAAAGCCAGGTCGGAAAACTGACGGAAGAAATTTAATCTTACGCAAGTTTGTGCATCCTCGCAGGTACAAATCGACCCAACGATCAATGGGAGGAGTTGGTTTCAATAATTATGGGTCCTACGGTGAAATATCTTTATTTCACCATCGGAAGACCTCCAACGAGATCTCGCCACTTACAAATTAGACCCTCCACGATTCCTGCTTTTTTCTTTTTTTTTTTCTTTTTTATCGTAATAAGCTAGAGACACAGATCCATCGTCGTTTATATTTCAGTCACGTAATCGATTCAAGACCTGCGAGACTGCCACTTACGAGAGTCTTGTACGTCTTTTCATAACTTTGTATAATCAGTCGCGCGTACGGTTGCCCATAGCCAACCTTGGATTTTCAATAAACTCGGAAATAACCTTAACGCTTCTTCCAAAGAACTGGAACAATCATCGAATCGGAACGTAGATGGTGACAGATGCAATTTTATTGGAAAACCAAACTTCTTTTGGCCAGGATAGCAACAGGTGTTGGCAAAAGGAAGCAGAAGACTTACGCGAGAATGAAATTGACTAAAGCATGACAGGACGAGAATCGATTAGAAAGAGATAACGTACATAGCAAACACGAATGTAATAGAATGCGATATTTTGCGTTTCATGCGCGAACGATCGAACAATCGACCGAACGAAAGAAAAACCGCCAAGACGCCAGCTATGAACGAAAACGAACGACAGCCGATGGAATGCCATCGATCTAGTGTGTCGCGACCGGTGGTAGTCGCGCGTCGAACAAGACTCGAATACGTTCGAGGAATGAGACAAAGGCTAGGAATTTGCACGGTATCGCGCAACGCGCGACAGACGATCGACGGTCCAATGTATATATGTATATATGTATTGTATATGTATATATGTAGGCGCCGGTAAGAAAAACTCATAAATTAATTCCATGTTGCTCGAAACCTCCTACGCGACGCCACATAGACTCGATTCAGTCTCGCTTAGTCATAAGTTGGTGTTATGCTACTCGTTATATTCGTGACTCATAAATTACTCCAATGGTTGTTCTTAAATACTCACGAATTCGATTCGCGAAAGATGGATGCGAAATCGAATAAAAGGGGAGGGCCCAATGGAACAAATCGGGGTAGGAACACGAAAATAGACGACTCGGCGGAAGCGCGGTTTCCCAACGCGCGTGATACAAAAATAACAGGGTTACCCCTCGACCAAGCATTATTTACATAACGATATGCTCGAACGTATACATTCTTTCTTCGAATCTTTACCAATTTCCTTTGGATATCGGAATTCTATTTCAAAATGCAAAGATACACGAACGGAGAATTGTATGGAACAGAGAAACGCGTGCTTTCGAGACACAAGGTCCTGACAGATCGTCCAACCTTTTTCGATTTCCTACGAATCCGAAAATTTAATTAATCCGTGATAATTTCCGAAGAAGGCTCGATCGATCAAAGTAATGCATCGTATTACGTAACACCGAGCTCGTATTTACGTGTCGTCGGTTTACGAACAGATTGGAGCATGGCTGTTCGCAACGCGGCGATGAAACGTTCTGTCGAGAAGACAAACTAGCTTCGGTCGTTCGCCTTTCAGCGACGTGTTACGCTGCGCGAACACGAAAAAGCTGTATAGAACGGAAAATGGAAAACCTCGACAAAGAAGGACGAATGGTACGGTTCGCGCGAGCATTATCCAGTTCGCTTGTCGCGTCGACTTCAGTCTTTCCGTCAGTTTGCTAGTTATTTTTCAGCTTCGAACGATCCTCTTCGAAATCCTGGCATCGTCTCGTTCTTTGATATCGGCGAGATGCATCATCGTTCGTGATTTTCAGTTCGCATCGGCCACGATTTAAACTTAGAATCGTTGCGATATTACGAAGTTCCGCCCGCGGAGAAAATAGAAACGATATAGCGAGACCGCGCACGTGCGTGAGAACCGGTGTTAACGTACACCGTGGTATGCCATTGATAACTCGGTCATTCTCTCTTGGCAATTTCTATCGCTCGTTTCCATCGCTATAGTTCTAGCTTTGATTTTCCATCGTCAACAATTGAATCCTTGTCGCGTCCTCGAGGATAATCGCAAGATCAAGAGAATGAAACGATGAGCATCGGTATGATGAGCGTAATTAGGGAATTGCCATTAACCGTGGCTTCGGCTTATGGGATTTAATAAGAAGTCTAT
Organism: Ctenoplectra terminalis; assembly: GCA_019453375.1. NCBI lineage: Eukaryota > Metazoa > Arthropoda > Insecta > Hymenoptera > Apidae > Ctenoplectra > Ctenoplectra terminalis. The sequence goes on along the minus strand of SMSQ01018769.1, from coordinate 607,210 downwards.
TACGCGAACTCGGTTAAATCCTATTTTAATCGAAACGTTCTCGCAGGCATGTGCAGTGGCTCGTTTCCTAGGATAGGCGAAAACGACGAGTCTAAGGGGTAATGAGCACAATAACGAGCCAAAAACGATCGCGGTATTGCACGTGGTGCGTGCATTGTCATCGTGGACCAACACCACCGCTGCGCCATAGTATGGGATCGAGCGTGCGCGACGACAGTGAGCTCGCTTCATTAGCGCCACTTTCTTCGTTGCTTCGTATAACCCTTAACGAGCGGCAAACCAGAATCCTACGAAAAGGGGTGGTCCCGGTCTCTTTGCGTTCTCTCGCGAATCTCTACAGAGCTTGCCGCGTTCGCTTCAAAATTAACATCTTAATAACGATACCTATCCCTGTATGCGCGTTTTTTTTAAGGGTCTACGACTTACGCTCTTACAGCACCGCTCAGGTTAGTGTGGGCCAGCGAAGGTGAGGACGTCGAATTACCATGCGACATCACTCCGCCGACACCGGCCGACTCCGTGAACATGGTACTTTGGTTCAAAGACACTGTTGGGATACCGCTCTACAGGTAACGTTCTTTCCCTATTTCACTTTATTCTTTCTTTCCCTTTTTTTTTCTTTTTTACCTTTTCAAAGAACATACGAAGCAAATGGTTGGTTTCAAATCCTAAACATTCGCTGTAACACGACGGATTGAATTTATGAATGCAATTTATTTCTTCCCTTTTTTACTGTTTTCCTACAAAAGAGAAAGATAAGGACAGGGACAAATGACCGTAGCCGATTTACCACGATTTTGTTTTACAAGACAAACGTATTCTTTTAGCATTCGTTTCGTGCGATGGATTTCCTGTTTACACAAAACTGATTCGCAACGAAGAATCTTGGACGTGAGAGGCGCGGTCGTTTGTCGACCGCGCTTAATATTCGTAGATGCCATTGTTCTGAGATCGCATCTCAAAATATCTCAAGCCGAGCCTCCGAAACAAGGTTTCTCTATATCGAGACTATCTCAGAGCAACGAGCAATCGTTATTGTTGCGACTTCCTTCTTTGGTATTAGATATCGAACGATAGATTAATTTAAATTGGAGTGTTTCCGTGGGTCGCGATTGACCGTTCGAACCAAAGTAGAATTGAGGTAGATCGTGTAACATAAATAAACCAAAAGACCGTTGAGGATCGTTGGCATCGACCGGTGGAATTTCTTGATACCAACGGGACGAACTTCTAGAAATAGAGCGGTCGATCGTCATTTCGTACTAATAAATACACGTAAACAGTAGATTCCCGTTGGTTTATTTAGGAATGGGAGTTGTAAGTTTTCTCGTAAAACGGAATACTCCGTTCGCAACGCAAACATCGCCGCACGGATCATTACGAGATACATAAAGGATTTTCCTAGAAAAGGACGAAACACGTGGGCTCGAGAAACAAAAATCCTGCGGCTAGATCTGTTCCGCGTCAAAGGATGATCGTAAAAAAAAAAAAGAAAAAAAAAACGAAAATATACCGAAGAGAAGAACCATCGCGCGTGAACGAACGGAAAGCAGGTGGCTCCGAGATTTGACGAGTTCGGTTATTCTCGCTCACGGCGTTCCAGAAGAAATGAAAGTCCGAGAGAAAAAGAGCACCGGGAAGAAACTAGAACGTAGACGGTATGTCCGAGGCCCTTATAACTGGCGCCGCGATTTAAAGGAAATCGACCGCGAATTGGTCCTTTTTCCGTCATATTGCCGCGATCATTTCCTCTTCAACATTGCGTAACGGTCAACCGTTTGCGGTGAATCTAAATTTGCAAACTACGCGCTTGCCAACTATCCTTTTTTCCTCCACGAATAGATACGCGTGCTACGGTTAGTCACCGAAACTGGCCCGAGGGGGGAGTCCATCGGTGTTTACCAGCTCCTTTTACTCCCGGAAACGTCAACCTGTTCGATCGTTGACTCCCCGATTGAGCCAAGAATTTCGAGCTACGATTCGGCAGGATGCGTAACCGGGTAACCCCGCTACTTTGATCTTGAGATCGCTTCGAAAAGAAACAAATCTCGACATCGAAGTGCTCCTGATCGAAAAGTTGTTCGTCTCTCTGTGCAGCTTGGACGCAAGGAACGGAGATCTCGCGTCTGCCATTCATTGGGCGGTCAGCGACGATCTCGGCAAGAGAACGTATTTCCAGATCGGTGATGGCCATCGAGCTAAATTGAAAGTTACCAAAGTTACCTTCAAGGACCAAGGAATCTTCAGGTGCAGAGTAGATTTCATCAATTCCCCGACTAGAAACTTTCGCGTGAATCTGACGCTTGTCGGTGAGTATCGTTTGACAAATTGAATCCTTGGTTGCTCAATCGTAGAAAGCCTAACAAGCTCACATTATTTCCTTTGCACAGAGGAACCGTCCAAACCTGTGATATACGATGCTCAGGGACGAGAAGTGACAGGAGTGGGCGGCCCCTTCTTAGAAGGTTACAATCTCGCCTTAACTTGTCAGGTGTCTGGGGGTAATTTTCCTTTTTCTTCTTCCTCTCCTCTTCTCTGCGTATCGTGATCGATGATCGAGATTATAAACGCTTCCTCTAATCGTGTTATTGTTTCCTTCAGGGAAACCAAAGCCTACTGTAACGTGGTGGAAGGACGGTAAGTTATTGGACGGCGTTGTCGATACCGTCTCTATTGGTTCTCCGAGCAAATTCACGGTGAATCACCTCTTCGTTGACAAGGTGACGAGATCGTTATGGGGCACGAAGCTCGAGTGCAGGGCTCAATCACCGCCGATGTTAGTTCCGATCGTCCGCGAAGTACCACTAGACATTTACCGTAAGTATTGCATTGTCTTTTCGTGTCGTTGAAACTCGACTCTAGCGACGTTTCGTTTGAACCGTATTTAACGAGCAATGAAACCAACGAAACCTTTCAAAGAAGCCAATCGCTAGTGGCGCGCGAGCGTAACATCTGGTAAGAACAAAATAGAACGAACATGCGGGCTCTTCAAGGACGCTTCTTCGAGTCTTAACGCACGGTAGAAGCGATCGCGATCGAGATGAAGGATAAGTTCCGATTCGGTCGTCCACACGCTTCTCTTCGCACTCGTCTTTTACTTCCGCACTTTCGACAGATTCAACGATGGAAACGAATATGTTATGTAAACCGGTCACGTTTCTTGCGATGCAGACAAATACCTAAGTTGCGACCATGTTCGTCCCTTTGATACTCGAAACCCACGGCAATGGCTTCTCATATTCCGGTAAAAACACCGGACATCCTGCGGAGAAAGAAATATCGGTCTTATTCATCCGAATGTCCTGCGGCTCGGTCGACGAAGAAAGAAATTTAAATATAGTTGGAGCGAGTGACCCGCGGCGGAAGCGAGATAAATTCCAACGATTTCGCGCGGACCTTCTTAACTCCTTTGACGGTCGGATTTCGTGGAATTGTCGTTGAAAGTAAAAATACGCGGTTCGGATGGCAAGCACGTGGCTCCCTCGATCCGTTATTTTCGCTGTAGCTCGAACCGGCTACAGGGCTCGTCCTAGTAATTTTTTGCACCCGCTCACCGATCCTTGGAGAATCGTTTCAACGATTCTGAATGAGAAAAAGAACACGGGAATAAAATCAGAAGATCACCGCGTCGAAACATGCGACAGAAAGTCGAAAGACGAAAAACGAGAAACGTAATGGTGAATTTGTTTCACAGTGAAGCCGGCAATCGTAAAAATCATCCTGAGCAAGGATCAGATTTACGCCGGTCGTCCGATTGCAGCGCGTTGCGAAACTTGGGGAAGTTCTCCCGCCGCCAGGATCATCTGGAGGCTAGGCGGACAAGCGATAGGCGATCCCAATGTGTCGACAACGCAGAGAAGCAATTCCACGGTCAGCAAGCTGGCTCTGGCCCTCGGCAAGGATGACAACGGCAAGGAATTAACCTGCAGAGCCGAAAATCCCAGATTTCCCGGTGGGGTCCTCGAGCAAACTAAAGTCTTGAATATTGCCTGTGAGTCTTCCGTTTCTTCGAGTTCGCCTCTCACACCTTATCTTTGAAATACTACGAAACGCAACGACTATCCCTCTTTCTTTGGATACCGTATTTAGACGCTCCTGCAATCACCATCGACCTAGCTACCGGCTACGTCCTGGATACCCTCAGAGAAGGAGACGATCTGAAGCTGGTGTGCAACGTGGAGAGCAATCCCCCTTCGACCAGGATTATATGGTACCACAAGGTAAACGGAGCATATTTAACGCCCTATTTCTAATACTTTCAAGCGATATTACGAAACACGCGATTTTCCAGGACGATCGATTAGAGCACGACGTAGCTGGTGGAACACTGATAGCCTCGAATACGTTGACGCTGAGAGTACTCACCCTGGCCCATGTCGGCGAGTATTCGTGCGAGGCGACCAATTCCGTAGGCGAAGGTCGTAGCGCTCCGATCTTCATTTATATGAAGTGTAAGTGTTCTCGTACTTTCTGCGATTTCATATTTCAAACGAAAGTATTTTTCGAACAGATGCGCCAAGGTGTAGAGCAGGTTACGAGCGACGCGAGATCACGGCTGGTCGTCACGAAACGGTGTCGCTACGCTGCGAAGTCGACGCGGTTTCGAAAGATGCGATGAGATTTTCTTGGACGTACAACGGAACGCGTGGCGACGTGTTGCCGATGCCAAACTCCAGACCTCAGAATAACGGACTCGTTAGCGTTTTGGAGTACACTCCTACCGCTGACACCGATTTCGGAACTCTCGCTTGTTGGGCTAGCAACAGCGTCGGCAGACAAAGGACTCCTTGTATATTCAACGTTGTACCTGGAAGTAGGTGTCTTTGGAACTTGATATTAAAAACAAATTTCATCAAAGCATCCCTTCAACGTTCTGTTCCTTTTTATTTCATTCGTTATTTTTACTTTCGAGTTCTCTTCTCATAGAGTCGGAGCTTTCTCGATTCACCCTCGCTTCAAAGTTGTACGATGAAAGTGCGTGTTTAAGAAATAATGTTTGTAAGGGAGCAAACGTTACGATTCGCAGAACCACCGCAGTCACCGTTCGGCTGTTCACTGCGCAACGAAAGCACCGCGCTGGAAGTGAATTGTGTCCCCGGTGCGGACGGTGGTTCCCCGCAATACTTTTTGTTGGAAGTTCGAGGGATCCCGAGAAGCCCCGCAGTCATCCAGGTGAATTCACCCACGTTCCACGTACCTCAGAGCGATCAAGGAACGGTTGGGGAAGTTCCGGCCATATATCAAGAGAGAAACCCAAGACCTAATTTTCAGTTGCACGGCCTTGAACCCGGTTTCGATTATACTCTGTACGTGTACGCCGTGAACGGAAGAGGAAGAAGCGAACCTGCGCTCTTGGAACATGTTAGCGTCACCGAACCTGTCGGTGGAAACGTTAAAAGAAATGGACTCTTTCTGGAGGACCTGAAAAAGGCGCTTCCAAATACAAGTTCGGAAAACATGATCATCGTGATCGCTTTAACAGGTATAATTAATCGAAAGTAGTTTTCCTTTTGTTTTACCATTTACCTTTTTATTTGTATCGAGTAAATCGCGCGAATAAGAGTAACAATGAACGAAGCTTTGAACCGAAGGTGCGGTGGCTTTGATCCTGGTCGGTATCGGAGTGATCATCGGGCTGGCTATCTGCAGAAACAGGACCACGCCTCCTGTCAAAGACGGCTCCGACGATTTTACCACCCCCACTTACGTTTCTGCTCAAAGGATCGAGCCAAGGATCAGATACTCGGGCGACAGCAGACGTTCTCAAAGAGCTAGCTTGTACATCGAGGAAAATCGAAATGGTAAACTACTTTCCAACAAACAGATACCGTATATTTTAACAATTGTTTTAACGCAAGAATCCTTAAGTCGTTGAACTTGAATTTCACTATTTTAATCTATTCCGCACCTATTAAAATCCAGTTAACGCTTGTTCATTTTTTGTTGTTTTCTTCTTTAGAGCCGGATCTCTTGCAAAGAGTCGAGATCGACTTGCACGACTAACGTCCAGGACCTGTTGGTTCATTTTATACAGCTAAAAGTGACACTTTGATATTCATCGTAATGTATTATATGTTCATACGTTGTGTATTCACAATGTCCTGTGTGGATATGAACCGAGCGAATGTGCTTGTTTTGTTAGGATGTAAGATAGTAGTTCGATAAGCTGTAGGAAATAACAATGCGATCTTGCACTGTTTCCACAATTCTTGTACCTGTACTTTACGATCGTATTCGAGAAAATATCTTTTAAAATGTCTGCTAGACGACGAGTTTAAAAGAATTATTTATAACTTATGTATGCTGTAATTTACGTGCCATTATTATTATTATTATTATTATTATTATTATTATTATTATTATCATTATCATTATCATTATATAGATAGATTCTCGAGAAACCGAAACGCTTATCTAATTCTGTAAATATATAGAGGAAGACTGGTAAATTTACAAATTACGATGCACATATAATACATGTATGTTCAATCCCAATTATCTGACAACAGTATAGATAGATACGTTGCAATTTATATTAATAATAGGATTATTGATGTATACGTAAATGCGACGTATCCTTATCGAACTAACAATAAACGACAGAGATTCACCGAACATTGCGGATGATTAAAAAACTTTGTAGCGCGCTTCTCGATCGAACAACTGCTTTGCGTTTATTGTCATCGGTGAAGCGTTTCCGCGCGGGAGCGGACATTGACGCGTTCGATTGACTGAAACTGCATCAACGTCGCGCGATAATCGTGTCGTCGATCGTGACAGATATTCTATTTTCGCTGAATTAGTTGCCGTCGCGCGACAATCAATTATAGGAAAAATTCAATTAGCATTAATCATTTTACAGATTTACCCTACGCGTTAAAGCGCTATCGTCAACTTTTTTCCTGCTCGCATTTCGCTGCGTTCCGAAAAACTTGCGGAAAATCGGTTATCGTCGACAAAGAAAAGAAATAGCGCTTTAAGTTTCGAATAGGATTTTTCACGTAACGAAAGAAACAGAAGTCTATTACCGATATTCGTTACATATCCTAATAAGTATCGGAATATGTAATATGAAAACCGATAGATTTGAAACGGAGTAAAGAAGCCTTTCGAGATCCGCGATGAATAGAGCGGTAGCGAGAAGATGGTTGTTAGCGGACAACAGCCGCATCCATTCACGAGCGAGCCGCGCAAAGTGTAAGCAAGTGCGGCGTGCATTCACCTACATAATGAAGATGCAAGCGGACCAGCAACCGTTGAATGCAGTTGCGTATTACAGAGGCGTACAGAGCCGTGGAACCGCCGTGTCGGACAGATAATTAGGTTATACTTTGTAGCGCNCCCCCCCCCCCCCTCCGTTAGGTGAATACATCTTTTAATTCGTATCGGCGACTTTCAACGATTCATTGATTTTCAAAACTTTTCGAGCTTTCCAATTTCTATCTCGCGTAATTTCACCGGCACGCGTAATTACTGTCGAAGGACAATTCCGTTCAAGGGAGAATCGCGCATTTTTTTTATTCACGAACCATCGTGTCGAAAAGTCAAACCGATGGCCGACGCGGTCATAGAATACTTTCAGAATCGAAACTTCGCAGGAGCAGTGGTTCAAAATTTTACAAGATTCCGAGGAAAGGGTGAAAAATTGATGATCGAAACTATATTTTCTTGGACGAGAGACAAGTCGAGGATGAAACTCATCGACGAAACGATATTTTTCCATTTGTGTTCTCGACTCTTCGGGCTTATTGTTTCCTCGTAATTGTCCTTAAAGTTGAATGAATTTAATTAAAGAAAGGAAAATGGCTCTGCTTCGTGCGAGTACCACGTATTGGACGCTTGTCGACGCAACACTGAATAACCTTTATCCTTCGTGATCTTTTCGCCAATTGTATCCTTGGAAAATTGTTCGACGAAAAACAGGCAGAAAACTATCGGTAGAACTATTATCCCTTCGAAGAAACGATATTATTCATGGTATAAATACGGTTCCTACATTCAATGAAATCTACATTTTGCGTTCCAATAGACTACGTAATTTACCAGGCTTTACTTGATTAAACTGAACCAGAATAATGTAATGCAGAGACAATATAGAGCGTCGAGTTAAAATCTTATTCCCTGAACCTCCAATTCTATTTACTATATATAGAGGAATTATTATAAATCGCAAGGCTAAATGTGGTTCTTTGAAAACGAAACAACGCCGTCGAGCGTATCCCATTTAATTTGAGCGTACGAATTTATGTTGGAAGATACGCGGTAGATCAATGGTGCACCACTCTGTGTTCGAGGTATCGACGCGACAATGCTCGAGTTCCACGACTTGCATTGATTCTATTAAAACTTTGACGCGATCGTTTGAAATTATCGACGAAAGTTTCCAATGTCTTTTACGGCTCTAAATTGTACGCAAGTCCGGCAAAGATACAGAATATATATAAAAAAGAAAGAAAGAAAGAAAAAAACTTGCAAACGCGCGTGATTAACAACGATAAAACGAGTTCGATCTGACGGTATTTATCGCTAACTGAGATCAATTGAAAAATAAGGGTTATTGCGAACAATTAAGCGAGCGATACGTTATACAGTACAGCTGATCGAAAACGATGCGCGAGCTCTTGTGAAAGTTTGATGGTACGTAATGGATTTTCTCGTTAATTCATTTGCGCACCATAGAGCAGAAAATTTAATACGAAATAACGTATGATTTTAATTAACGTAACGGTAATTATAAAATCTAATTACATACGTAAATAACTTCCGCAATTAAGGGCATTCGATATGCAGCGTTTGAATCGATCCATGTAATAATGCGAAATTAAAATTCGTGCAATCGCGAGCGATTCTCGAAACAACTTTTAAGATTCTTTGCGTGAATACTCGACTAGTAAAATATGTATCTCCCGTGACATGGCGACGTGGATCGTTGCTTTGTCGAGAATTACAACTAATTTCGTCCTATAGTGTGTTCCGCTATTTAATTCCAAACACCAGCCACTCGGAGATTTAGCGTGACTTAATCCACCTGTTGGCGAAATAAATCTATCGAAGAGGTTCGATCCCGTACCATCGCCTCTAACGTTCTCAACTTTGTTCGCCGAGAAAAATCCGAAGAAGGGTAAATCTTCGAACCCGACAATCACGACAGCTCGAGAAAAGATCAGCGTTTTTGCCAGGGATAAAAATTTCTTTATCGTTACCGCGTTCCGGCGCTCCAACGTCTTCGGTTCGACAGCGTCTAATCTCTTTCTTTCTGTGGTTTTTTATACAGCTTAAAAAATCGACCGCTCAAGCCCATACGATGTTACGCGTTCTCGTTAATCGATGTTGCGACCGCGAAGCGTTTAAACTGAATTATTACGACCCGTAAACGTTTTACGTCTAACACGTTGCCAACCACGAGGAAGGTTCGTTCGAACAAGTCGTGTACGTACTGTGTTATAACGTCGATAGACTCGCAAGGCTAGCAAATTTGTTTCGAAACACCGACAGAGAACGGCACGGCACATTGTTCAGCTGCTCGCCGTCGCTAATGATTTTCCGTAACAAGCATGAAATATTCTCGCAGGAGTACGATACCGACAGCGATGGTCTCACGGTGATATTACGTAAGATCTCGCTTTGTCTTAATTTTCTTCTCGTGTCAGCTCCAGCTATATTCCTTATACAATACCTTCATTGCTATATTATGTTCAGGACAGAAGAAAATGTCAATGATTCGATAGCATTGTAAACGATCTAACGTGAAGTACATAAGAATGATTCTTTGATCGTTTCGCGTCGCGACATCTCAACATCTCAACATCTCAACGACAAGCTGGGAATTAACGTCGTTTAATTATGCCGAAAATTTTTCGGTTTGGAAGTAGCGAAATGGCACGTCCCGCGATTCATCGGTTCGATGTCTCAAGTTTCCCGTCCATCGTTCTCGTGGACTCTTGAAGCGTCACGACTCTCACAATGCGGGACGTAATTACGTTACGTTAATTAATCCGCTGTCCTCTTTACTCTGGATCTGACTCTCTCGTTACTTTGCCCGTTTCCTTCCCCGTTTGCCAACCCTTTGAGCTCTTTTAATTCGAAAGGAACTCCCGATGAAACGGAAATGAGTTACCATACTACCGTTTGCAGAAGATTTCACGGTGAATTTGCGAATCCCTCGGTTCACCGTGGACCAGACATTCGGTACGATTCAGCAACCTCGTTCAATCTTTCGTCCGTGAGGTAGAGGGAGGGTTAGAACCACCTCAACGCCTCGAAGCTTTCCACTTTTCGATTCTTACTTTTTCTCTCTTACCTCTTTTCTATTCGAGACATTAATCTCAGCCTTTCTTTATGTCTCGATGAAAATTTCGAAGCAGATTTTCACCATCGAATTGTCGACAACAGCACAGTTTGACAAAATTTTAGTTTCGAAGCTATTCAATTTGAAACATTTTTATCGTTTAAAAATGGATATCGCAGCGCAATTTATACGCATACAGATTTTTCTTCTTGCTCGATTTTTAAGAATCTTGGACGCATCGGTGCTTCGTTTTCTTTTCTCTTTGCATACTTATTGTGGAAATGATTTATATTAAAAAGCCGCTCGTATCAGAAGCCAACTTTGTGATCTTTCCATTAAAATTTCGATTAAGGCTGAGACCGAGGATATCGAAGATCCGAGATTCCAGGCTTCGGTATCGATAGCGACGAATACCACCGATGAAAAATTCTTTTTCGCATTCCTTATTCCGTATTCGTTATATTCGTTATATTCGTTATATTCGTTATATTCGTATACTATACATAGTATATTAGACGTTTCTTCGTCGAACTAACGATTCTTCGTGTTTTCCTCATCTTCGCAAAGAAAAGTTTTTACGCTCGTAGAGATTGTTGGTGACGCACAATTTGAAATGGACGGAGCAATTTTTTGCAACAACCGGATGGAACAGGCGTTAACTCGGGGAAACGTAATTTGTGAGCAGGCCGAGAGATACAGAGTCCCACTTTACGTTGTCCTCCTGCTGGGTAACTGTCGAGCAAAATTTTGACCAACAACTCCCGCATTGTTTCTCCTCGACGAGCAGAGTGCGCATCTGCCCGGCTTCTTTGCCATCGGTGAAAATGTCGCGCGAAATGAACGCTGCGAAAAATAACCCCGAAGCCCGAAACTGTTGACGCTGTTAGCACAATTTCGTTGACACGCGTCCCCTAGGCAGTTGGCTGTAAAATTGTTCTAATTTTTTACCACGAATGCCACGAAGGACAATAAAACTCGAGAACCGATTTTACAATATTTTTCAACCGACTCTACGGATAGACCGATTTTCGCTTTACATCTCCTTCCCTTTCATTATCTCTTCGAACCGACGGGTTTTATATTGTTTTACTATGATATCTGCTACATTTAAAAGATTTAAAGGAAAAAATTCAACGGAACTAACGTATCGTTGAACCAGAAAAGTCACGGTAAATAAAGTTTCTCGTAAAATAATCGAGAGGCGAAGGTAAAGCGTCGCACCGAACAATAGAGCGACAATGAATTTCCGATCAGACGTATAATACATCATAAGGATTGGCGCGATTGTTGTAGTCGGTATGCGCGGCACCGTAACCGCGGAACGTGCGCTCGTGAAAATAGAAAACTTGGGGTAAGGGTCCCTTTATGAGGCATTAAAAACTAAAAGCGCGACGTGGCTCGTTTCGGCTTGAAATACGACGAACACCGCCACAGTTTTGAACAACGCGTGCCTCGTTGTAAAATATTCACCGAAACAGCAGTGTTTCCGCGTTGTTCGAATTCGATACAGGCTCGAAATATGCGGTGCGCTTTCGCAGATCAGCGACAACTTTATTTCCAACGAGTATCGAGGTCAACTTTCGACGGTAAAATTGTTCAACAATGGTCCTGATGTAAATCGTTGATCGTATCGGTGAAAGAAGGAAGAAGTCGCGAATAATCGAGGCGATTTTTAACCTCGTTCGATCCGGATTCAATTTAAATCGTTCGCGTAAAGTCGTTCCTTTTCTTTTAAGAGCATGAAAAATGTCGAGCGAAACGAGCAGGATACGATTGAATTTTCGAAAGGAAAACTAGTCGTATCTAACGAACACGATCTTCAACTTTGCCACCTTGCGTTCGATACTCGTGGAAGGGGTCGAAATAGACCGATTTGGAATTCCACTTCCACCAGATCGTGACTAGCCACAAACGCGTATGCGAGCATAATTTGAACTTCTCCGAGAAACAGAGGTGGAGCAGAGAAACGTAGCGACAGCTAGTTTCACATTCGTTTCGCGACGAGAGAACGAAACGATGTCCGGAAAATTCAAGAACGGTCGAACCTGATACGAAAGAGAGCCGATCATCCTAATGGAAATTGCTTCCGAGCCGTCGTACTTCGCGCGACATTTTGGGTCTGTGACATTTTTAAATTCCGGTTTTGTCATCGAGCTACGAAACAGAAACAGATACGACCGCAAGAAATTTAATCCCGCTGGTTTACGCCGTACTGCTTCGTACCAGCTGAAAGCATCCACTTCGCGTAGCGACAGTTTGTTTTTCGAACGGGTCCAACCCTGCTCGACCCGCTTGCTGTCCGCTTCGTTCTATCCCCTTTCATCCTTTACCCATTAGGCAAGTACACCTCTTTCTTTCGCCTTTGTTCTTCTCGCGATCCGTTTTTATCGCGTTTTTATTTTTTTCTTTTCTTTTTTCTTTTTTCTTTTTTCTTTTTTTTTTCTTCTTTCTTTTTTCTTTTTTCTTTTTTCTTTCTTCTTTCTTTTTTTTCGCCACCCGTCTCCAGACGATCGCGTTGCTAAGCTAGAGAAAACGTCTCGCTGAATATTTTCCGACAGTAGACGGAAACGAGCCTGGTAACCGATGAAAAGCGCCGCTTGGAACACTACTCTGTTCGCTAATGAGAGCAACGTCGTTTTCCGTTAATAAAGCATTTCGTGCGTGGTTTCCTTTCAATCGTGCTTACCGCAAAATACATCCGTGTAATTACAGTAAAACCAAGGAAATTGCCTTCTTTATTCGGGAACGATGCGAAAGAGGGTCGGTCGACGTTGAAAGAAATTGAACGTTTAATTGCAAGCTGGATCTCGAAGAGAGCTGTTTCCGAAATTAACCGAGGTCACGCGACCGAATGCGAACAAGATGCAGTTTCAATTTCTACGATACAGAGAAGCTTATGTATTCGACGCTTTGTCCAGCCGCGATACCAACAATTGTTCACCACTGGAAAGTTATTCGATGTTCTCCAGTCGAGTCACGCGCAGTCCGCGCGAAATTCGCGAGTAAAATATGCAATTTAATTAATCGTACGCTCGCGCTCCGGTTCGCGTAAAACTCTGCCGCAAAACGTTCGCAAACTGTATCCCCTTGGAATAATGTTTTTAGTCATGAACACGCTTTATCCGAAATATTTCTTACGATTGCGCCCGATCGTAAACAATGCGATGCCTCTACTCCAGACGAATATTCCACTCAACCCGTTCGAAAATTGCAGCCAATTCGACTGCGACACACCTCGATACGAATCGAGGAAGCAAAAATGTTAATCTATTTCTAAATTATGCGACCAAAATCACAATTAATAAAGGATCTCGCGAACATAGTTGCGTGAAATTCTTTCCCGGCAAGTAGCAATCGCGTTCGGAAAAACGCTATTCGCTCAACCAAGTTCCGCCGTTGAGACCTCAGGCTTGATCTTTGGTTCGGCCCCTTATAAATCGTTGATGGCGTCGCTTACTCTCAGATACTATCCTATCGAAGTTTCCTCTTGTTCTGCGCTTCGCATACTTCGCAGCATAGGTATATGAAGGGTCCCTTTAACGTCGTTAGTGAACCAGCACGGCGTTGCACGAACACGAGCAACAACTGTTTGCAATTTCCGCGCGAAATTTTGCAATCTCTCAGCACGACTATCGACTATCAGCATAAAAGCGAGAAGAACTTCTCTTTTTCATCGAAGCAAAGGCGAACTTTTGTTTTGATTTTTCGATTATATCGACACCAGCTGCGCTCGAGCAAGAACGACTTTTTCGTCTTCGAACAACGTTTAAACGAAGCGCATTAAACCACTGCGTGAAGTTAGAAATAGCACGTTTATTAAACCTAGTAGCGCGACCGAAAACGCGATCAAGTTCCAAAGAAAGGTTCTGCGTTTAGTTCCTTATGAATCGTTTGGAATAAAGCATTCGTGAAACGGATCTGATTGTGAAAATGAAACGAGAAGAGAGGCCGGTCGGATGAAATTCGGACATTTTGAACATTCCGTTTCTATGTCGACATGACTTTTTCGATTCTTTTCTTTCGACCGTCCACAAATATTTAAACTCGAATGCAACAACGAAGCGGCACGTTTTGCTCGAAACAGAGCTTCGTTGTTTCGGAATTCTTAACAAGGAGGAGCGGTTGGTTCACTGGAACTTTTAGTCTGATTCTAAAATAATTCGAATAATTTTCTACTTAATGTTAGTACTTCTATTCTCGTAATTCAAATTGTTCGTTGTTGTCTGTAAATTATTTTTAGAAATTTCACGTTACACGGCAAGTATTCTTTAGAGAAGGACGAAACACATTTGCGACGTGTGCGCTACGCACAATCCACGTATCGGACTAGCGTAAACCGTGTGCGCGACTTCGAATGAATAAGAGCTACGATGTACTTTTCCTCCATAATCTTGGTTCTTGTAGATCAATGATCTTATTGATGAATGAATGACGTCAATCGATGCTCTAACTCAGAGTAATTGTGTTTGGGAAAAAACGTATTCGTTTCATTATGTTTTGCGTGACTGACTAGTTAATTTTCTATACACCGAATACAGTACTTATAATTCAATTTCAATGCTCCATCGGGAGATCGTTTCACCGGACGCGCATCGCGATGCATAAATTATTACCATCGTTACGATCGAATGTATGCATTTATGCACTTTTGCCTCTATCTCGGGCAAGTCTCATTAACGACAACCAAACCGTCCATAATGCAGAGCACGTTAAACCGAGAAGCTAACACAATCGTTCGCGTAAAATGTTTAATTTCACCTGTCAATTTTTATCGAGTTTTTCACACCAACAACAGCCGATCACTTTTCGTTTTATATCACGTGTTCAATGTCTCTCCTTTAGAAAGGAAATTGGAAACTTAAAAGAAAAAAAGGAAAAAAGAAATAATAATAATAATACAAATAATAAAATAAATAAATAAATAAATAAAAATTCGAATTCATGCCGATTCATAATCGACGTTTCGCATGCACAATTTCCTTCGCAGAATTGCGCAACCTTAAAAAAATACACAACCGCGTGTAAACTGATAATATATTTAGCTCGATTCAGCGTTTGAAGCGTTCTCGTTGTCACTAGCGCATTGTTTTATTTTTTTTCTCTCTCTCGTACAATAAATTTTATATATATCCTTTTGTCTATTTCGAGAAATACCGATCGATCGGATTAAACGGAATATTTTTTCCGACGCGCGCTCGCGCTCGTGCATTCTTGTTTGCTTTTCATACGCTTTATTCTTCTAATCGATGATCTCTGTTTTTAGAACCCATCCCGATCTCTTTCTATCGCTTTCCTTTAATCAAATAAAGGCTCCGAATTTTTAATCCCAATTCGAAACGTTCAGAGCTATTTCACCAACTGAACCGTAAAATTCAAGTAATCCCTGTGAAACGGCTGTGCTGCTGTCGAGTTTCCCGTGGACGACGACCTTTGGTTTCGACGAAAATCGAGCCAACGATTCTTCCAATTAAAAAAAAAAAGACGTAAACACCGTAGCGCTTTATTAAATAGTAATAATCGCAAGTTGGTAGCGCTTATTTTTATTTACGATACCTATTTAGAGCGGTGTAGGTAATAATCTAGGATTCGCGTTAAATGAACAAAGGCTGTTAAATTGACCCGGTTCTAGGCGGATGTTCAGCGTACTTCTTACCACGAGAAACGTAGCGGTAGCGGCCTAATTGAATTTAGTTGCTTTGTTGGACGCGGGCTTGCATATCTTTGGAAAGAATCGTCTCCGTAATTAACTGTATTCCTGGAAAAGTATGTTTCTAATAGAGCTTGCGTAAATAATGAAAATCGCTTGATACAGTGAAGATACAATGAATCCTAGATTGCGCGAATTTAACCGAGTTTAATCGACCGCATAACTCTGCTCGGTATTTGTGGGAATTAACCAGGCATTAACGTGCTGCTAATTTATCAACGTGCTCAGTGAAATGGCCGAATGTTTTCGAAGCGATATTTCAGTAAATCGTTTCCAAAGGAGAAACGAAACGAGTGATCGCGTGGTTAGAAGCGAGGGAAAAATAAAGATAGACGCTAGCAGGCTGGTAAGGAGGAAAACCGTTCTTAGCCCCCTGGGGAATATTATGCAAAGTGGGAAACAGATGCACGAGTCTCCGGAGCATGATGCTCTTATTTTTCGACCCGGCAGCGAGCGTTTCTCTTCCCTTTTAGCTAGGGACAGCTAAAAAAGTCAGCTCGGTAGCCGTCTAAAAGTAAGAGAGCATTCGTGAATTGCGGCTTCCCGGCTTCCGTTGTTGCCAGGACACCGTAGGATCGAATCTTTCCTCGCGGAAGTCCTCTCGTGCGCAGAACCGCTCTGTAACGTTCAACTCTTAACGCCGATGCATAAACGAGCCGTCTCGTCTTCCCGTCTCCTTGCCCTTTTACCCTCCCGACCCTACGTTCTTCGTATCTCCGTTCGATCCTTTCCTCTTTTTCTTCGATTCAACGTGGAACATCTTGTTCGGACGTTTCCATGAAGAGTTTAAAAATCAAGGGACCATTGATTCCACGAGTCGACATGTTTCCATTAAAGAAATAACGTCCAACGTTGACTCGAACGATGCGAAAGGGTGTAAAAGTTTGCGGGAAACTAGCTCTAGTAACGGCGTACCAGGATCTACTTGTAAATTTCCTGGATCCCGAGGTTCGTGCATCAGTAGTGAAATATTCATAAGCTGCGATCATCCTTACTCCGCTAATTGATATTCCTTGCATCTGGAATTGGCAGAACCAACAGGTGTTCGGCACTGGCTGGATTCATATGAAATCCAAAAAGATCACGGTAGTTGTTCTCAACAACGCTGCGTATACTTAGGCAAAACGTTGGACGCATGTAAGCATTAATCGCAATAAAGTTTCCTCCGTTATCCGGTTTTCGATCTTCTTTTCGCTGCAACAATATGAACGAGATATTGCGCAAACTGGCTCCCTAACTAATTAGATAAGATTAAATAGCGCTCCATAAACTTTTCAGACGTAACTCGTTTATCGCGTTGGTCGCTTTATTTCAAAAGGATATGCAGAAAAAAGTGTGAAAAGGCTGCACACGTTTTTTTAGACGTCAGCCGTATTTTTGGCTGATACGTGTAGTTGGATATTTGACAGCGATATCGTTGAATCAACCGCGTGGAAGCTGTTTCAAAAACTCTTTCGAGAACGAGTTATGCTTGTAACGCTGTAGGAGAGAAAGGACGACGTAAGTGTTTGAACGTGTTCGTTTAAAGCGAGAACACAAAGTATCTGATTGTAAGCCGAACGAGTCAGACGTCGGTATTTTATCGCAACATTTCCTTCGGCGAGGGAATGAAATTTTAACATGGTAACGGTGAGTAAAAGCGTCGCGTCAGATAGAGAACCGAAATTCTATCGTTAACAAACTTTCGGACGCGTAACAGTGACGACACGCAACAACAGCATTGTCACCATCGTTGCCACCACCGCTACGCCCGGTATCGGCAACTATGAATAGCATTAGTAGCGAACTGTCAGCGTTCCGGCGTTGCGTTTGGTCTTATGCATCGCAAAACGCAGCCCGACCGAATGGCCGCGGCAATTTGCGCTCGTGTCGCCGTTCGGAGAGCAGCCTCAAACGATGCATCCTCGCACCGCTTTGCATTATGAACGCGCATTAAATATGCATAGATATAATCAAAAGTGGCTGCTCGCTAACTGTGCGTTGATCAAACCCTCTCTCGCACATGTTCCCCATTCGGTCGGTCGAACCTCGATCTATACAAGCGTCGGATAAATTCGTTTGCTTCCACTTTTGGGACGTTTATTTACAGTTTCGTTTTACGTTGTTGACAAATAACAATTCGATTTCTCGTCGATCATGGATCGATGGATCGATCGACCGATGGTTCGTTTAGCGACACGGAAATAAAGTCGGGGAATTCTAAACATAACGATGAAACAACGATGAAACAACGATGAAACAACGATGAAACAACGATGAAACAACGAAGGTTTAATTTCGCCTGAAATTGAACCAGAGTCAGCAGTACTTAATTATCGTTTAAACATTCGAAGAGCGCACGCGTACGAGCTCCAGGCTAAGCATACGCGGCAAAATTACTTACACTGTACGATTGTCGGTATCTTGGATACTTGGCTCTCCACGAACGTCCCCGTTACGCAGTCCCAACGTTGTCACCGAGCAATCCATATTACATAGCAACGACCTAATTGTATCGAAGCGAAGTTAAGCACAGGGACTCGGGGCTACGTGATTTACAGGATATCCGTCGGCTATGTACCAACGTTGTATATTCCAGGCGCAAGATGCGAGAGAAAAAGACGGAAAGGGAGATGGAAAAGGGAGCCATCGATGCGCTCGATTCTTCGACGCTTAAATGCGTAGGACTCTTGTGCTTGATATTCGAACGATAAGCTCACGATTCGAGCAGAGGCATGTCCGTGTACTTTGTCAGCTGCACGATCCGTGAACTCGGTACCTCTTATCCAGAAGGGAAGATCGTTTCACTCGGTAACTGAGTAAAGAGTAAAGAGTAAAGAGTAAAGAGTAAAGAGTAAAGAGTAAAGAGTAAAGAGTAAAGAAATGTTCTCGCCATCTGCCAGACTTCTCTGCCTGGAAAATCTTGAAATCACTTTCGCGTCTATTCCACGGAGGCCCTGTTGACCTGAAAATTTCATTTTCATAGCTTACACCGCGCTAACTTCTCTGATTCCACACGCTGCACCGTCCCACAGCCTTTTTAACCGTAAACTCGTCTTTTAACCTAAACCGCTAAAAAGTCGAACGACAAACGCATTTTTTTCTTTTTACCAACGTATGACGGCCTCAGAGATCGTTCGATCTGACAGAGAGCGTTAATTAATTCGACGGCAATTAGTAGCAATCGAACTGTTCCAGTAATTACGTTATCAACGATACCAACGATTCGAACTGACGAAATTTCCATCTGACTCCTATTTCTTCTTCTTCTTTCTCTGTTGCGTTTTCCTGTATTCACCGCAATTACTAAAGTTTCCTAATAAATCTTTCTTGTTTACATCGATCGAGGAAAGACGGAGAGATTGAATTTCAACATTTTCATTCTGTTCCGAGATCGCGGTAATATTTTATTAGATATATCGCGCGATAAAAGCGTATGGGAGAGTTAAAATCCCATCCTGAAGAATAAATAATAAACGATCGATAAAAGTCTGAAGGGAAACGGGAGAGAGTGTATCAGTTTGCAGTTCCCGTTTACATTAGCATTGTGCAGAAAAGTGCTCCACCGTCGAGAGAAAATACCACCGGGAGAAAATACCAGTACAATTTCCGTTATTAAACGGACGAGCCGCTCGTAGCCAATTGCTACGGGAGTGAACTACGCGAGGAGAAATGCATGCCTAGTAAACGGAAAAGGGTGTGCGTTAATCGACAATCGGTAAAATGAACCGACGATTCGATTTCGAAAAATACATATAACGATGAGTTTAACAACAATGGAAGCGTAAAGTTTAGAATGTGAGAACGACGGATCGCGTGCGGCCGGTCGAGTAATGCGAACGATAAAACACCAGTTAAAACAGAAGCTCCGGTACGCATCTTGTAGATGCGGAAACAAAACTCGCTTGACGTCTCGACCGCGCACCGTAAAACTCTTCGATCGGACGTCTTCCACTTATTGTTAAAACTGAAATATAGGACGCGCAAGGTTGCGCGAAGAACGATGAACATAAGAGCCGGTGCAGCACAGAAAACGAACACAAAAAGGAGGGATGAATCCTTTCGAAAAGAAAGAGGCCGCGTGATACAGTGCAAAAAAGCATACAAGAACGAGGCGGCAGAGTGTGTGAGACTGCGATACAGCGCAGTCGACGCCGCGACCAAGATACCGACAGATACGAACAAAAAGAGAGAAAGAGAGAGAGAGAGAGAGAGAGAGAGAGAGAGAGAGACACCAAGCAAAACTAGAGAAAAAAGGTTGGAAAACGAGCTTGAAAGATTTCGCATTACATTCAGCCCTTCTTTTACTCGTCTCTCTCTCTATCCGTCTATCTATTTCCAACTTCAACGTCTCGGTAAATCCCGATAGCTCTCGATCGAACTATGTACCGTATCGCTTAAGAAAAAAAAAAAAAAAGGAAATTACCACAGACCAGTTTTGCCGTTCATCTTCGAAACAGAGAAAACTTCTACCGAAGAAGGCAAGAACGCTAAATTAAATATTCGATTCGCATCGGATCTACGTGCCGATCTACCTACAGATTATAATTAACGGTTCGGTTCCAGATTTAACTGATTCTTCCAATTAATTTATTCATTAGTTTATCGATTCGTGTATTCGTCGTGTACAACAAATACAATTTATCATGTATTTTTTAGTGTCCAATCGATACGTTCCTTTCTGGACGCACTAAAGTAGTGCACGCAATCGTTATTTCCGAGTTAATTAACCAATTCGAAGTGATTAATTTGAAACGCGTACGGTGTACGAGTAATTTAAGAGAATCAATACAGACAAGATGGTTTCTGTTCGAAAGCTCGGCAATTAAAGTTGGCGAAGAAGAACAAGTATTTACGCAAGACGGAAGACTAAGAATAAGGATAAGAATTGCCGGGGGCAATGATAATTCGGAACTGTTTCAAGAAGATATTGAAATTCAAATTAAATATCCCGGTTCGTGGAGTATCGCAAACCTGGAACGTTGCCATAATCAAGGTGTATCGTTTACGAATACTAAAAACTATAACGTTCTTTTAATACTCACGGTTCTCCTTCCGATCGTCCTATCCTTGACTTATCTTAACGATACTACAAATTAAATAATCAAAAACCTACGAAGCTACAATAACAATGTTTTTATCGGTTAACGCGCGATCATTGATCCGATCGTAAACCAACAATTTGAAGTACTAAAACATGTTTGAGGTATCGATCGACCCCGTTAAGCAATAAGCTTGGAACACTATGCGCGGAGTAGTATATTTTCAGTAGAGTAACACCTTGCTGATCTGCCTATCGATCACCGATAGACGGTGACACTATCTACTATCTACTACTATTTTTGGACTTCCCCGTCTTCTGGTCGTTGATCAAAATATTGTACCATCAATCCCTTAACCAACGGGGTCGCGCCATCGTACGTAACCAATCATCTCTAACATCCATCCCCTTTCTTTCAAATAAATAAATAAAATAATACGATGTATACGAAAGATGTACGAATGATGTACGAATATATCCTAATCCCAAAATGAAGTATTTATTGCATCCACCGAAGACTGTTCATCCTTACCAATTAACGCATCGTTGGTTGTTCTCATCGTTATAAACGGGTTTGCCTATCATCATTTTACACGATACGATTGTAAAACACTTTTGCAAATAAACTAATTCGTTTCGCGAATCAATCGATTTTAACGAAACATTGTACTCTCGATACGATGCACGATGGTTCAAATAATCGGCGTCGCATAAAACGAATGACACTGAAAATCTAATTACAGCCGGCGTAAAGGTGATTAACATAACGCTCGGAAGCTGTTTAAATTTTCAGGCTGGTGAACGCGACGGGAGCCGGATGGAAACGTATCAGTCGAGAAATATCGATCGTTCCCTTCCGATCGAAATATTTTTTTCAGTCGCTGCTCGCTGGACATTCGTGGCAATCGGACCGCGAAAACAACGAAATTACAGAAACCGAATTAAACCGGTCGTTCGATAGCGATGCTTTCCTGCGTAGATCGTCAATTATTAGTCCCGTAATCAAGGGAAGTGCGATTTCCAATTTTCGGAACTCGCGACCGTGTCACGGATTCGAGGATACCGGGTCGATATAGCGTGGCGCGAGCAACTTGAAAAACTGCCATTACTTAGATTAACCATCATATTTTTCGAGACATCGATTTCTGGAAAAATGCTCCCTGCAATTGAAATTGCATTCATTCGTCTCGACGGGAGCTTTTTCTACCAGCGACCAAGTATGATGGATTGAAAACGTTATCGTTCCCATTCGAGATTTCAGGCAACAGAATTTTCACTCCTACCAATTAAGGAACGCGTTTCAATGATTCGATCGTTACGGTGATTAAATAAATGTGATCTCGACTCTTCTAAACCGGTCGATTTCTAGGTCGTTTTATGCCACTAGCGGGAATGTTTAGCGTAATTGTTGCGAACGAGCAATAGCGATAGTAACATCAGCAATGACGGTAGCAACGATACGATAAGGGCGCCCGTACGACCTTTCAGCAATGAATTCCGCTTAAATTTGATCAAACCGAGGTCATTAGAATCTGTTTACCGTAGTCGATGACTAAATCGTGCCACGTTCGAAAATAATTTAATTAATTCTCACACCCGTGGTTCGCACGCTCGACCAAATGACATCAAATGAATGCCACTATCGCTCGTCGTGGTCGTACGTGTCCTCGACCACGTCACGCCCTAATCAATTCCCTGTGTGTTCGTGCACGCTCTGTTTATAAAGTTTTCACTCTGGTCTAGGTTAACAGTTACCGCGAACAATGATAATTAGGGATCGAAAGCGAAACGGACCGAGGTGAAAGATTCGTAATCGACGATTCTTCTTATCGACGTTTCGTATTCATTGTCAAGTCCGTCGTGAAACGATACGTTGCAAAACACCTTTGAACCAGGAAAATCAAACGGTGTTGTAACCCAACAGACTCTTCACGTTCGCGTCACCTTCTGAGTATCTACGCGCAATCATTCGTGCTTTTGGGTCAACAGTGAAATCTACTTCTCGCTTTAAATTCGAGAGCGTAACGTATCGTCGACTACTGTCACCGGAGGTCCGTAATTACTGTGATTTATTAACGAGTCGAAGAAACGATCGCGATCGATGATGTCGAAAAAGACAATATTAAGACGAACGATCCGCGAACAATTTCGATCTTTTGTTCAACTTTTCGTAAAAGTTGTCACTCACAAAAAACTCACGAAAAACCTACAAAAAATCGCTAAGACGTTTCGTTTGGCATACAGTATGAGAAATTGAAAGCACCGTTGCAGCTGCTGGTGACAGATGCGAAGAATTGGACGCGAAACCTTGTGCGTGAGTAATGATTCGCGATGCAAGGGGTTATCGGTAATCCGTATCCCCCAGGATATGTCGATTGTGTTGCTTCGATTTACGTTGCCAGTGTGCTTTATTAGACTGGCTTGTGAAATGACAGGAACGTCGATATCGATATTCCGACCGAGTTCTCCTTTTTTTTTTTCATGGATCTACAACTCTTAAATCTTTTATCCCGTACTTCGATAGGTATAGCTGGTCGTTAGAAACTTAACGATTTCAAGTACGTACGACGTTCGTTGATCATTAAAATGTGTCGAATGGTAACAAAATTCTTCGAAACTAGACGAATCGTAAGAAAGATAATAAAATATACAAGAAAATCGAGCCAGCGCTTATGGAAATGTCCGCAACTTTTTTTTGTTCATCGATCCTAAAATATTTCTCTTGAAATCAGTCGGATAACTTTTCATGATAAATCGAGAAAATCATTTTGACGTCGATCGCGTGTACATTCTTTGCCGGCAACAGAGAAACCGTTAAAATTTTTCAACCGTAAAAAAACTGTACCGTTCGTTTCGCGTAATAAAGCGAACGAGATCAAAGTACGTTGCACTATGTTTCATTCTTTCCACCGACAAAAGTCAAGTGGGCGAAATCGGGAGTTGAATCGGTCTTTAGCACAGTGTTTATTTCCCGGGAAAAACATGTTCCCTTTGAATCTGAAAATTTGAAATACG
This sequence comes from Ctenoplectra terminalis, assembly GCA_019453375.1. Classification (NCBI taxonomy): domain Eukaryota; kingdom Metazoa; phylum Arthropoda; class Insecta; order Hymenoptera; family Apidae; genus Ctenoplectra; species Ctenoplectra terminalis. The sequence goes on along the minus strand of SMSQ01018769.1, from coordinate 583,180 downwards.
TTGAGTAGGAATTTTTAACCGAACGGGTAGTCCCGAGTAATCATTTTTTCAGGTTTTCTCTAGAAGTAGCGCTCTAGTCCTGGACGGAACCATGTCAACGAGACTTTTAGCGTGCTTAGTCGTCACGGTGATGCCGTAGGCAGAGCACGAAGCCACGCAGCCCCCGCCAAATAAAACAAAGCCGTCCCAACCGCGTGCAAGAGTTCACATCGCGACCGCAGAAACGGCTACCAGGCTGGGCAGGAATGTGTACAGGGTTATACGTACATGTATCTTCGAATCCCCGGATCCCTCGAGCACCGACCGACCAATTAACCTTCCGTCCAATCTCGATTCTCCGCCTTCTCTTTCAATTATCACCTTTTATGTTTCACCTTCCAACACGTTGTTCCTTTCTCTCGCGTGTTTGTAAAACGGCAAACTTGCTTCCGTTCGAATCATCGCTTCCTTTCCTTGCCATCTAACTACTTTTACGTATATAGTTTAACCACTGAATAAAACTTTTGTCAAGTCGAAAATTTATCAACTCCCAGTGACCCGACGTACACATATGCTACATCGTACACGAGAACTCTCGCGAATCGTCTCGACCGCTGTGAATTCTTGGTCCGTTTATTCTACGTGTAAATATTAAAGCCGAAGATATCGGATTGCAAAGGAAACGCGTGCAAGCACGTTTCCTCTTCTGACGTTGTCATTCTCCCCGAGGCATAAGCTTACCTCACCATACGAGAAAGCACGTGTATAATAAATGTATTTTGTATTACGCTGCTTTTTCATCGTGAAACCCGTGCCGGAAAAATTTCTAACATTTCCCCATTGGGCACACGCGACAACGAAACATTTCCCATTTGAATCACGGTTACTCTCGCGGTCGATTCGAATGCAAGAATCATACACGATAAGCCGACGGAGACGGCCTGTAATAATTGCATTAGCAAAATCGAAAACCAATCGAAACGATAACATCTTTCACTGGTTGTACTATCCGATTTGTAAGATCGATCGACGATTTCATAGAAATGCGTTGAATTCGCACGAAAGACGATTCAGACGTTTAATAAAACGTGGACGCAGGATTCCTTCACAATGACAGAGCTTGTTAAGCATCGTATTTTTTGTCGTCGGTCGAGAAGCTGATACATCGTTCAATTTGATAAAACACGCGAGATAAATAATTGCGAAACGTTTGACACCGGCAAAAGCAATTTTCTCGGTATAATTCTACTAGGTATATTAATAATTGTTGCGCGCATTGGGTTTTGGTTATTCTGACTTTTGTTAGACTGCAAAGCAATTCAAAATGCAAACCAAGAATTGTACTTGTAGTCGGTCCGATACACAAAGGTACTCGGATGTTACTTTTCGCTAGATCGATACAAATTTAAAGAGGTTTGTTAAAAATAAAGTACACTTGTTTACCTATCTTGGAAATCGGGTAACGCTCGCGAAAGCACGTAATCTTGCGTGTAGGCGACATCTAGGTCAACCTCGGTTCGCAAATATCGGCTCGTGCAAGATCAAGTTTACACGACTGCTTTAGGAGGTACGACCGCGCGAATCCGATTCACGAAAAATGACAAACGAAAAACAAAAAATGAAAAATTTCCGATTCAACCGACAGATACGCGGTCTATATCGATACGTGCGATTTTCTGCAGGAAATGCGAACCGAGTGTCACGTACGCAGAAATCTAGGATTATCCGATCTTAATCCACGTCACTGCGCCGAGGGACACGCGTGCGGTAATATGCGGTAAGTCCGCGTATCAAGGTAAGTTCGGTGCAGTGGTATTCACTGGAAACCCAGTTAGGGCTAGTAATAAAGTTTTAGTGGCCTTGGTCGGGCCGAGACTTACCGCGTGGAATTCCAGTTTAAATTGAAAATTCCACGCCACGAAGAGGCCGAGCGAACTTCCTCCGCGTATGTTAGCGCGTGCCGTAAAGCCGAGCGGAATTGGAGCAGTCGCCAAAAGTCTTGCTTGTCGAGACGTGGAAGCTGACCAAGATATTTCGTTGAATCTCGACAAATTGTTATTCGCCGTTAGTACGTTTAACGATCGCACGGAGTCACGGAGTCACGAAACGCTGTTTAGCAACGGCTCGATGTTCGGTAATGAGTATCGCTGGTCACGCAGGGGACGGTATCTACTCCGGAGAACGGATTTTCGGTGCACGTGTCTTGTTCCTCAACTCCTGGTACACGCATTACCAATCCAAATGCACTCGCGACAATAATGCAACGTTACGTGAATCGCGGACTACCTGCTTTCATCGTCTGCCAATCATGCCTCTGGGATCGAATCCTAAGAGACGCGAGCTAGCTAAATTTTAAGAAAATACGATGTCACCCTATTCGATTCAATTTTAATTAATATCCGAAGGGATTCGGATCGTTTCATCGTGCATCTCAAACGTTGGAACAAAAATAAAAAAAAAAAAAAAATAATAGAAAGAATAAAAAGAATAGAACGAATAGAAAGAAAGAAATAATGAACGAGAAAAAGGAAATAAGGAGCAGCGAAAAGGATTATTTAAGAGTCAAATGTACATGCGATAAGAGGAAAAGGAGGAAATTTAATTAAAGGTACGAGTCATTTTTTTTGAAATGTTTCAAGTAATTATGCGTAGCAAAGGGACGTTAAGTACCTTCGGCATCAAATATGTATTTATGCCGTACAGTCGTGAAACACAAAAAAAGAATGTTGGAAGAAAAACGAAACGTTAATTAGATATCTCGGGTAGAGAGAGGAGCAAGAAATGGAACAAAAGAAAACTACAGAGGAGGTGAACACCTTAACAGGATAACCGGCTGGTTTGCGTCGAGAATGCAAAGAGAGAGAGATCGCGCGACTGAAATACGTCGACGGCAAAGTACGAGCAGAGATAAATCGAACATCTTGGCAAATGAGGTCTCTGATCAAAGATGCAAATAAAGCAACGAATACAAAAAGAGGAAGAAAGTGTCGTTTTAAGGTAATTTAATTCGTTTAAAAATCAATCAATGATCGACTTTGACAGTCTTAAATTGACTAATATGGAAATATATACTTCGAGCTGTGTTATGCAAGTAAAATTTGAACACGTTTGCTATAATGGTTTAAGTGCTTCTTCCTGCTGTCGTGTTTCCATTGGAATATCATCTTTTGCCTTTTTGCCTTTTTGCCTGTTCGGCACACATCGTTTTGGACGTTTGATGAAAATATCGCAGAGCCATGCATACCGCCGGTACTGGTCGGCCATCGACGAAAACGACAGGAAACCGTTTTCTTGCCGCGAGAACCTATCCAGTAGAAAGCTTTCTTGCCGCGTGGTTTGCACGCTGCATACTCGCAGCTTTGCTGTCACGGAAAAACGTGTGCTATACTTATATGTATAACCGGCGAGACTTCCCATGCTAAAGGACAAACTGTCATCGGTCGTTCGTCTGTCGAATGCAGCTACGGTAACGTGAAAGTAGTTTTTGTGCGACAAGAATGTAAATGCTCGAAAGTAGCGCATCAATTATCCAAGATATAATTTTCATTCTTCGTAGTTATTTTCTCCAATTTCTCTCACAACGGGGATAAAGTGGAAGGGCAAGCATACCTGTAAAATGGCACTAAACGTGTTTCATATGGACAAGAACGACCGAAAAATGACAATATCAACCAATCGATTAGAAATGTACGCGCGATCAAGTCTCTCGTCAATTGCCAGATTGGCTGTTATAACACGGCCAGTAACGAGCAAATACCGATACGCGACACGATGACTATCGTCACCGTATTCGGAGCCAAATACTTGTTCAGCAGAGTAGATTCTGTTGCACCGATTAAGCATAGGTGACGAATATTTTTCGATGTGCGAATAAATCTAATTCTAATTAGAATCGATAACAAGGCACGTGTATTTTCTTTTCTTTTCTTTTCTTTTCTTTTTCCACAGTTTCATTCTGGGGCATCGAAAAATTAACGAAAAGGTATTAACAAGAAAACATCGAATACGTCGCGTCGTTAACGTCGACAGTGGACTCTTGATTCAATTTGAATAATCGAAAAGTCGAAGGGAGATTAGGTTAAATAAAAGACGGTTCGATAAATTGTTCGGACGCAAAGCTGGTTAGAAAGAAGAAGCGGAAGGGGCCGAGATAGGAAGTTGACGGGAATCTTTTCTCAGCACGATTATAGGGGTCATGCTTGCACCGAAGGCTGCACCCGTGTCGGTCCTCGCAACGTTGCAAGCGGCTTACGGCTACGAGAAGACGCGTGCCGAAGTCTTAAGGTGTCCTTAATCCAGTCGTGATCAGCAGCGTGCCGTCCAGGTTCTACGCTCTCACCGCTTGATCCCTGGAAATTGGATCGATAAGCTCTTATTCGGTCCACCGCCTTCGACTGGATCCTAGCGACGTTCGTCGACTTACTTGCGACGATATTGCAACCGTTATTAGGTACATTCTACCAGTCGATATGCTTGCCTGTTCTAACCCGATTCGATTCCATGGAATTGTATGTACTCGTGTACAAACTGCTTGCATAAACCGGCATCGGTGTCTCGATAAGCGCCGATAAGCGCCGATAAGCGCCGATAAGCGCCGATAAGCACCGATAAGCACCGATAAGAGAAAACACGAAAGTCTTATCTTTTCTTGATTTTTCAAACAAACTCTATCAATAACAAACGAAACAACTATGTACTCGTTTATTGGCCACCTTTCCTAAGGTTATCCACTTGCCTTCCGTCGAACATAACTGTTTTCCATTACGTTATTCGTTCCTGTTGTACGCGAGATTTCTACCATGATAGAAATTAAATATTGTCTACAAGAAACAATGATTCATCGATCGAGAAAACCATCGTTACTTCTTAGCGGTTTTGCTGTTCATATTTTTTCGTACCAACAGGGAAAAGAGTTTGTCACGATGAGATGTAACGAATAATGGCGAAAAAGTTTTGCTGCTCGAATTATTGACTAGGTTGATACGATTGCATTGAATTGCTGGCATTGCTTGAATCTGATTCGTTATTGTTTCTGAAATATAAAATTTCGATCCATTTGCAACGGCAAACTATGCTATAAAATTACTCGTTCAATTACTTAATTACTTCCACACAATTACCGGTTTTAATGACTCATTCGAGGACAACGTAGAGTGCTGCAAACGATTAGCGAATGCAGAGTCCGTGGGATAAAATCTCACTTTTTTACCGGATGCAATATCGTTAGCTACGTATTAAAGGCACTAAGAACTTGGTGCAACCATGTCGCGTTTCAATCATCCTTAAAAAGTGAAGGACGCGTGAATCGATGACCATGATTTCAAATTTATGCAACAGCTATGGTAGAGATCGTTCGAGAGTTTGCGTCAAAAAAAGATTGAAAATCAAGACTGATTCGAGATAAAGGCGATTTATGGAATAGACGATCGGTCGGTTTAGAGATAAGTGAAAGTAAAGCTTTCGAAAGGAATGAACGAGTAAAAGAAAATAAAAAAACCAAGCAATGGCGTTTGGAAGACAAAAGAATGGTTTCTAATAACAGATAGCCTAGCCAGTTTCTATTACCAACGCTACGATATTCTCGACATAGACACTATCGGTTTTATTTACTTTTATCGTGCTCTCCCTCCATTTTGCTCACGCTGTACTCTTCCATTTACCTTTTTGTGTACTTATTTTCTCATTTTTGTTCCTCGACCTCCGTCCACTTTCTGTCCTCGAGACTTTTATGACTCGGTGTAGGTCACGAAGAAGAAGAAGAAGAAGAAGAAGAAGAAGAAGAAGAAGAAAAAGTAGAAGAAAAAGAAGTAAGAGTAGAAGAAGAAGAAAAAGAAAAAGAAGAAGACCGATGAGAGTAGGTGTCAGAGAAGATAAAGAAGGGTTGATACGTTTACAAGAGAAGCAAGCACGTGAATCATGGTTCGAGTGGGCTACTATCGTTTTTTTTTCTCGCTCGTAATTAAAAAGCTTATAGACGAAAATATGTATCTAGATTATTTTTAAAAATGTTTCGTAACAATCTTAAACCATTATCGTTATTATTATTATTTATGAAATTGATCTTCAGCGTGTACAAGATAATTACGTAGGTATAAAGTTGGAAAAGCGTCGGGACAATGTCATGAAAAGTTAATTTATTCATAGTCGTGATAAAATATTCATTGAACGCGAAAAAAAAGCTACAACTTTGTAAGTTGTTTTTTAAATCGTGTACATTGAGCAACACTATCGATTAATCGTACAACTTATATTTTTGTTGCGCATTAAAAACGTTTTCTCAACACGGTTGCAACAGACAATTCGGACAATGGTTACAAAGAAATAAGTAGGGGAACTTGGATCTGCGCTAACACAGTATCCTTAACGTCGAATAATTATTAGCCAACTTTTTCGCTATCAAATTGGCGCGATTTTGCGAGTTGGAATTATCGTAACGAGATCGTGCCGATCGTTCCATAATCGTTAGAATAAACGGCCTATCGATAACGAGCACCATAAATTCGCGGGCGAGATTGCCAAAATCAACTTGTTTGGAGTTTACAACCAATATCTCACGGTAGGTATAATTTTATTGTTGTTTGTGCACTTTCACGATGACGGACGACCACCTGACGTTCTATAACTATAAACTGTGATTCTGTCAACCGCGTTGCGTAGATTTAGGACAGGCGGCAATAATAATACATATAGGTATTGCAATATTTTAATTGCACGTTATACGATCTAATTGTCTTCGTTCTAATTTTCGTCGTCGTAATTTGATATCTTACAAAATATCTGATTACGTCGTGCTCTTCTTCGCATGTTCGAGAATACGCGATCCGACAAATGAGTCGTTAATCGTACTCGATGCACGATTCGAGATATCGTTGCTTCAAGACTCTTGCTTTCGCGAGATAAATTATCGGAAATGAATTTAATTCATTCCATCGTTTCAACCAACGAGTAACTGTAATGGTGAATATGGCGAGATGTTTCCACGGTTTCGATTCATTGGTTGATCTAACGAGTGCTCGAGTCGAGCAGATGCATCTTCGTAAATTAATTAGTAATAGTAATTCACTTCCGATGGTTAATAACGGGTTGCGAAAGCAGTTGTCTGGCTTGCCGGTGAGCGCTAAATGACAATTTACCCAAAAGCAAATTTGCCGATTATTACGGTGAGTTGCGGAAACCCCGAGCTTGATAATAGATACGCCGCGCCCGTGGACGTGCTTGTGCGCACGGGTATCTCATCGGTGTTTATTCGAGTTTTAGTTATTTATCTAAAATCTCTTTCTTCTCGTCAACAAATGGATCGATGGTTCGCTAAATCGGTTCTCTGCAGAACACTGGCTGTGTCGCGTCGTCTTCCGAAGCGCGTAGTCCTTTTAAAATTATTAAAATTTTGTTCGAGCGCTCGTTAACGAGTTTCCAAGAAACTGGAAGAAAATCTAAAACGAACGAGCACCAGGGAAAATAAATTTCCGAAACTGTGGCTCGTAAGAAGTACTGAAAACTCGCGCGACGTTTTGATGCATCGTCGCGCGCCTGTCCCAGTTTTATTCGTGAAAAGATATCCTCGCAATGAATAAATCACTCGACGATTTGTTTCGTTAATCGCCACGCCATCACAAATACCAGCTAAATTGTTATCGGTATGGCAAACTGCGTCATCTTTATTAACGCACGACTCCCTTCGTGCTCTTTATGCGCGACTTTGTAATTAATTAGTTGGCAACGGTATCAACAACGGAACGTGGGTTACAGATAACCAGAATAATTAACAGATAATAGCAAGGCACTTGAACGATAAATTGCTCTTTTGGGAATTCGTTTCGTCTCATCACCGACGAATGGAGAGAATCGAGGCAAGTCAAAAAGCGGATTCACAGGATTTCATATCGACTCTATTGAACGGAGAATCGATTCGATTAATTTTTCGATTTCAACAGATTTCCGGCTCGATTTCGTCCAACGAAGGAAGCCGTCGTTCTCCTTTCTTCTGTTTCGACCGATCCCTCTTACTCTCGGATATCTTAACCCGTCGACCGATCTCTGCTCAGCCTGAATTTCGTTTTAACGGCTATGCGAGCCTCTCCTCCTCCTCCTCCTCCTCCTCCTCCGTAACGTTCTATTTATCGCAAGATAGAAAGTCGACAGAAGGTAAACGAGTTCAGTTATCCGAGTTTCGCGCGGCTTCGCGTCGACGGAAAATTACGGCTATTAATCGTAAAACTGTTTTCATTAGCCGGTTTCTTTCTCTAGCGGCGGTACATATTGGCCGGCGAGAAAGAAAGACGCACGGCAAGCCAATTCCAGCGGGATCTCGATGCTTTCGTCGACTACGCTCGCGACGTTCTTTCAACCTACCATCGAGTTTGTACGTAAATTAGATATGTGTGCGCGCTTGTTCAATCAATTCGGTCCACGTACACAGGGGAACGTTTTCGATATTCGCTTCATCGATTGAAGTCCTGCATCAATGGCCAGTGTATTCGACCGGTCCGTTCGAACGGCACGGTAACAAGATTGCCAGTCGAGAAATATTTGCGCGATTTTTTTTCTACTCGGAAAGCAGCGTAAATAACGTTGGCCCGTAATTCGACGAGAGAGAAAGAGAGAGAGAGAGAGAGAGAGAGCAAAGGATGGAAATAAAAATACTCTCGAATGAAGCCGCGCTGACCGCTTCTATCGTTTACCGGAAAACGAATACAAGTGGTAAAGTTGCAAGAAATACGGACACTTTGTTTTGTTGACTGAGATATAAACAATAAGTGGAGAAATGGCCGAAAACGGAGAACCGAGAACCGAGAACAGGGAGTTGGACAGAAATATAAGGAAAGTAACGAGACCCTATTCATCAGGCCGGCTAAGAATTTCCACAAGGACGACGAAAGACGTTAGTTGCGAATCGTTGCGACGGACGTTTGATAGGACCGAGGATAGAAAGATGTCGATGAATTAAGCGAACTCGAGTAGATAGAAATTTAAGTTCGAACTCAGGCGCCACGATAATCGTGGCTTTATTAAAGCCAATCGAGGGAAAGCTTAGAGAATCTTGGATCTTGTTACGCGATGACATTTAGTTGGCGCTGTGCTTTGCCGTACGATCATGTCGTCGCGATACGCCGACGCCCGCAGGTCGAGAAAGCGTTGACAGGCATCTATCGGCATGAAAGCGGGTGTCGCGAGTCGCCCACCATTTTGTCACGATCGGATAAGCAATTGCGTTGAAATTTCCGCATGAAACTCGCCGACAACGACGCGGATAATGAAGGTAACTGTGTCACCGAAATTATACCGGGCGTGATAGTAATCGAATTACCCTTGCGTCGTCGTCACCGACCTTGTCATCGGTGGCATCCCGCGAACGGTACTGAACACTCTAAACAAGGTGACGACGCATTTTAGACGCGCGTGCCATATTTTTTGTACGGAGAGCGAAATATATCAGAGTTGGTCCGTCGAAGAATTAAAGATGACGCATTTAAGAGTTTAAGGGACGCGTAAATAGCAAGCTCGTTTGCTCGGACAAGTCCCTGCGTTCGAGAACTCGGTTCAAGAGGAGCAAGCAAATTCCTCGTTCTACTTTGGTCCCGCGCGATATGCCTCTCGCGGCACGACAAACTTTCCCGGAACGTCCAGACATATTTTTTCGTGAAACGTCGCGGGGCTGGAGCGCGCCTTAAATCATCCGCAGCTTCTGCTGCTCCTACTCGGCGGGATATCTGCTCGATTCGAGACGCGGAACGGAAGGAGGCTCCGGGAATGAAAGAGGGGCCAAGGAAACGGAAAGAGAGAACGGAGAACCATCGTGCTTGAGAACGGGACGTCGGAAAGGATTGCCAGCTTGAAAGGGAGTTAAAAGAAGAGGATTTCTGCCAGTTACGCCTGCCGGACACGCAACCTTCCTTGAATTATGATCGCTCCAACTTAGTCTCTATTAAAGTCATAAATTTCAAATTCAATAACATGCCGAGCGTCGCTGGATACAACGAATACTCGAGCCATTCTCCTTACCCATGACTCTACAATCTCCAAGGTCTACAGGACCTGGAGCTCCTACGTCCGAAGCGTATACACGCGCTCGGCCAAACGTCCCGACAGTTGACAAATTGTCCGAGCCCGGATACCGCCACTAATCTATTCGTCCTTGCTTCCTTGCTCGACCGATCTTTCGCGAAGATCGATATCGTCGTTGGCAAATTGCCTTTGACGGGACGCACCGCTTTTAACCAACAGAGCTCTCTCGTCTCGGCAAATGGTTTCGGTATTTTTCTTCTCCAACGATTCGACCCTCGAAGATCGTTCGCGCATCCTTTATGGCCGGTGAATACAGCCGCAAGGCTACTCGCGGGATCGCGGATACATGGATTATCGCTGCAGTTAGCCGTTGCCGTTCGCTCAGAAGAGATTACACGTTCCAAACTTGGACAGTTAACGCCGCGATAAATTATACAACGTGGCCAAGACTGTACGCGTTGACGTACGAGCGGTTGAGCCACTGTTACGATTCGCCAGCGCTACCCCTTTCCGCAACACGCGGCACAATCTCGCCAACGATGCACCATTAAACTTCTCAACTTTTCACCGATGAATCTTAATTCGACCAGCTTGCTGCTTTGCTTCAGGGTATAATCGTAATTCCAAGTTACGGAACGCGCTGCACTGTTTCGTCGTAAACAGCGAACAACCAGGAAAATCGAAGTTAAGCTAGATACGTCCGAAGCTAGCTTATAATACGTTCGACAGCGACCATTAGATCTGCCAATCGAATTATAAATCAATGATCCTGATGCTTCGCTCCGAGTCTTGTTGATTCAACTGTGTATTCGCACCGGAACGACAACACTCCGTACAATTTAGAACTCGTAAAATTTTAATTCTCGGACAAGAGCATAAGGAGCTTGCCTATCTTTATCTCGAGCAAGCTTATCCATTTTCCTTCGGCTGGGTGAAACGTGGTTAACGATGTCGCGATAAATCGCGGCTCGTGTCCCGCTATAATTTCCTGCTGATTTCCGAAATTTCCCAAACGTCGCTTAGAAAGTCATTTGTACGTTGCGAAATTTGCGATCTCGAAACACCATATAAAGGGATAAAAAATTTAAGTGTCGGGATACAACGAGCAATTTAATAATGTTTCAAGCGATATATAAAACCTGAGTGTTACTCTGAAATTATCTATTTCGTGATACAACGATCTGTTCTTGCTCAACAGCCCACGCTCGATTTGACGAGTCGACGCTGTTTAACGTACGCAAGAATTGTTATAACGTGAAGCTCAAAATGTTCTAGCGTAAAAGAAAATGGAAGTAACGTGGAATCGTGCATTGACCAAAATCGGTTAGATTCGACGAAACGATCGCGTTTCCATCTTATTCGTGACTCGACGAGACAACTGGACAACACGAACCTTTCGGTATTTTCATCGATGACAGTTTTACGGAAAGGAAGGAAAAGCGGGCCTGTTTATTCTACTTTATTCTACTTTATTCCACTTTACTCTACTTTATTCCACTTTCTTCCATTTCTTCCTCTTCCTCTCGAAACGTTTGAGGGAACGATCGTTTGCAACGGATGAGGAATGGAAAACGTCCGAGTAGAACCGAAATTGAAAAATTCAGGCGGCTGCTTCCCACAGACGAGGAACACGAGCTACCGACTTAAGATTGAATACTAGCCGATCTTAGTTTCCGTTCTGATTCGGAATTCTCAGAGAAAGCCTTCGATGAAATAACCATCTTCGCGTAACCGGATACACGGGAATGACCGATGCTGTACGTCGTTCTGAAAAACTGATAAAATCTTTGGAAAACTGTTCCGAAACTCGGGGCGAATACGACCAAAAGGATTTCGGAAAGGAATCGAGTCGAGAGATCGAGGCAAACGGTTTTCACTCTCGAGACGACAGTTTTTTTAAAGGGTTGCTACCAGCTTATAAAACGAAAAACGAAGAACCTCGTCGAATCCTTCCGATAAATCAAAATTATCTTGTTGGAATTAACACAAAACAATTTCCACGTTTACAAGAAACGATGTCGGTAATGGTATGCAAACTTAACTAGCAGCATCGCTAAAAGTTAAAAAAAGTTAAAAAAAGTTAAAACTTTGTTGAACGGAAAATCGGTAACGCGACAGGAGAGAACCGAGGGTTCCGTGGCTCGAAATTTCTAAATGCGATCAAAGGCTCGCGTGCAACGTAGGTGCAAATATGTAATTAATTACGCAACACCAACCCCTACCTCTGCTAGACCCGTCGGTTGCTTTACTCGCATAGAACACGTGGATACTTGCTTCAGATTACATGGAGTGTTTCAGTGGTTTTTTCCTCTTGGCTTCTGATGTTATCTCTGTCGGATTTTCGGTTCGCTCCTCGGACCTATCCTCTTTATCTCTCATACACCGCGTTCATAAACAACTTCTGTAACGCGGATTCTTATTAGNTTTTCACTCTCGAGACGACAGTTTTTTTAAAGGGTTGCTACCAGCTTATAAAACGAAAAACGAAGAACCTCGTCGAATCCTTCCGATAAATCAAAATTATCTTGTTGGAATTAACACAAAACAATTTCCACGTTTACAAGAAACGATGTCGGTAATGGTATGCAAACTTAACTAGCAGCATCGCTAAAAGTTAAAAAAAGTTAAAAAAAGTTAAAACTTTGTTGAACGGAAAATCGGTAACGCGACAGGAGAGAACCGAGGGTTCCGTGGCTCGAAATTTCTAAATGCGATCAAAGGCTCGCGTGCAACGTAGGTGCAAATATGTAATTAATTACGCAACACCAACCCCTACCTCTGCTAGACCCGTCGGTTGCTTTACTCGCATAGAACACGTGGATACTTGCTTCAGATTACATGGAGTGTTTCAGTGGTTTTTTCCTCTTGGCTTCTGATGTTATCTCTGTCGGATTTTCGGTTCGCTCCTCGGACCTATCCTCTTTATCTCTCATACACCGCGTTCATAAACAACTTCTGTAACGCGGATTCTTATTAGCGTACGCACTGTCCGAATTTAACATTCGTAGAATCGAGTCGTTTCTTCCAATTCAATGTATACAAAGGTATACACGCGTTGGAAAAGCGATAGAAACGATCAAGCGTTCGACGAGGTGAATCAAAGAAGCGAAGATTGAAACGATTGTGATATCGGTATCGGTTTTCCAAACAATTATCAACAATCGAAATCAACTTATAGTCCGCATACATATGTACATACGCGAATGTGCCGGTGTGTGTGATTTCGAAAAACAAAAAAGAACGTCAACGTAAGAAAGTTATTAATAACTTATACTTATCAATCATTTTACATAGAACCGATAAAAAAGCAAAACTGGAATCCATGTAGAGCAAAAATCTTTTTAAAGAAAGCAAGGAAGAGAAAAAGAAAAGGATCGCATAGACTAACAAATTGAAGAGATTTCGAGTAACCAGCCCATCCGCATCGAGAACTCAAAAATAAACTCGTACACCGTTCGAGCGGGTCGTGGCTCGCAACCCCTCGACGAGTTACCGGATTACCATAATGCCGAAGCTTTTCTTCTTATCCGGCACTTTTAAAGCGACAGTTGCAGAAACTTTGAGAAGATGCAAAGGCCGCCGCGAGGGTGGCGAATAAGAAGCAAAGAGAAAAAAAATCGAACAGATTCGAGGCTTCGCTTCGTCCTCGTAATCCGTTTCTGTTACGGTGTTCGGACCAAAGCGAAGGAACGAAAGAAGATCGTTGCCAACGTTGCGACAAAACTTTTTCCCGCGAACGGCAAGGGTGTCTTTTGATAAATGGCGAATAGTCGCGCGTACTCCCCAATTCCCTTCCCACGAAAATTTTACCCATAATCTCACTGCGATCGTTCGCGTCGTCTCATCCTTCGCGTCTGTCTCGCTGAATCTTCGTAATTTGCAAAAACTTCGTAGCAAATGCCGCACAGTTGGTCGAGAGAAACGATCGAAAAAGCCCCGAGACATCGGAGAACGCGTTCCTCGTACGGAGACCGTGAACAAAACCTCCCGTACAGGGAAGCTTTTATTTTCTTCCTGGTACACGATTTCCTGCGAAGATTGGAGAGCGACGAACAACGGGCTATCGCGTTTGAGAATTGAGAACTCGTTAACCGATACGTAAGATATGTTGTAAAAAAGGCCATCGACACGAGATTGAGAATATTCGATCGCGTGCTCGATCGAAGACTGCAATCGTGCAAACACGATGGTTTCAAATTGTAAAAGATGTATTCTCGACACTTTTATTCCTCGACGAAGAAACAAATTTCGAAACAAAAGCATTTGCAGTGCCAGTAAAAATAGTCTAAAATATAATGACTCTTTACGAGGAACGACCTCTCCTTTCTAACCGTTTAAATCACGAGGGAGAATTTCTCGGGTAAAAAAAAACTCTCTTCTCTTTTTTTCTTTTTTTTTCCTTTCCTTTTTAACCAAGAATCTCTTGCGCGTTGGCTCGTCCACGCTAATTCGTCTCGCGTAGATCCTTAATTAAAAGCCGAAATAACGTCTGAGCATGGGGAAAAAAAAACAGGCAAACCCTGACTCGCGGTCGTCAACCACGAAATTACTTAACCTACCGAATTATACCAGTCCGCCAACGGAACAAGGTTTGTTCGATCAAATTAAACAGAAGACTACGCGTTCAATTACACCTCGTTCGCAACACTGCACTGTCTATAATTCTTTTTTTACGTTTCGATTTGATTACTCGATTGCGTTGTTCCGCTGTAAACAACGACCCGTGTAGCCATGTGTTGATGTTAATATTAATATTAATACTACATTAATATTTCAGACAATAAATCGTGATTAGTAATCGGCATCGTATAAACGATGAACGATATCTATGATATCTATGATATTTATGATATCTGAGAAATATACACATAAAGATGGTTTAATAGAGATAACAAACTAACGTAAACTTTCGAGAAACGATAAAACGTTTTCTGCGATTATCAAATGATTGATTCAAAGCTGTGTCGCTATAACACCGATTTCAATTAAGTGGAACAGGAAGGAGATAAGAAACGAATCAGACAAACGCCAGTGGAAGCTTTACTTAAGCTCAAGTGGATTTAGACAAAATCCAAGAAGGACATCCGTGGAAAGGAGTTAACCCTAGTCAACTTTGTACCAATGAACTTGTCTCTGATAACAATTTCAAACAACGCTTGTGCTATCGATAAAAACTGCAGCAATTTTTTCATCCCATCCAAATCGCAATTCTGTCCGAGTCTCCGAGTCTCGGAGTCTCCGAGTCTCCGAGTCTCCGAGTCTCCGAGTCTCCGAGTCTTCCTTGAGAGCGTACGTGCGTTTGAAAATGTCTCTTCGTTACCGCGTAACTATGTTTCACCACTATTAACGATGTTGTCACTCAACTTGCTTAGCCTTAATTAACGTTTAAGTATCCAATCTGTTGGCTGCATCGTCTCTTTTCTCCTCTCGCGTTTACGTCTGTCGCGCAGAACGTTCCTTATTTTCGCTCGAATTCTCGAAATTGAGAATACAAGCACATTACTGGAACTGAAAAGCGGAGTCATCGATGGTATCGCAACGATCGCATTTTTACGGTGTACGAATGTTGTGCCTCGTTTTCAGTGTCTTCCATGATCGTCTATCCATGATTGCATTTACCGACGCCTCGACGTAGGTTCAACGATCGCTTCCCGGAAACAGTAGGTTTGCTCTATCGCTCGCGACGTTATCGTAAATACCTTGCAAGTTCGAAAATTAGCCGCCGCTCCGAGTTACGGTAGCTAGATTATCGCGACGACCATCTTAAGATGCATAAAATTAATTACGATGCTAGCTCGCATTTTACGATTGTTAAATAATCTTGTTATCTCGTATCTTTGATACTGGCTGTATGGATAATTGATAATTAGTTAGATACCATAAATGTTGGGACCAACGGCTGAACGGACGATGAAAGATAACCAGCGAGTCGTTGATTTTTACAAAGCACTCTATGTTCGCCTGTGGTGCTCGGTGTCTCGATTTAACTTTTCTTTGAAACTTTGAAACATAACTTTCTTTCGATGCTCTTTCACAGCGACGACGCTGCTTTTTCATACCTGCGTTACAACAAGTACGGATTACCGGTCGATAATTAATTAGACCGCTTTCCGCTGTTGTCGCGCATCGTTGCGATCAGATCCGATGTTGCCAACAATCACGAACAGAGCCATAGCTGAGTAAAAAATGGTTAATGGTTTCGAGATCGATAGCGATACATCCGAGACTAGAATCTTATATTTGCTCGAACATCTTTTAAAAATACGCGATATAATCGCGGAGGATACAAAATTTCGAAGAGTGACGCTTCAGGAGAGCCAACTGAATTA
Source organism: Ctenoplectra terminalis (assembly GCA_019453375.1). Classification (NCBI taxonomy): domain Eukaryota; kingdom Metazoa; phylum Arthropoda; class Insecta; order Hymenoptera; family Apidae; genus Ctenoplectra; species Ctenoplectra terminalis. The sequence goes on along the minus strand of SMSQ01018769.1, from coordinate 566,867 downwards.
TACTAGGCAAACTATGCCGGCGTTCGTCCTTTAGCGGGAGAAATTAATTATTCCACTTTCCCTCTTCTTCGATCGTTAATGAGCTTCGCGTGAGCGGAGTGTGAACACTTTAAGCTGCTATAACGAGCAGTCTTCCGGCTCGCTCGGTTTTCATTCGTCCGCTTACAGTCTCGCTGCAACCCTTTTACGTTGGCCTGCTCACGCACGTATATAACACTATACACCACATGCCGCGAGATACGCCTCACTCGCCGACCTCTACCTCCATCACCTAAGTATGTGTGTGACCAAGATATTTTCCAGGTACATAGCTCGTTCACTTGGTGAGTTTTCTTTTTTTCTCCGTACCTCGTACTTTTTTTTTTTTTTTTTTTTTTTTTTTTTTTTTTTT
>SMSQ01018769.1:527164-565836 GCA_019453375.1 Ctenoplectra terminalis | reverse complement strand
TTTTTTTTTTTTTTTTTTTTTTTTTTCTTTCTTTTTTTCATCCATCTCTAGCGTACGGCTGTATTCCCTAACCGTTGAAAGCCCACTTATTTTGTCCTTTAGTCTAACCTTCTGAACGATAAATACAATTGACCAAACCAATAAGGAATCGAGCTCTCCCTTCGAAGACTGCTCGAATATACTCGAACATGTCAGAATTTCATTTATTTTCAACATCGAACAACTATTTGAGACCATGGGAACAACTATCTCTGGGGGGATTCGAATTAACGCGATAAATATTTCTTCTCATTAACTACAGCGAACATTCAGTTATCGATGATTTTCAAACAAACCGCTTTGTCGGCTTTTTTAGCTGAACGGTATTGTTTGTATTTTGTATCGAACATATTTTCATTACTCGTTATCCGCTACCGAACCGAATTAAATTCGATAAATCGGTTTTCCAAAATTCGCCCTCGGAGGCATTAGTCCGTGTACTTTTTCCTTTGGCTCTACAAATTTCTGGAACCATGATAAATTTGATTTGCCTTTCTATTCAATACGAGCAGTAAACCGATGTCGCGTTTCCTCGCAACGGTCAACAGCCATTAAAATGTTTTTAAACGACCATTCTATCGGGTTGAAATTTTTCCTCGAAATGTCTGGCACCAGAGAGAGGGTATTGGAAAATTTATCGTCCGATTGATTCGCATTGAATCAGACCGAGAATCGGGGAATTACTTTTGCCTTTTATTCAAATCGAATGCACGTCACACCTGTGAAACGTTAATCAAGCGATCGATTTATTGGTAACGTCATTTGTAGCTGTGGACGTGGCGTGTAACCCGAATCGAGCAAACCGCACCATTGTCAACGTTAATCGCAATCGATAAGATTCATTTGCAAGAAAATAATGTGCCAATGGGCGATTACAATGTGTCAATCGACGATCAGAAAGATATCTGTTCGCGGGTTCGCGCGTTCGTGTTATCGATGGAACGACGACAAACATTCATTGCGAGTAAAATATAATTGGGAATGGGAAAACGCTTCGTACGAGCAGTTCGATAAACACTACCAACTACTCGACTAACGACCAACATTTGCGGCGTCGGCAATCGTGTCTGTCTATTACCGTCGACTATCCGGCCATACCTTAATACCATATACCATATACCTACGATACTAACAGGAAAAAGCTGTCCTTAAAAGTAAAACTTTTCGAAGCTGTATCGAAGCAAGAATCGTGCGCGTTACGTTTGAAACTGTGGTCGAATAGCGACGGAAAGCTGCGAATATAGTTTGGACGCTTCGCTCTAACGCGTTAACTAATCGTAACCGTGAACGCGTTGGAACGTAAAATTTTTGACCGAAGACACCGTGTGAAATAAATTTAGCTTTATTTTGTCTGGTCGGTACACTGGATGCAATGTCTGCTCGCACGACCATCTAAATCAAACGTATCGGAATGATCCGTATACATTCGACGGTCCGATCAAACCCACGATGGATCCGCGACATTCCGTCGCAGTTCAATCGTTTTTCCCCCGTCAAAGTGGATTTGAAACTCGAACCGGTTCGTGCATCCACATCGAACTTGTCGCTCTTTTTTTCGTACGCATCCGATTTTCCGAGCCGCAAGCTCGATTACGTCAGCTTTAATTCACGTTCGGGCATCCAAGCCACGGCCTGCTAATTTCTGGGTTCGTACCTCTGATTTTCCACTATTTTTGTTTTCCCGGATAAAACGTAAAACAGGAGTAAACCCCTGTCCTATCGAACGCCAGTTTTTCGCGCAACCTTCGAAAGGTTTCGAATCGTTTCGAATCGTTTCGAATCGTTTCGAATCGTTTCGAATCGTTTCGAATCGTTTCGAATCGTTTCGAATCGTTTCGAATCGTTTCGAATCGTTTCGAATCGTTTCGAATCGTTTCGAATCGTTTCGAATCGTTTCGAATCGTTTCGAATCGTTTCGAATCGTTTCGAATCGTTTCGAATCGTTTCGAATCGTTTCGAATCGTTTCGAATCGTTTCGAATCGTTTCGAATCGTTTCGAATCGTTTCGAATCGTTTCGAATCGTTTCGAATCGTTTCGAATCGTTTCGAATCGTTTCGAATCGTTTCGAATCGTTTCGAATCGTTTCGAATCGTTTCGAATCGTTTCGTCTGGAAACATGCTCTTTGATAAATTGCACGCTTTTCTCGGCTAATATATCGACTGGTTACAATTTTTTGCGTAATAATTTCATTTCCCGAAAGACAGTTCCATTTCTATTTCCCTTTGCTTAATCGGGTCGAGGAAACGACATTATAGGTAAATACCGTTCCATTCAACAAGAATGTAACACCGCAACCGGTTCGTTTCGACAATACTACGAAAGGGCAACGATTCGTCGAGGCTGAGAGGGTAGACGAATGAAAACCTGAAATAAACGAACAAAACGAGTAAATAAGGAGACGCTACAAACACAAAGCCTTATAATTTATGACAGTCCTTTAATATCGAGACGCTTCCTTGGCGTGCTAGAATTTCCAACGGACGAGCAAGTACCGTATCAAGAGTATAAAAGAGAAACAGAAAACGAGGGAGAAGAAGATAAAGCGGACAGCGAGGATGCGCGATATGACAAAAAGAAGGAATGAGCAGGATCGAGAAGGACGTGAAAGAGTACAGGGGTGTAAGAATGGAAGGATAAAATCGCAAGGCGCCTACGAATATCTGAGTAAGTGGAAACGGCGTTGAAAAAAAGATGCTTGGAAGGAGAAAGAAAGCACGTTTAACCGAGAAATGGAAATGCCGGATTGGTGGATGCTGATGAGAGACCGTAGCGAGGCAGTCTAGTCTGAAAGCGTAGCGAGAATGAGCTTAGCAGCTATTCGTTCTGCGAATTTTGAAAACACTTCTTGCTTAAACCTCAGCCGTTGTACGAAATGGTGATGCGTACTGCTACCAGCGAAGAACGAAGAATAACAAGGTACTTTCTTCTTTCGTTAGCTTTACATTTTCACGGGAATTTGGAGACGAAATTGCCAAGTCGAATGGGATCGAAGTGGCTCACAGATTCTGTACGCTCTGTAATTCCTTTCAATATATGTTTTTGTTTCTTTTTTCTTCTTTCTTCTTCTTTTTAATCGTTTCGAACGTACCAAGATTCTCGTCAGGCTCGTTCACGCGACTAATGGATCGAGAGAAAGAAGTCGTCGGGATACATTCCACGATTCAGTTAGATTAAATATTCTCAAAGTATCGTTGCAAAGTTTACTAATTTATGTTCCATGCAAACATGTATAACAAAGTTTATGTAAAAATTGAGGCGGAACTCTATTCAAGTGCGACAAAGTTTGAATAGGTATACGTGACAGAAATCGATGGCCGAGACCGAGAGCAAAACATTTAAATTTAGCAAAACGTCTGGGTAACTCACTGAAATCAGGTTTCTTGCATATAAAAGGGTAGCAGAGAAGGTATACAAGAAGGTACAAGTACGTTAAAACCAACTTCGTTGCATATGCAAATAAATGGTTCGTTGAAATAGGTACACGAAACACGAAACGCGAAACACGAAACACGAAACATACGCTTCGCAATGTTCTTACCCGTTTCTATATACCGTCGTCTTCTTTTCCTATAGAATATAGAAGCTTGCCAGACGCGAAATCACTTTAACTGCAAAAAACTTTATCCCTGAAAAAGATGGAAAATCCAGCTTACGCTTCTTTGCTATCAAATTTTTAATTTCGAGCGTGCCTATGGTTGACGGTTAGAAAAAGTAGCGAGTCGCAGAAGCAATTTAAAAACAGAGAATCGCATTTATCCCTAACGAAAACTAATCAGACCCGAAGACTACTTTCGATTCGAATCGTATGGTATTGGAAACGAAACTTTTCTTTTATCATGGCCAAAGTAAGGTACGATGGAGTAGATTTGGCAAACACCGATGGAACAGAACGAAGAAATTTTTAAACCCACAAGACGTTGCATCCTCGGGACAAAGCGACTCTGTGAAAACGCATTTATCGGAACCAGTGGTTCGATGCTGGAACCTTCTGCTTCCAATTTGTCCGAATTTCGGACAAAGTAAGTCGCGTGATGTTAAACTGTAATGATAATTGCCATATTTCGTTGGAAATACCGTTAATTCGATTCCTTAATTGTTGGGAGAATCTCGGCAAAGAGAAAGAAAAAATTTTTAAAAAGAAGAAAGAAGAAAAAAGAAAGAAAATGGAACCCAGAGAAGCAAAAGCAGCGTCACTTGCATTCCACTGGAGAAAACTCTTTTACTTTGTCTTGGCCAGATTCGATATAAAGCTGGAATATTAACGTGCCGCTATTTAGAACGTTAATATTTCCTAGCGCTTCTTCTTCTCGATTCACCCTTTCTTTTCTCGATTTTTCCGTTTCGCTCTCTTTATCTTCTCCATCGCCTTCCTCCTGCCCACCCGGTTAAGTGCGGACTGTTTCTGCCGCTCGGTTCCGTTTAAAATCCTGCATCGATCTTCTCTGAAGAATTTCCACGATCGTGAAACGACGACCAACCGCTTTACGTAATAAACTTTATTTTCTCGAACCCTTATGCGCTATTCGAGACGTCGTTTCGAGCGATATTATTCCTCGTTAAAGACAGATGCCCTGGTTACGCACTCCTTTCTTCAAGCTCAGCGATTCACTTACACCCTTCCTTTCTCTTGACCTATGAATTTTCTGTTCGTCGATGCGAAAATCAATCGCTCCAACGTTAAACGACCTCGAGGTTTAAAGAATATCATTATCGAACGATAGTATAAGAACGCGCTCGATATTAACGTGGTCGATGCATCGGGCTCGCCAACAATGAAAACTCGTTCGAAGGGATTGCAGATATTTTCGAGCGTTACGTTCCAAAGAGAGCAATCGAGTCTCGTTTCGCTCAGCCGCGGTCGGTTCGTCAAACAATTACTTTGAAAAAAAGCTTTGAAGCTTGCCAAGAGAAGTAGGTACATTTAGCGAAGCTCGAGTTACCTATCGAGCCCGATAAGTATCCTAGTATGTCAAAAGTGAGAGATCGATCCTTGGAGTTGACCCATTCTCTTCGATAATTCGACACCGCGTGCCAATTTCCTCTCTAGAAATACACTGTGCTCTCTCCTAGCAAGGAACGAGCTTGGTTCCAGGTTCGAAGGTTTCGCTTGTACTTTATCGTTCGACCGAAAGTACTAATTCCTATGCTAATCCCTCTGTGTCCGTGAATCGACCATGGCAGTCTCGAAGGGAACTGGTCTGGTTAACTCGCCGCTCTAACGCTGGATTACGAGAAACGAAACGGTCTTTCCTTATTCCTCTGCAAGCCCCCACTCTCCCCGATGTCATTCGTCGATCCTCGTGCAATCTTTGCTCTATACGTTTTGCAATTCCTGAAATCAACCGATCGAAAACCGGTATCAACTGAAAAATTTTACTTTTCTCGCCAACATTTGGCACTTTTACTTTCTTTGCTTTACTTTACCGAACAAAGAGGCACCGTTGTCGCGAGGCACCTTCGTGAACCCTATTACGATTCAGGATCGAGTGGGTCGTTACAGTTGAGCAACTCGATCTCTTCGATCAACTTAAAATTAAAGGCTACAAGTATCAATTTCCGTCGAAACGTACCATTTTTCCGCGCAGTCGTTTCAACTTCCGCTCCAGACGTTCTTCCCGCCTCTACCGGAAAAAGGAAACGAAAGATAGAAAGCGACGAAAAGAAAGAAAACTATGGAGCGTTCCTCGTCAAGAGAAATCCCTCTTGGTCGTGCTCGTCTCCGTGAACGTTCGGGATAGGCTGTGTCGATCAATATTGTCCACGCGGCACGACCTTCTGTATCGCCTCGCATTAAACGAGGAGATATGTCAACTTCTGACGCAATAATTTTTAAGATGCTTCTAAAACAGACTCGTCGGCTTGTCGCGTCCGCATGCTATAAATTTAAATTATGCACGGAAGCACGAAGCTCCTCTGTCTCTCTACCGCTGCTTTGCTCGCAGTGATCGTCCACGCTGGGTCAAGAGAATTGCTGCACAGGCAGCAAGAGCGAATAATCGAATCCATAAAGTCAGCAGCGTAGGTTGCTTTATGTTCTCTGTCGACCGGTCTACCGTCTACCGTCTACCTTTATCCCTTATCATCTCCTCTCATTGGTTTATATGCTTCCTAGCTCTGTGTCCGGAGAACTCGTTCCTTATAATTTCATAGTCCTATGATCCAATTTGTTAAAATATTTGGTTGGCCACAATTTCTTAACATTCTATCATTCGTTCTTCCTTCATTCGTGAAATTAACGCTCCAATCGATAAACTTACGTCTTGTATCGTAACTATATTTTGTCATACACGTGTATAATGGTTTCACGAATAACTTAATTAAACAGCACCGACGCTGTTCAAATGTTCATTAAACTTTCCTTCTTTCTAAATATTCATACCGATAGCGGAACCTATCCTTTTTCGCGGTCACATTTTATTCTTTTCGAAATTAATTTAAGCGAAAAAAATGATAGCATAATCTTCGTTGATTTAACTTTTAGAGGAAGAAGCGCAAACCGAAAGAATGGAGCAACGTGTAAAATTTTAACGCGTCGAATTTTGTATCGCATGGAAGTCAAAGTCTGTTTCATCTGTTTTAAACTTTGTGCAGCTTAATGTAAAAGGATGTTTATAATTGTTGCTATTTACAATATTTATTTCGTATATTTATTGCTCGTAAAAAATTGGGGATGTGAAAATTTTATTTTAATTTCTGATCCTTCCTGTTAAGCGAGCAATTAAGCAAACTCAAAGAGGCGAACTAAGAGACTGCAACGCGACAGAACTGTGTAGCTCGGCCGTATAATCAACGAAACGGTCGAATTATCAGCTTGTGTAAAGCTGATTGCTCACCGACGGAGAAATTATCTCGACGGTATACGACTCTTCGATAGGTCACCGTGGACCTTTAATTGCTGTTAGCAATTAGCAATTAAAGGGTCTCTTTCCCAAACATCAGTCGATTCGTCGAGTGGAATGATAGCTTCACAGCGATACGGACAAATGGAATCCTAGAACCGAGAGAAATTTGTGAGACACGCATGCTAGACCATGACTTCAATTTGAATGTTCTTCGTCAAATTATGATATCCTTTTTTTTTTTTTTTTTTGTCCACTACACTTACTTAAGTCTTTCGCGCTGTTCGAATAATTACAATTAGACGAAGAAAGTGACGAAGCTGCTTACTTTCCGAACAACTTGCTTTGTTCTTTAACAGTTTCCATTTTTAAGAAAATATAATAAGAGGCGATGTAGCAACCACCATTCTCGATCTTGTCGGTATTTGCTTGGATGCTTTGAAGCAAGACGGAAAAACAAAAAATAACATCTGTCCATATTTCCAATCGCTAGCAATCATTCGAGCTTTATTGAAACTACGGGATGTTGGTCCGGCCGAAAAATAAAGCAATGAAAGGGTGATGAAAGTTTCCAACTAGACGCCTGAGTGTTTCTACATTTTATATCTGAACTATCTTCGCGAAAGAGGCGAAGAAAGAGGCGAAGAAAGAGGCGAAGAAAGAGAAAACAAAAAGATCCTGTGCCATATGCGAACGTTAGCGAAATTGAACTAGTCGAATGACCTCGGCAACACGCTTCTCCTCGTTTTCAATACTGCTTGCTGGCGAACACGAAATTACTCGATCATACGAACAAGATCTCAATAACCTTGCAATACTCGTCGTACAATTCTCCTCCAAGTATTTACCTTTTTCCCTTCTTACCTATCGATAGGAATCTACGGATTCCAATTTGTCGTGTTGCTTTTTATAAAACAGGAGTGTAGCTGCGTAAAATATTTAGCTCTTAAATGGTTAAAATTAAAATTCAATCATATACCCCGTTCGATGACTGGTTCGAAAGTCGATGAACAATAATTTTGTGCAACGAGATTTAAATTTAATTAAAAGCTACCGTCGTCGAACAATAAAGAGGAGAAACTCAACAGGAATGGAGGAAAGCGGGAAGCTTAGGAGAGCAAGTAATTAGGAGGCACGTAAGCGTGTCGGGCACACAGGGAGAAGCAATTCCACGGTCAACGAGCTGGCCTTGATACTTGGTGCAGGACAACGATCAGAAAGGACACACTTGTGGGCTCGAGAAATCCTAGATTTCCCGAAGGATTTGTCCGTTGAGAGGGAACCGGTGTCATCCCTACCAACCTTTCTTATTTTCATAGCACGAATACATTTTCAGTTCAATATCCGAATTCAATTTAAGCTTCGGCCTAGCCCGATAGCCGACTTTCCTACGTATCGCCGACCAATCATCAAAATCTCCAGGAATCTCCAAACTTTTTCCCCAAGAATATTATTATTTGCCGACCGGAACGCCTTTAAGAAGATTATCTTACTTTTGATCCACGATTCCTTCTTCGAAACTCTACCCTCGGGAAGTGCGCGCCGTGAATAAAAATCGGAACGATGAATTTCGATAGCCGATTAGACGATAGTGAAACGTATCGAAAATTTAATTCCGAAAACAGAATCAACGGGACATTATCGATCGTGCCTCGAAATTAATATATTTACTCGTGCTTGTTATCTTAATATTGAAAAGTTTTCGCCCCAAAGCAGAGACATACGATTTCAAACTACATACTATGGATCATCGGATATCGCGTTTCGGCGTACAAACACCGTTTAACCAGACTTCCCCTAAATCTTCCTTTTACCATCTACCATGTTCGACCTTATTCCGATTACCTCGCATCCTGTTATTGTCTGTTGTAGCTGCTCATTGACTTCAATTATCAATTATAAGTAATTTTCTAATCGCTTCGATGAGCATAAAAACCTGATGCTCCATGTAAATAACACTAGGACAACGACTTGTTTAATAAATAAGTTAAAGTAAGTTAAAGTAAGTTTAAAATTTCAAAACTTGGAGAGATCGAAGAGAACGAAGAAAGGAAAAAGTGAAAATAGAAGAAAAGGCAAAAAACATGAACGTCGATATCGAGGGAAAGTTGGAGGATTAGGAAATGCAAGGACAGTGAGAACCTTCTGGCACATAGTGCAATCTCATGTTAGGTTACCGCATTCATAAATTGGTTAGAACTCAGAGGAGTTCGTCCAGCATGATCTAATTAGTCAGATTCACGTTTCAGACACAACTGACGCAGAATTTAATGACAACCACGATATCTCATCGACGACTGTCTATAAGCGTATATTCATCTTTTCACCGTAGATAGACTGCTGTGAACAATTATCTTATTACTTTACTTTAATCTCGTTTTTCATTCAAAAATTTTTAATCTATTTTGCCATCGTAACTGCTGGAAACTATTCGTTTGAATAAGGTCGGCAATGCTTAACAATAATTAATTAATACCAATATTTTGTTGCTCGCAAAGTTTCTTGGATATCAATTATGGAAGTTGAACCGTTCGAACAATGGCGTTCAAACGTTTCGCATAATGCTGTCAAAAACATTGACGAGTTGGTTATGGTTAGAGGTTAGAGTTTAAGGGTTTCAACTTTCGATAAACTGATTATCAAAGGCAACGATTGTCAATAGTTTTTTTTTTTATTTTATAAAAGTTTTAAAAAGAACGGGAAAATTGTTGAATTGAACGGACAAGACGTACTTGAAACGCTTTTACTGAAATTTTATTGTCGATCGATTTACGAGTTTCCTCGGAACGTGAATCGGAGACACAAGTGTACGCGTACACGCCTACAACTACGACATTTTTACGATCAGGAATGCATAAATCGCAATCTCATCTATAGCCACGCTCGAGCAGACTCAAATCATCCGGAGGGAATATACAATATTCCACAAAATTCTTCAAATCCGTTAAACTCTGATGGTACCTGAAATATGAATCCATAACGAGAGCAAAGCAGCTCCTATTAACATTCTTCTATTAAAACTTTTAATATTAGCCGGAAACTAAGAATAACCGATTCTATTGCATCTCTTTACTTTTTCTAACGTAAGGTTTTGTCGTGCCTTTAATCGTACCTATGTAAAAACGCTGAGAATGATTGTCAAAAGGCATCCAAGTACGAAAAGAAAGGGTAACGAAACGTGACAAGTACGGTAGAAAGATAAGAATCTGAAGGAGGTATGAGATCCAAGAAACGAGTGTGAGCACTCGCAAGTGTGAGAAATATGAAATCTCACAATGTCGCTGCCAGCAAGAGTCACGTCTAACTTACTGGAAGCTTTTCTCGTGAAACTTGTTCTTCACAATCGCGTTGAAAATTCATGACGCAGCCAGCTAACAAGCCTACCGACGGCTTGACAATTTTAATAAAAAAATCTACAAACAATAAATGCCTTGACGACGCAGATGAAACGGCGGATGAAACATTGAAAAAAGAAAACCAATAAATTACAAGTGTACAAATTTGAACATATTTCGATAATGTTTAATGTAATTTCAAAATTGTCCAAGATTATTGAAAAAAAAGATTAGTTATACATTCTATGGCTGTGCGGAAAGCATGAAATTTGAAAATTTCATATTCAACTTCCATACATTTCATATTTATACGCGTATCCCTTTCGCAGAAAAATCACCGAATAAATAATCGTTAAATCTGGAGAGCCAGATTCAAACGATACCATTCCTCCGATATAAAAGATACGGTGGCACCAATATTTTACGAGCATAAAAAGAAATATCACGGGACGAGTGTTTTGCGGTCAAGTTTTTCTTGTGTAACGGCTGCAAATTGACGTCTCTCTCTCTCTCTCTCTTTCTCTTTCTCTTTCTCTCCTCTTTCTATGTAGATTTGCATTGCGTCAATCTCAAAAAATGGATTCGGAATCAGATTTACTCGTTTGCTTTGGTTGAAACTGAGCAATCAGTCGAACGAGTTTTAGAGTTGTTCGTTACATCCGTTCAATTTTTATCTATTACTATTATCTTCGTATTAATTCTATTCGTTATTTAGATTTTTGTTCTTTCTTCATACTTACGCGATACTCGGATTATTGATCGTAGCATAGATTACGTAACAATATTGATTACGTGCAACTTGAATTAAAACAAACACGTTAAATGTGAGAAACAGATATTTAAGGGAGAGCTATTTTCTTTTGTAGAACGGTCAGAAATATGTTAAATTTTCTTGAGTTTTGCCAGATATAACAACGGTGATATTATTAACACGTCGACCTATAATAACGGTATGCAAAACGAATACAACGAGCGAACGATACATAGAACAATTGTTTTGCACATTAACAAGAAATCGTAATTATTAGAAACAATATGTGTGTCATATTATTTTATACGGATTCGTTTATCCATAAATAAACCCAATAACTGCCAAGCGACAATAAGAGGTATCGTTGACGGTTTGTTGCATAAAAATATTTGTACCGTTCGATTAATCGTTAACTGTTACAAACATTTTAAGTCGTCGAAACGTTTCACCAGGTTTGTTCTAATATATTTGTTTCATCATAAATCATTTAAAAAAGAACGATGCTCCGTATTTATGAGTACAGTGACGTTCGTAATCCCGTATACGTGACTGGCAATGAGTAGCAATAATACGAAATAACAATAGGATCTCTCTGAACGTTACCAAAATTTCTAAACTAGAAAAGTACAATCGATTTATTTTTCTGAAAAGCTGAAAAGTTGTACGCTGCGTTGAAAGCACCTAGAGACGCCAGTGTTCGTGAAATCGAACGATGTTCTTTTGCTTTTATTATGAAAGTACTCGGAAAAGAGGTGCGTTTACATTAATTAAATCGATATCTAGCAAAACCTCCAACAATTGGTCCAAGTTAGATAGGAAACCCTTATTCCTGATCGAGAACTGCTTTGAGCGCAAAGGGATCAGAACGAATGGAATTTTTAGAATGAATTGAGAAAGCTTCATAATGGAATTGTTATTTTTACTTACAATTAGTAAAGTGTTAGTTATTCATGTTTATGGATATTTAGCTGACGTATAGCAAAAATCATCCGGGAAATTGATAAATCAAAATTATCTGCCATGTTCTCGATTTTCAGTTACCTATAAATATAATAGTCTTATACAGGAAATATCTGAAATATCTGAAATATTCAAACATGGACAGTAAACTTGTTTTTCTTAAAAAATTGCATGAAAAGTAAACCCGGCATATTGTCAGCGATAATATCGTAAATTAAAAGTAACCTTGAACCGCTACTTTAGACATATCTATTCTTACCGTATGATTGATTCGATCAAATGATCGGTTACGAAATAGATATCGTTTTTTTTCGAAAGAAATACAGGTGATTTTAACAGGTGAATTAAATGTATTGTGAGAAATAATACGCAACCTAACTTTTATATAATAATAAAATAATTATAAAATTATAAAATAATTTATATTTAAGATAAACAGGAAAGAATAGGGGAATAATTTATTTGATTTAAAGGTTAGTGTTAAATATACATAATTATCATCGGAGATGTTATTTAAAAAAATAAGAAAAAAGAATTGGATTGGAGTTTCGTGTAGGTATCTCATACCATAAACGATTCTAGATCTGCTGAAGTGATTCCTGATATTCAGTACCGTCCATTGAAGTATGGCACCGAGGAATATATATGAAAAAATGAAAAAAATCAATACGACGAATACCTCGGTAGGCTGAAGCTGTGATAAACGCGAAAAAATTTTTCCTTCATTTGTTTCTGTTTGAATATTACTTAATTATCTTTCATGAGCGGTATTATATCTTATCGGTTATTACCCGAAATTACGACAAATTTCGAACAGAGATGCAAACAACAGTCGTACGACCACATAAGATATATTAATTGTTATCTTACTACAATGCTACCTATATAACTGTGATCAACTAGTTGAACAGTCAGTGTCGATGACAGCGTATGCTCGTAAATAATTCCAATTTTCTTTAATTTCTTCGGTATTGAGAAGAAAAAAGAGATAGTTTAAAATGACCAATACAGAGACAACGCAGGTGATCCGCAACAACAAGGTATGAAAAAAAGGTTGGAAAATAAAGGACTGTTAAAAATTTTCTCTTTTCATTTCATCTATCGTTTAGAATGAAGCGATGTTCCGGATCGAAAACAACATAGTTATTGGCAAGGAACTAGAAATTATTGAAAAGTGCAACAATGCTGGAGAAATAATTCTTGAAATATTCAAGAAGAAGCCAGATTTCATTGGACAAGTACGACACTTTGAATCCTTTTCGCATTTCCCGTAACAAATGTTATTTATGAATTCGTATTTTTAGATAGAAGCAACGACAGGAAGACAATGTACTTACAAAGAAATGATGGAAAAAAGTATAAGGTGCGCGATATGGTTAAGAAAACAAGGTGTTATGCCAGGCGATACAGTGGCAGCGTGTTGCTCCTCTTATTTCGATGGCTACGTTCCCTTCTTGGCATGCTTGTACATCGGTGCTGAATTTGCCATCGAATATCATAAATTGCCTACACGTAACTATTTTTTCTTATTATTTAATTCTTTGAGAATTGACATCCGATGTATCACGATTAAATATCTTTTAGGTGCCTTTTGCCATTTTCTCTCAATAGTAACGCCAAAGATAATCTTTTTGCACAATAATGTCGTAGACAATTTTATTAGTGCTCAGAATGAATTGAACACGAATATACAAAGGGTTATTTTCGAAGATGGAGTTTCTAGTGAAACGTCTCTAAATGAAATTCTATCGCAACAAACACCGTCAGAAATCGAAAATTTCTGTTGCGAAAATATTGAGAATCCAAAACAAGTAGCTCTATTAATCGGTACTTCGGGATCAACTGGATTGTCAAAAATGGCGGAATTGTCTCATCTGTCATTAAAGACGATGCTACATCCAGCTTGTACTGTTGCCATACCAAATCGAGTCATTTTATGTACAGCCGGTATGCGATGGATTACTTACTTTTTGTGTACATTAGGAGGATTTGCTGTTAATGCGACAAGAATAATCGTTGACGATGTAAAATCTGCGAAGTACTATTGCGAAGTAATCAAGAAATATAAGGTAAATAATAATAAGTAAACAAATAAGTACCTACATAGATAAATGAATCGGACATACGATAAAACTAGCAAAAAATTGTTCGTACGTCCAGGTGGAGTGCTACTTATGCGATACCAATCAAATAAGACAAATTTACAAATTCAATCTAATTGACGATTATAGAGCGACGAATTTAATATTCATCGGATTCGGTGGTTCGCCTTTCAGCCGTGAAATTCACGAATCATTGATCAAACAATTACCGCAAATAACTGTTTGCCAGATTTACGGTACAGTGATACGCGCACCTGCATCGATCCTGTAAAACGCGTGAAACTAGGAAAATATCTAGGAAATATCGTTTCAGGATCGACCGACATCGGCAACTATCTCACTTGGCAACTGAAAGGATGTAAACCTGGCAGCACTGGTTACATTTGTCCCGGCAGTAAAATAAAAATACTATCCACGAAAACAGGAGAACTATTGGGTCCAAATCAACAGGGAGAGATTTATGCAAAAGCGACCTCCCAATTAAATGGATATAGAAATAATCGTGAAGCGACTAAGAAAGCTATCGATTCAAAAGGTTTCACGTCTATCCTCGGAATGATCGGAGTTATAGAAACATTTGCCGACAATTTATATTCTTTTTTCCTTCGTAGGATGGTTACGTATGAACGATATCGGCTATTATAACGAAGACGGAGAGTTCTATGTAGTTGCCAGAATATCGGAGTTTATTAAGTACAAAGATTGCAGTTTATCGGTCCCAGAGATGGAGACTGTTCTTGACAATCACCCTGCGGTATACAAAGTTGCAATTGTATCGATACCAGATGATATCGACGGAGAACTGCCATTTGCCGTTGTAATTAAATTACCCAACGCACAGGTACCTACTTATTAAAAAAAGAATGTCTAGTCATTTAAATCGCTAAATTCAATAGTTTCACTGTTTCTCGTTTCAATCTTAGGTAACGGAACGTGAACTAATGTCTTACTTCACCAATAATATGCCAGAATTTTACAAATTGGGAGGTATAAAATTCGTAAATGATCTTCCACGCACTAGTACTGGAAAAATTGCAAAGAACGATTTAAAACAAATGATATGCAGCGAATTAATTTAATTGCGACCAATATCGCTAAACTATTTTTTTTTTTCTTTTTCTTACAAAAGATTTCAACAGTATTTATATAATAATAGTAACAATAATAATAATAATAATAATAATAATAAATTTACTATCCGTAATGGTAGTTTCTGTTTTATTGATTCGAACTGAACTTATTAACGTTGAAAATTAATATTTTTTCAACGGAAAAAGAACGACGCCTCTTTTCGATACGATTCAGTTTTCAGTTTTCATTCGTACATTGGGTATTCAACGATTTGAAAATCTATCATTCTGTTTCCGATAAATAGTCAGATTCCAGATTCTGTTACTACTGCAAAAAATATATTGCCATATCGCAATGTGACCAACGAAGGTTAGGATCATTTGGAAAACATACTATTTACATACATTTTCATTTAAATTCGACACTCTTTGAAAATTTGAAGCGAAATTGAAATTTTTATTCCATTTTATTTTTCATCCCTTCTATTTTGTCTCGTTACTCATCCTATATTTCCTTCAATACATAGTGCTCGATAAATAATCGATATCCTTTAATAGTAATGTCACTTGATACAGTGAAATTGTAATGCTGCAACAATATGGTGTAATCCGTACGGATTAGATCGCTCTTTATTTCGTTTCGCGAAGAGCTCTTTGCTAGGGGGGTGCAGTTAACGCTTCATTAATATCGATCAATTTAATCGAATGCACCGTAGTGTTAAGAACAACGAATATATCGTCAAATTAGCATTAATGGAAAATATCGAATCCAACATCGACACACATTTATTATCAGTCTGTGGGCTCGCATAGTGTTATATCTACGTAATAATCGTATAAATATTTAAATGACCAACAATATCGATAACAATAATATCGATAGCGATAAATCGTATCCATTAATTGGTAGAACGTTTCATCTTTAAATATCATTGATTAAATTTTGTTTGTCCGAATGGTGAATCGTGACAAAGAGTGATAGAGCGATTAAAAGTTTGAAAAATTTTAAAATACGATAGAATAAATTTTACGCCGACGAAAAATAGAACTAGTCTTGCTTTCTACAAATGATCCGCAAACATAAAAATTCGTCGGCAAAGCAATATCTTTTCGGTTAAGCAAATATTCACGATTTCTCAAGTTTTTGCATTTATTTAAAAAGAAAAGTTACTCCATCTTAATGCCGCGCGCTGACATCCATATTCATTATTCGAGCATCATAATGAAGATACCTCATCGGTCGGCTGTTCATATTTCGCATTTCTATAGTTCGTTTTTCATGGTTCTCGTTCGAATAGATCTATCCTCTCCCATCTTTTTTTTCTTGCCCTTCTCAATCGACTTTCCCCTTCCATTCCCAATGAATCCAACACGACCGTGGAAATTCCTTAACAAACTTCCGAGATCCTACTCTTCTTTAAAAACTTCAGTCGTTCGCTCATGAACCGACCTCAAAGCTCGACATTAACCCAGCTTCGAGTGACTTATATACGCTGCTTGAAAAAACTTTTTAAGCAACTAATCAAGAAACAACTAACATTCGACAGTACTAATTTAAAACGTTGCGATAATTTTGTTTCGAATCGTTTCGAATTCTGCGTTCGAAAGAACAATTATTGTTCGAAAGAACGAGAGATAGTTTTCCACGAGCGTCGAAGAAAAACACTATATTTAGATTTTTCTTATAGAAATCAATACGTAAATAAGTGATAAATAATAAAAAAAGCCACTTATACGTCAACTATCGCATGATTTTTCGTATCTCTGAAACATAGAATCATCGATACCAACGACCTGTAAGTAGGAGAATATATATAGATGCAAAATTTAAAAGAATAAAATTTACGATAAGAAGATTAAAAAAGAAAAGAAAAAAAAATGAAGGAAGCTTCGTGTATGCGTCAATCTACAATGGACATTTCTACAATATTGCGTTGGAGAAACTTTATTCTTATTTGTNTATATACGCTGCTTGAAAAAACTTTTTAAGCAACTAATCAAGAAACAACTAACATTCGACAGTACTAATTTAAAACGTTGCGATAATTTTGTTTCGTGTGTCACGATTGTCTGCGTTCGAAAGAACAATTATTGTTCGAAAGAACGAGAGATAGTTTTCCACGAGCGTCGAAGAAAAACACTATATTTAGATTTTTCTTATAGAAATCAATACGTAAATAAGTGATAAATAATAAAAAAAGCCACTTATACGTCAACTATCGCATGATTTTTCGTATCTCTGAAACATAGAATCATCGATACCAACGACCTGTAAGTAGGAGAATATATATAGATGCAAAATTTAAAAGAATAAAATTTACGATAAGAAGATTAAAAAAGAAAAGAAAAAAAAATGAAGGAAGCTTCGTGTATGCGTCAATCTACAATGGACATTTCTACAATATTGCGTTGGAGAAACTTTATTCTTATTTGTCGAGTAAGAGAAATTTTTCTAACGGACAAAAGAGAGGGATGCGGAGCAAGGAGCAAATTCGGCACGGCAGAATAACGAAGCGAATTTTACAGAAGAGCGTGATGTCTGTAGTTTGCTCGTGAGAGACAATGAGAAGGATGCCGTTTACAAAATACGATTTCTAACGATATTCGTTGCGTTTGTTCCTTTACTGATACGACATCAAAGTTTAAGGAATCGTTCCTTATCTAAATCGAAATTTAAACGTACTTTTTCTCTGTGGAGTACACGCAATGTGTCGGCTGATCGAATATGAAAATCGATAAGGCAAAAGAAGGACGGAAAGCAGAAAAAGTTTTTCGAAATCTTGGTTAATGTCAACCAACGTTCTTTTCTAACGACACACCGAGCGAACTTCCACGAAAGTACTCACCGGCGAAAAATTGGATTCTTGAAATCCAGAAACGAAGAAGACGAAAAAAAGTGGAAAGATCGAACGTTTAATGGAAGACATATTAATTCCTTTATCAAAAGATTAAACTTGTTGCCGTTCTCGGGTTGAATCGTCTCTCTGTTCTTGTCGAGTCCATTGGATGATAATTATGTGCACATCTCTGTTCCATGTATCATTATATTTTCACCCAATTACTCGGTTCATCTAAGAAAACAATATTCCAGGCAATTTGTCGGTGAGATCGATGCGAGCACAATAACATCTGGTAAATCTGGTTCTCGCGATGAAACGTTTCGCAGCATTATTACATTTCAGATTTTGGTCGGTGTTTCCGTGTTTCCATTGCCAAGTAATCTTCCGTTTACATCATCGTATTCCACCAAGAGGCAATCCTTAGAAGCTTGCCTGGAATTTAATTACGTTTCCCAATCCACCTTGCTTAATTAACCTGAAATTTAATAATCCAGGGTATGTAAGTTAGTGAAAAATCGGCTAGAAGAACGACAGCGCACATGACACGGTAGAATCAGATGGCACGATGGAAACGAAAATTCGGCCACCATTTTTTCAATATTTAATAGCGAGGTTATCCGTGATCCATTTAAAATATGACCCGGTCCAGAGTGAGCTGCAGCTTGAATTGATCGCGCGTACAAATATATCTGTAGATTCATGAGCGAGAGACGAATATTACCATCTGGATTTAGGCCATCGTTTTTTCTCGGAAAAAAAATGTTTCAAATATTTCGTGCGATTATTGCCATTGGCAGATCGAATCTGCGATCAAACGATTTGCCGTGAATTATGCGCGAATTCGTATTAATGGGAAGTAGGAAGGGAGAAACGTATGGCGTGCATTCACCCGTCACTGATTCGTGAGTTGTCTCTCCAACGCGTTAATAAATTACTCGTATCAGGTTGTGCGACTCAGAAACATCTGAGACTAAAGCCCATAAGGAAATGAGACGGCTTGGCCAACATAACTCATACGCTAACCAATCTCTATCACTGTCTTAGACGTCTGTACGCATACCAGTTTCACGATAGAAATTACCTAATCCCTCACTCCGAGTTTCCATCATCCGAGATTCACGTTTCTCTTTGACTCCAACTTTCAAGTCTGATTACGGAGTCGCACAATGAACATCCGATGAACGCAAACTTCGACGAATCTCTCCTGTAACTTACTCGGCGATTACAACGAAACATTTGCCAGAGTAAATTTCATTCGATTATTTCAAAGATCGTGCATAGCGATACACAGCGAGTCGAGGTATTTCTCATAGGTAAGGCATTCTTCTTAAAGTTGATGTTTTTATGTCTAATGAGGTGTAAAAAGGCCAACAGGATGCGAAAGTAGAATTATTGTAGTTAACGAGCCGTAAGACGGCTGGCGACGCTAAGAAAATACATGGCAGAAATTGAGAAATTGAGAAATAGAAAAATTGAAAAATTGAAAAACTGATTCCACAACTGATTGATAAATTTCTTACTCGTTGGAACAGAACTACGCGATGGTGAAAATCGAATAAAAACGAGTAAAAGAAGCTTATTATTAAAAAAATTTGATAAATTTTATAATTTTAATGGAGCAAACGAGGCGGCAACCAGGTATGAAAGAAAAAAAAACAATCCTTCAACGTGTTCTCGTGTTCAACATTTCTCGAGTGCTTTTCCTAATTAAACATATCTGAAAGTGAATGAACGAACTGTTCTACGCAGAAGGCGACATAAAAAAAAAAGAAGAAGGAGGAAACGGGAGAAACGGGATTATCGATGGAACCGATAAAAATGTCGGGTAGTAACCAAACCAGCGTGTAAGATTTCGTTCAGCTTTGAAAAATCTACGGACGCAGTTAAGAAATAAGTACTTAAATGGGTCGAAATGGAAACGGAACGGAAGAAGAGGTATTTGCGACAGATGATAAATTTTACGACGCTTAGACTACGACCTCGTAAAATGGCGGCGGCCTTAATTCTACGCATGTCCAACGGCACATCGTTAAAATGAATAGAACTCCTATCTACTTACGGGCACGCTTGTTTTCCACGCAATTTTAATTTAATTCGAATTGGATGCTTTCGACGTTTGATTCGAGAGAACTTGACCATGTACGATCACGCTACGATCTTTGAAATTAATGAATCACTCGATCACAAATTTAAAATAATTCGAGTGGTCAGTGAACCATGGATGAACGAAATTATCGATCGAATCGAATAAAATCGAATAAAATTGAATAAAATTGAATAAAATTGAATAAAATCGAATCGAATCGAATCGAATCGAATCGAATCGAATTGAATCGAATCGAATTGTCTCTTCGGGATGGCACAGCCCTTATTCGTTTTATCCGAGCTCAGTGTGAGCGATTCACGCGGCCAGAGGCAATATGTACTCGACGCACCATCCATTATGCGAGCCCATTATTCAAATCTGCGACCACCAGACTACAAATATCATTACCATGCCCCTCCACTTTTCAATCCACCCGGGTCTTCTTTCCACTTAGCCTTTTCTGTCAGCACGCAATAGCTGCGTTTCCTACCTTCAACGTTCCAACGACTTTATCGGGGAAAAAAGCCGAACGATTCTCTGATTAAAAGATCTTCCTATCGCGTGATCAATGATATACGAAGGAAACAACGAACGAAGCTTCGTTCGTGTAGCAGCGATGCTACGTTGCGCGCTTTCGCGCAATGTACACAAATGGTTACTCGCTAGATGAACAACTTTAGAATTTCATTCGCAACGTCTTGAAAAGGTCGCGAGAAAACTGAAAAGCTTTTGCTATACGTGTTGGCACGTTTACCTACAGCTAAAGTCTCTCTCTCTCTCTCTGTCTCGCAGATCGTGCAACCACTCGCAGCTAATACACGGATGTATTTTCAGCCAGGCATTGACTTTCCCAATAAGTGATATGTTTCGTATATTAAAATTTTTGCAACCTTGAAATAATACGAAACATAATCGTTCGATATTAAATTTTATACGTTTAAATTAATATAACTTTAGCTATGCTATTTCACCAGTTTCCAACTCATAATGAATAAAAAGGAGAAAAAAAGGAAAAATACGAGTAGCATTTCAGGGTTAAACGTGTGGTCGACGCGGTAACCGAAGCGACCTAAAACGCCATCCACGGATTCTAATTAGAGCGAGTACGGCGAATTACTGGCGCTTGCGCTTCGAATTTCACCGCTAATGCCGGGAAAACATGAAACGCCGCTTTTGCGCTAGATTTCAAGTATCCAGGTTCATCGCAATGAATAAATATATCGCGCCAAACGACACCGGGTAAAAATCTTTCTCAACTACACATGTATTTGGAAACTGGACTACTTTTACCGCGCGCTTTTTCATCCAGCTAACGAGAACAAATGGAATTCTGTGGCCGGTGCATAGCGGAGATATCGAAGAGGCAGATATTAGACAAGACACGATCGGAAATTTCGAGTTAGGGTGACAGGAACAAGGTGCGTCTCCGTCAGCTGTCGAACTCGGGAGTGGATAATACCTAATACGAACGGTTCGTACGTTGTGGAACACTCGATTGGTACACGACGTAACCGGCAGCTGTCTCGCGATGCCTTCCAACATGGCTGATTTCCGATATTAACTACTCGCATCTTCCGCTACTTCTACGTAGCTAACAATAACAGACATAACGCGAATGTTCAAGATACCGTTGTTCGCTCCGAGGTTTAAATTCTGTTCAGAATTCACGGAAACGAATAACGAAGGAAACTGGTAAATTCAATAGAATTTAGGACGGACTGTTACCATTTTGATTACAGAAACTATGGTAGAATACTTAACAAACATTCGCAACAACGGTTAGGTATCGCGGAATTTCTATCGGTACGCTAAGTCGACGAGGGAACGAATCGATGCATTGCTCCCTGGAAATAACGCGAGCCAAGAATTCCATGTGAATTTAACGGAAACCGACTTTACAGTTATGCGTTTAACTTAATCGGTAGAACAACGCGTTTCGCTCGATAGTACTGCATTGAGAGCGAAGCTTAGTAAACTATACTCAACAAGTAAACACACACGGAACTCAAAGACGAGCCGAAACACGTGATCGCGTTACATACTAAAAGCACGTCTTCCCTTTCTGATTCTTCGCAGATTTTGTGCGAAAGGAATTTAATAGAGATGTTCTGTTCCATTTTTTCAAACATTCGTTATCGAACGATAAAACTACGAGCAGGTAATAAACGAAAAATTGGACAAATATAGTGACGTCATTTCGATGTCGCCAACCATGGACGTGTCGAGACTCAACATTTTCTGGAATCGAGAAAGAAAAAATATTTAACACAGAATTGGAAGGTGTTCTGCCCATATTTAGACGTGTGTAACTCGTGTCCTAGTATCGAGCTAGTTGACTATGTATTTTCGCGAAAAGCAAGTGTAAGCTGCTGGTTCTATGTTTGCGAAAATTCAATTCGAACAAACTGTTGGATAAATAGGACCTAGAGGTAGTGGTAGCTAACGAATTAATTGTGTTGCAACGTAGAAATCGAACATAATATAATATTCAATTTTTGCAGTGTATATCTGTTGTAGAAACGCTCGGAGGTTCGTTTCACTAAACCGTTATTATACAGCTGGCATTTAAAAAAACGAGCTCTTGTTGTTCCGTTCAAGAGGTAAAATGTTAATGAGAAGAAAGACATTTAAGCATAAAGGAATCAAACGAAGAACCTACTAACTAGCCTTTTTCTTCTTTCCTTATTCTATCTCTTTTGGTATAATTAAAATTGTTATTCGGCCATTCGGCGAAAACTCGCTTAATTATCCTTGAATAAACTCTCGGTAGATGAAACGAAATATACCAGTACTTTTAATAATTTATTCGTACATTAAAAGAAGATTAAGAGCTTTTCTTCGAAGCGGAATCGAGAAAAAAAAGGAAAGTAGTGGAAAGAAAAAATATAAGATCGAGCGAGAATAATGAGAGGAGGGAAAAAAGAACATGAACGAACGAAGAAACGATGAAAACCAAAGGGTTGCGCGGAAAGAGAGAGTATCGGTAGGACGTACAATTGTCTTATCGTAGAAGCTCGAATAGAGTTCCACAACGGAGAGTACCTTAAACTCTTCCTAAGGAAACGAATACACGAGCAGTTCATCCATATTCAGTAATTGTAGAGACAATAGGAAAGACCGAGTGCTCTGCTACTTTTAAAGTGCACGAAAGCGTGGAGCATCGATTCTTATGATGTCGCGAGCATTTTCAAAGTGACTACGATCTATATTCCACACTTGCGTTCTTTCTCTCCACCCTCGAGGTACATGTACGCATTTTCCTTATTTACTGCTTGTCATTTTCCTTTTTTTCGGTCATCATTAGTTTCGAGTTGCGTTGTCGTCATTAAACGCTCTAACTGCTTTCCAGGGGACTGCACAAGCGGAAGAAACTACCCCAGAAGCAGAAACGGAGAACGGCACGAACAAAACTTTACTTGTAAATCTTCGCGGGTGAACTTGCTTTTTTAGTTTTAGAACATTATTTCTCATTCGAGTTGTGCTTTGTGACGTATCTATTTAATAACGATCAAGTTTTTACGAGGAATGTCCCGGAGCAGTAGGTAGTACTAAACTCTGACTGGTACTTGGAGAAGTGCGCGTTTCCTGCCAACTATATAAACCGTAGGAAATTTGTTAAACTTTTAGTTTGTATTTCCAGCTAGTTCTTCCTCGACTGATTTTCCTGTTGGGCGTTGAAGCACCGCGCTACACCGAGACAAGTGGCAGCTCTGTGACTTGTTAGTCTTTACAATACGAAATAGGAAAAGCTGGGTAACACGCGACGTCTCTCTTGCATGCTTTTAAACGCAACTCGTTGCTCTCAGACATACGAGGCAACGGGTTAACGTAGAAAACCCGTAAAATATAAGCGAGCGTTTGTTCTCGTACGACGGTATACGACGGTATACGACGGTATACGACGGTATACGACGGTATACGACGGTACACCACGGTATACCACGGTATGCCTCGGTATACGACCGTGTACGACCGTGTACGTGTAGAAACGTATCGCGTAAAAGCCGCATGGTTTCCGTTCGAGCGCAATCGCGAGAATGAGTTCCGTCGCTAATTTGCAGAAATAAATTCGCTGCTGAACGCCTGGTAGAAACACGAAGAGAAGAAGATACCGAAAATCATTTCCGGTTCCATGGTATACAATACCAACTTTATTCTGATACATAAGAGTACGCGAAATTAGCATCTGAACCGAGAAGTAGAGAAGAAGAGAGGAAACAGAAACGATACCATTGTAACTTCGCATCGCGAGTCTCTTCGTATACGACAATCCGATCACGAGCTATCGACCCGCTAAAAATCTATTCAATACCGAGTCGAAGACGCGTTCTAACCAATATAACCGTCCTCATTTATTTGACTCTAAAGATTTATATTCGTGCAACAGACTTTAAGGATAGCTGCTCGTGACATCTATAATATAACAAATTAGGTGCTCGGCTGAATTCTCGAATACAAAGATCCCTAATATCTACGCGATCGATGTTGAGCAAAGAATGAGCAAACGCACTGCGATACATGTTGAAAGAAGAACGTATAAGAAAGTAAAGCATAGGAAGCAAGTCGGTGAAAACGCTTAAATAATAGTCGCGAAAGAGAAAGAAAGCAGCAAATGGCGTGGATAAGGTATAATTTTAGCATCGCGGAAAAATTGTGACCGCAACGTATAAGAAAGATAACGTACGCGGAACACGTATGAATTGCGAAACAACATTCGTATCAAATACCATTTGTTTAGTTTCTTTGTACCCTTCTTAATCCCTTATGTAGAAAACAAATGTCAATCGATAAACAGCAATTGAACTGCAGGATACCTATTGTACGTGAGACGCAACGAGGCTCGAATAAAATAAAAAAATGTAGACACGCTAATTCAGTACGATTAAACTGATAAAATAATAATAATAATAGACCAATAATGGTAGTGCTTTTTTTAATACGATTCGAGCTAACATCGCAAGAACGTTTTCCATACTAGGCCTGGGTTGCAACGATAGGGAATGGAACCAGAAAATCAATTTCTTCACAGACCATGTAGCTTCTTCTCACTTTGAAGGATGCCACCCTGGCACGACATAGAAAAATAGATCGAAACCTTCTCCGAAGGCCATTTCCCATAATCTATTCCGCAGAAATATCCGAGGTATTTACAATGCACGCGAATGACCCCTTCTTCGATGAAATATCCCAATGAGCGACGATGTTATCGAATATCAATTAACGAATACTTGGAGAACAGAAGGCAAGGGAAATTATTATTTAATGCAACGTATAATTGAATGGAATATTATTTCCAATAAGATGTCCTTAGATGAACGGAGTTGGTCTAGTTTGTAGGTATCAACGTAGTCACTGGTAAACTGTTCTTGGTACAACGAGAGTAGCTCGTTCGGTTTAAACTGTATTCCAGGATCGGACTCGCGGTTCGCCACAGCACTTCCTGCTAGAGGCTCGCGGTTCCCTCAGGAATTTCTGGTTCCTACGGACCATTCCGGAGGGAACCTCAAGACGCCTCGGAGTGACCAACGAGAACGGGCCGAAAAGCCGCTACATATTATTGGTATCGTCGACGGCCTGTGTCTTTCCGATACACGGCCGTTCGCCTATCTACGCATCTTAGAAATATTTGAAATCATGTTCAATGTCGAGCAACGCGATAGAAGATCGACGCCACGTCAAAAACTTATGCGAGTATATAAAAAAGGAAACGGAATAGATCAAAGTACGGTGCCAGGAACGAAAAAGTCAAGCAGCCGGGAAATTGATAGGAAAATAATTTGGAATCAATTTATTATACAAGCGGGAGAAGTATCTTACCGAGGCCAATATGAAGAATTCGGGAAAACTCTGTCTCCCCGATAACGTTCGATTCGATTCGATTCGATTCGATTCGATTCGAGTCAAACGAAGTTTTCGCGCGAAAAGATTTCGCCTTGTAGCTGGTACGGGCTTTCTTGCGACATCTCTTAGAAATGCAAAGAGACTTGGTCAAAGTCGAGAAATTCTGAAAATTCGATCCGTTTGAAACGCGGAAATACTTAGTCAAGAACTCGAATTGAGAACCACAGGAATGCAAACCGGTATATAAGAAATTCATAACCTTGTCGTTCCGCTTAAACAAATTTCAAATAATTAATTATAGCGCGACAGGAACAACTTTAAAGCGACCGTTGGAACCCGTTTCGAAAGAATAGCAATTCGAAATACTCTTTCGATGCAAATTTCCAGATTATAACAATTGGGACATCTCGATTCTTTTATCAATTTTATTTTCATTTTAAGTGGCAAAGGTTACACAAACAAACGACGACGACGACGACGACGACAACAATAACGCTCAAAAAGTTTAGATAATGAAAAAAAAAGAGCCAGAAAATGCATCGAATCACGATGAAAAATAAATAAAGATAAAAGAAAAAGAAGCATCGATGTCTGGTAGAAGGGGCAAAGGGAAGAAAGGAAAAAAAACTGAGATGCGAAGGTATCGAATAAAAATAGAAGAGGGTTAATAATCGAAACGAGTAAACTGGACAAGCGACGAGCCAGGGACTGACAAAGATGGGCTGAAGTGGTAAAAAGTCCAAGGTACGAGACGATTAATCCCCTTTGTCATTTAAATCGGGGTCGATCCGTGTCATGCGACCGCGGTCGCGTTGTCAATCGTTATTGAAACGGTTATTGATTTATTGCGGCGCGATTGCACGGGAGGAGGCGACGCGCGTTGCAAAGAGGGTAATTGCGAGAGAGTGCTGCAACTGAGGCTGCGTCGATAATAATTGAAATTCGAGTAGCGACGTTAACGCGATATTTATGCAATATAACGCGCCGCAAGAGGCAAATCTGAAACGAAGTTCGACGTCAACTACAACTTTAATACCGAAATCTATCGAATCGTTTTGAGAAATCGAAATTTTTCGAGTGACGCAACAAACGATAAATGCACGCCATAAAAAAGAAAGGGAAGATACGAAACGAGAATACGATCGTTTTTGTATGGAATTTCGAGGTGTTTTCGGGCAACGTTTTTGGCATACAACCGACTTCGAAAAGTAATAGCACCGAAAATACGATACTCAAATACGAAGCGAAGAAACCGAAAAGTACAATTCAACTTTTGAACTTTTGAACTTTCCGATTACTGATTTGCAAAACACTTTCCCAAATTAAGGCCGGAGAAATCGGTGATGATTAAAATAGGTTGAGAATGATAACGCTTCTAGTTTTATGGAGAAAAGTTTGACGTTGCGCTACTTGTAGCGCAATATCGAAACAACCTTTTCTCTCGCCTCATCTCGTCTCTTCCCGTCTCTTCTCGACAACTCTCAACTTTTGGTCGCGCGTTGACGTTTGTAGTACGTCGGCGATGCTCGGCGAACCGATAAAAACGAGCAATATTCGCTCAACGTGATGCGCGCGTTAATGAAAAAACCGTTTCCTCGAAGGAACGCAGGAAGAATGATTAACTTCTTAAAATGTCGTTGAAGGGAGCCCATGCTCCGGAAACGATCTTCCTATCTCTACGTCCATGCAGCAAGGTGTACGATTTATGACTGAGCAGCCTTCTTCCACTTTCATATCTTTTTCCTTCTGTTCCTCGAAACTCGCGCAATCTCCTTCAACCACTTGCACCTCCTTCGCTTCTTTGGAAGGGTGCCGCGATGCTGAGCTTCTACCTCGAGGCTAACTTGCACGATTCCTTTTTTTTTAAAAAACAATCCCGTGCCGCTCTTTCGATGCCGAACAATTTTCTGTTCGTTAAAATGCAATATCGATCGTCAGATACTTGGGATGATACATTTTTTTACCGTTTCCAATCAAATTTTCCTCCACTGGCATCTGCATGGACGAGCCATTTTATTTATAATATTTTTACATCGATGTTCCGAATCGTTTTGAAATGTAACCTTGTCGCTGTGCGAAAAAGCTAGCGCAAGTTTCATTTAAATAACGCTTGTGGAATACGATGCAGAATTTAATCGATTAACCGATAAACGATCAATTTTCCGTTCCCTAGCTGCTAATACAACAAACGAGACACGCGTACTTAATTCATGTTTCGGTGGTTGCGATTGCCATGGTGTAATTGATTTCGAAAATATTGACGACCGACTGTTTCGTTTCCTTTGTCGTCCTTCTTTTTCGCCTCGTCCCTCGGTGCTCCTAGCATCGAAATTGCAATAAAATCGTCTTTAAATAAGTAAATAAAAACGATCACAACTACGAATTAAATGATAATTTTCAGTTCACCGAGCTGGTAGCGCTATTTCACCCTATATAAAGCAGGATCAAAGAATGCATACCCTTAGGCATGAATTCGCCAAGTTTAATACGGTCTTAGGTACACCCACAAGTATACGAAAGTATGTGTACGCAACAAGGATACAGAACGAAATATCTTTTATAATAGCATACACCTTAAAGCCGATTTGTTGTCCGTTCGTAGCAACTTTTGCGAGATACGGCACGATTAAGGGTAAAAGTTTCTACCAACCTTCCTACAAAAAAGATATCGCACTACGCTTATCTATATGTACGTGTAATAATTATGTATTAATATTCGTGTTTTCGAGGTCGTTAAAAAAAAAAAAAAAAAAAAAAAAAAAAAAAAAATACAACTGCAGTTCTCGATTGTTTCGTAAACGTTGGTGACAAATTAATTTGTTCAACGTATATTTGGTTGCTATCGACATAATTTTATCGTAAAAAGACGGTAAAAATATTTTAACGTAACTTCGATACTATACATCGAAAGGTATAAATGTATAGCTTTATCTTGCAAAATGTTTGTAAATTATTATATTTAGTGTTTTAATAAATTGTTGACAATATAAATTTATAATAAAAGTGTAAAAATGAATAAACTGTAGGCTGTTATAACAGAGAAAAGATCGTTCGTAGCTTTCAACGATTCTCGCGCGCCCTTTCGAAAATGACGCTCACATGTCACATATAAGGAGCGCCGAGCCCCCAGCCCCTCCCCTTAGTTTTCGTTCTCTACTCCTAATCGATGGATCGAAAATTTTATTCGGTATATCGGTATATTCGTACAACAATTTAATTGTTCATTTATCCCGTTCAAATTTTGAATATTGTTAATTCAAGGATATATCGATTTTTTCCTTTCGTTTCCATTCAATTCTTCTCACTCCTTCTTTTTGGGTTTTGTTTTGCCCGCCTCTCGTTCTCTTTCCCTCTCGTTTTCTTTGGTTTTTTTCTCTTCGAATCTCTTTCTCCTTTGACTCTCTTAATTACGGATTCTTTCAAACTCAAATATTATTCTTGTCGTTTACAATTGTAGTCTTTAAGGTCTAGTTTTTAAGGTGTATTTTATATAAGTACTATCACCGTAGAATCACCGTTGGATCACCGGTGGACAACGCGGGATGCTACGCTTAGTTTTAAATAGTTTTAAGATAGCTACTTATGTTAATTTAATTGTGCGCACCTTTTGTACAAAGATTAGATATCTTGGTTAAAGCGAACAAATGAAGTCACTCTTTTTACCCCCTTCGATTATTTTGGCACTGGATAACCCTATGCTTTGATAAGTCGCTCTCTCGAGTCGATTTCAAACTCACCCGAATCTTGACCGGCTATCGATGTGCCCCGAGCTCGATGGAACACCACCTTTGCCGATGCCGATCTCGGTCAGCTCAAGGGTCTGCTACACTTGTCGATTGGTACGAAAGTACTCGATTCGTGTATGANTAGATATCTTGGTTAAAGCGAACAAATGAAGTCACTCTTTTTACCCCCTTCGATTATTTTGGCACTGGATAACCCTATGCTTTGATAAGTCGCTCTCTCGAGTCGATTTCAAACTCACCCGAATCTTGACCGGCTATCGATGTGCCCCGAGCTCGATGGAACACCACCTTTGCCGATGCCGATCTCGGTCAGCTCAAGGGTCTGCTACACTTGTCGATTGGTACGAAAGTACTCGATTCGTGTATGACCCTGTACATTGGACGTGCCTGCTGTTAGTCGGCATGGGGCGGTCCATTGGCTCCTACCCCTTGTCGCAGGGGCTTATACGTCCTACTACTAGGCCTGCTCGACTCTTGAACTGCCCTCCGAGAACACCATCGGTCCGGTGATTGCTTCATCGACTCGTGTAAGACGCGCCGTAGCGGTTTTGATTCGAGTTGAGCTCGAATCACTTGTAGAGAGTACAAAAGCATAGAGTTATCTTGTGTTCGGCCGCGTCGCGACATAATTTCAATCTTTGTTCGCGTTTTTTTTATAACTTCTTTTAGATTCTTTATATTACCTTTCTAATTGATAACGAGTATGTACAACTTTTATGTATAACGCGTTGCGAAAGTAGAGTATCAGAGTCTTGGAGTCTTACCGAATCGAATTCCCTTTTGCGAGACACGAAATTAAGAAAGTGTCAATAGAGTAATTATTTTGACTTTGCTTTAAGTAAGATAAAACGTCTTTGAGACAAAGGGCTGCCGGTAGAGCGGGTCTCTCGCGTAGTCACCTCCTCGTGGTGAGACCTGGTAATTGGTATCGTTTTCTTTCAAGGTGTATTCTTTGAAATACGATACCAAGCTAAGAACTACGCGTTTGATTTAAGATACATTTGAAATTTCACAAGTTATTCTTAAACTTGGAAATTTAGTATTAAGATTCCAGCGTTGAGACAAAAAATTAAGATTGTTTTCGTTCGTTTTTACATCGTGAACAAACTGTATTTATGTCTCACGAAGTTCGCATTTCTAATCAACCGCTCGATACTTGGTCGTGTCGTGTGAACGTGTAATCGAGTTACCGTACTCGAGTCTAATATTGACGAGCAATTTTTCAAAAACACCTTTAAACATGAATATCTGAGAATAAACGACAAACGTAAATGTGTATTGTTGAACACCGATAAACAACATTCGGTAAAGTGCTTTATCAATTGTATTTTGGTTCATCGATATTAAGTATCCAACTATTTCACATTTATCCATGCAACACGTTCAAAACGTTTTTCGTAATTTGGTAAACCTGTAAATACTGTTCTTCAAACACCGACAAACAGCACACTACGTATAATTAATCAAACAGATCGAGGTTCGGTATTATCGAATTTTGATCCAAACGAAATTACGCTAAAGAGAGGTAATTATCCGTACGATCAGTTTGCATTATGCGTAATTTGCGCATTACAGATATTTAAAATCAAAATTGTTATAACATTAATCTCTTTGTGCGCGATTCGTCCGATAATCTATACATTAAGCTTTTAACTCGCACAACATATCGTCCACAAACGTTTCACCGAAACGATGGATAGTTATTATCGACACGGTGAAACGGTGGAAAATGTTCTGAAAGGTTTTACTTCGCTTTCCTCATTATTAATTAAGTAACAGCTAATGCCGAAGGGGAAATAGAAGTAAAGCTATTCGGAAACTTTGAAAGTTTCTCTCGGTTCTCTCGGTTCTCTCGATTCTCTCGATTCTCTCGATTCTTTTGGTCTCTCTTCTCTTGTACGCCGAATTCCACTTTGGATCGATTAAAACCAGTTCCTACTACATTTTCTCTCCTCATTAAGAGGAGAATATATTTTCTATTTTTCGTTCAACCGACGATCAAATATTTACACTTATAGCCAGGATTTCGTTTCTTCGGTTCCCGTTATTTTTTAGTTTTTACATCGTTAATACTCGAGCATTTCGCGTTGACAAATAAACCCGATATCATAAAATATATTAATCGAACCGATGAAAATAATATTGAAAATAGTAGATGCATGTTGGATCGTATCGAAAGTTGCGAAGAGAAAAGGAGATATCCGAGAGAAAATTCATCGGTGAACGGAAGAGCGGAAACATAGATGAAATCGGGTGAAGAAAAAGAACGAGTTCAACTCGTTGGAAAAGTTCGATGAATTAATGAATCGGCGGACTATGCCACCGGCAAGATTTATTGTGAAAGTCGCGGAATCGTTGCGCAACAAAGTATTCACTCGAGAGTGACGAACGATGCTCTCGAATCGCTGGAGATGAACGTCAAAACAGCGTAACTCGAACCTCGGATGGGAATCTCGGCTTCCCGAGGGGTCAAAAAATCGTTGACAATACTCTGCTCCTCTTTTCATTTTGACGCAAACAATTGAACCTCTTTTCTGTTTTCTACGATCTATTTCCAACTCGGCAAATTTGTTGGAAGAAAAAAACGTATAAGCAATGATCTCTTATTTTAACTAATCAACATTCACGAATTACATTATTTTACGACAGGCACCGAGGTGGCGTTCGTTTCACGGCATGCACGTCAATTTCGCGATTCAAATATCGCTAATTCATTATCGGCGTTCAATTTTAATGAAAACGCAAAGACTAAAAAAGCAAACAAACGAACAAATAATCACACTCGATATACAAGTGGAGGGCGTGTGCAGGTTTATTGGCAAATTACTCGGTACATTTTGCGATACTTTATTTATTCGTTTATACGCAATTTCTCAACAGAAAACAAATTACACCCGTTTCAATAAACGAATAACGTTTCACAATTATGTCAATGTAGAAAACGAATAACATTGTTAAACAGGTTTTCGGAAATAGTTGAAAATACCATAGTATATATATCGTATTGGCCATGTAGAAGCAAACAAAACGATTGTAACGCAATAGCGACGTTTCAAGTCTACGCGAATGCAGGTACTTCTCCTTTTGCATTTATCGTATAGCAATACGTGGAATTCACGATTTTATACAAAGACATTGTGCGTTCCTTGCGGAAGAAAAACAAATATTTTTCAAACTCGTTTATTAATGAGAGACAATGAGGAGAAAAAAAAAATCATAAAAGGATTAATCATACGTTTTTGTATTTTTCTTTTCTCCCTCTCTCCCTCTCTCCCTCCCTCTCTCTCTCTCTCTCTCTCTTTATCTCAATAAAGCAGAAGGAAATCCATAAAAATGAAAAGACCAAAGCCTCGAGAAAAACAAATGTTTCTCAAGAGGCTTAAGGGATTACACGTACTTTGGTTTTAACGTTCCAGAATTATTTCGTGTATTATCCGAAGAAAGTACGTCGAGCCGGAAACATAAATAAATTCTTCTTGAAGAAAAGAGTCGAATATGTAGCAATAGCTGTCTTAAATAACAAGTTTCGATTTGCATTATCGACGTGCGACACGTGTACAAATTAGTAAAAAATGAAAAATAGAGCATAACATATCGTAAGTGGTATCAGTTTGGCAACCCTTTCCTAAATACGATGGCGGATCGAGAGTCGCTCGATTGCACATGATTCGTGTTTTACGTGGCGGAGCATGGCACAGAATGCAAGAGAATCGTGGCATTATGATAATCTATTGACCATTCGGTTGCCGCGTACGCGCCTTTAGATCCATCTGTCGCCACCGACGCCAGGTTATCGGTGTGCTCAACAATAATAATTGATCGCAATAATTTTGACAAGAATGCTCGGACCCTCCCACCAACCACCTCTTTCCATTCGTTCCCGTAATTTCTTTCCCTCCCATCGGATTCCTCTTCTTTTCTCGGGTTAGACCAATAAAACTTGAATAAACGTGCCGCACAATCCGGAACTCCTACAAACTTCTGTCTTAAAATTGTACTCAACCAGCTAACGATCGCTTTTGGCCGAGTTACCGAGCTTTTCGATATGTACGATCATACGATGCTACGATGGTACGATGGTACGATGGTACGATGGTACGATGGTACCATCGTACGAGTACGAGTACAGTTTCTATACTATATACCGAAAAATCATTGGACGCACTCGAATAGCGATATTATGATAATCGATCAACCATTCGTTTTCTCGTTAGAGCCTGCGTTTACATTCCTATCGAACCGTGTGTGTTGATCACGCTTGGCCACCGTTCTAATAAATATAAAAATCACCGAATCCTTCGATTCGTTCATTTTTCTAGCCCCTATGATCGATCGAGCCTCGTTTCCTAACGAATACCCGATTTCGGTAAACGCAAAATTTTTTATCTCTTATAAATGTTCGAAATGCAGATTCAAAGAGAGAGAGAGAGAGAGAGAGAGAGAGACGACAAATGACATTGTTTACGAAAGAAGCTAGATCAACGAAACGTAGGAAAGACTATCGTAGAATGATCGAACCGATCAAATAATTGCACGTAAAGCAAATATTTTATGAAGCTAGAAACGAATGTCAGTATTTCCTTAGATTCGGTCCTTTTTGAGGAACGATACAGCATTTGACATTTGACATTTGACGATGAAAAGTAATAGCTATCAAGCTACATATCAAGTTATCAACGAATCGTCAACGCGAACCACGACAGTGTTGAGAAAGTATTCGATGCATTCTGAAGAGCTTCCGGCGTTAGTTTCTTCTTTTCTAGTCTCCAGCTTCACAAAAATGCTCTCCTTTTTTCGTAACCTAGCGTTGTCCCTCTTTTTCCTCCATTCGCTCCGAAATCGGAAAGTGGACTGCCGTATCGAACGTTTCCGACTCGCTGGCTTTACTTGCTTCCGGATTCCAATCGCTTTCCGCTTTACGAGAAGGACTTTGGGAACGTTTACGAAGTCGGTAGCTTCGGGGTAAATTTAAAGGACCTCGTCTCCTTTTCGGATAAATTTCTTTCCACAAATATTTCACGTACACCGTTAAAATCAAACTAATATGAAAGTTGTCGTACAGCTTGCTCTACCGATCTTTTGCATCGCTTATTTCCAAAGCCTTCGATATACTCTTAATACTTTTAACCTCTACCCTCTCCTGTTCCTACATCTTGTATAATTGTACCCGATGAAAGGAAAAGCTCTGTAATTTCCAGATCGATAAAGCCAAGCTGGTTTGTCGTCGAGCCGCACAGTGTAGCAATCGTGTCCTCGCATATGAATCTCTCTCGTGTATGTTCCCTAAGGTGGCACGATATTCCCCGCATAACTTTGCTTTCGTATATCCTAGACGCATAATTACTCGAGAGTAGATACAGGGTACGAAAGAAGGTAGCGTTGTGCGATCTAGTCTTCTCGATCGGTCTACCATAGCAACCTACGCCTCTTATTTCATGATTAAATAATTGTTGAACTTAATTATTATTTGGTTCGTTTATTCGGCAACCTATGGATCGGAGGAAAAAAAAATCGTTACGTTTCTACCGCTCGCTCTAAAAGCCCCAACAATATAGCTGCGCATAAAAGAGGAAATCGTATCGCTGCAACTGGATGCAACCTCTCAAGATCGCGACGTTCTCCCTGACATTTTTTCTCCTTTCATCCCGTTCCTACAAACGATGCACCACCAATAATATAAATGCACGCGTATCGACTGTTTCAGGAAACATTTATAATCCTACAGCCATAACTCTATACGCTCTTCTTCTGTACCTCGAAAGTCGAAGACGTATACCGCGTTACAATGGAAAAATTGGTTCCTGGGAACTTTCGCATCGCGAGAGGACCCTGCCAACAATCTTTCTCCAATTCGAAACGCTCCAACGAATGATAAATATTTTCAAGGTGGTTGCTACATACGTATATTCATAAAAGGAACTCTGCGAACCGCATTGTGGATCAGATTCATTTCGAAGCGGTGACCCGAGTTTCGGATACGCTAAATTGCAAACTCACCACTAGACCTGGACCAAGTCTAACCTAAACCGGGCTCTATTCGCGGCGACGAATATTACTAGTTTTAACGATCCACCTACCGACGAACGCTGCGATAAAAATCTTCGACGACGCTTCGAGAACAACGATTTTAAGACAACGAATAAAGAAAGCATTTTTACGGCCAGCCAAGCGAGTACGCGATTACATTATTCCGTCATTTGTAGTCTTTTCTGTGCGTCGTATGAAAAATGTGCACAGCAGCTTCGTGATTCTTCTGCACGAATGGCGAGTTTCTGACACGCTTAATGCACCAATTACTCGTTTACGGCAATTCTCCCATGTTTATTAAGGTACTATTACGACCCTCGTATTATACGGAAAACGGAAAACGGAAAACGGAAAACGTTTCTCTCTCCGGATGTAACGAGCTAACTCGTGCCGCACGCGATATACGTTCCAAAAACCGACAACATTTTTAAAGCTTATTAGCGGGTACTCTCGCGTTTCGCGTGTTACAGATTAACGTCACTACATGTCGCGCACCATGCAATTACGTCGCTAATACAGCCAACGAAAAATGTTTGCAATAAAATGTTGCATCGTGTCACGTTTTGACGAACTAAATGCCTGTACGTATTCACCTATCCATTTGCTAGCCATTACGTTCTCTACGTCGACTCGATACTCGACGCGATCGAACCACGTATTTTCAATTCGACTCGTTACCTTCGACTTTCTTTCTTTCTTTTTTTTCTTTTTTTCCTTTTTTTCCTTTTTTTCCTTTTTTTTCTTCTTTCTTTGGACGTTGTTGGCCAAAAGCTGGAATGAAATATCACATTTTCCTAATCACGCTCCGTCTTGGCCAACCCCTCGCTGCTCCTTCTCTGGTCTTTTTCTCCGTCCTGCTTCGGTTTAAGCTCTAACTATTGCCCTCGGTCTCCTCTTTATCTTTGAAACAGAGCTCGCGAGCTCGCACGAAGATTATCGAGCTTGCACGAAGCAGGGGTGTTGGAAAAGTGGGGTGTGTGAGCAGAGGTCTGGACGTACGCTAGAGATATTTGGCGAGCGGGGAGGGAAGTGGCGGTGGGTGAGTTTGGAGCGCAGGTTGGAACGAGAATGGTATCCGTGCGCGGAAGTTCATCGGCAGCATCCAGTATCATCGCGGAGTTGGAGGCGCGCGCTTCGATTGTTGCGAGGGAGGTTTTCAACGCCTCTTTCGATCGGTTTCATCGATGTTTGGCTTGCGCGACTCTGGTACCGCTATCCGCATTCGAACACGATTCGCTTCGTCGCCGTATTCTTTTCTCGAGATGTCTCGCATGAAACGGTATTTATTTGGCTAAGCGATTCAGAGATTGGGTGATCGTTAACCTTGTCTATATCGGAATCGAGCCTACCAATCGGATACAAGATGTCTTTGTTCGCTGTTCCTTGGTGAAATTTTTTTTATACCATCGAGAGATACAGAAAGAAAATCGTGGACGAAATCATCCGAGGGATCGATGGAAGCAGTGCGCGAGAGTACGATAGGAACTCGAGATCAGTGGGGATCAGAGATGTCGATCATAGTTGAAGGTGAGTGAGGAACGCGAACAAGTGCCCTTTGAACGACCGATGACAGAACATAGTAGCACGTGTTCGCGATACAGTTTAGCCAGGACCTGATTTCCCTCGAGAGGATCTCTCGAAGGTGATGTTGTGAAAAGTGTGTAAAGAAGCGTACGTTGCTCGGAATAAATATCATCGCTGTTGGAAACGGAAGCGAAGGGATTATCGCGACCCAGGTGAGCTGACGCTTATCTTTCCTCGTATATTTTGCAAGGCTGTTGTTCCCGCTGTAATTTTCCCGTGAAACGTCAAGAGACGGTTTAACGAACGATAAATTTGACCGCGGCCTGTACCTTATATTACGAATTCCATTCTCGATAACGTATCGATTCAACTCCGAAGATGTTTATCAAAAGCGACACGGTAAACGAGGAAGATTCACGATAACGCGTCGACTGACCTGTATTTCATGTTATCCCATCGAATGACGCAAACTCGTTGTTCGGTCACTAACAAAGTAGAAGAGAAAAACCTAACCCGAAACTTTTTTTTCATCCCAATGCGCGCAATTTTTTTTCTTTCCATTAAACCGAACCAAGAACCTGAACCAACTATGCTTATATCGAGGAAATTCAAACAGCACAGCATTGGTTTGTTGAAATCGAACAAAGTATTTCGGAATATTCTTCAATTTCTTTTTGTCGCTGAAAGGCAGTTGGTCTTTTTTAAAATGTTGACGAATGCCAACCATTTATCAGTCACGGATTGCATCCGTGTCAACGAGCAGGACAGAAGGGATATCGCGAATTACGCTTGCTAGATTTTATTTCTATTTTTATTCGCGTCGATTGCGCAGCGAGGGTGTTGTCGATGAACACGGTCAGAGATTCGTCGGTACCTGGTCGATAAAAAATAATACCTTTCAATCGGTGATGCGCGAAGCGACGATCATCGTGCCACTTGTTCACCGCTTGTTCGCTGCTTGTTCGCCGCTTGTTCGTCGCTTGTTCGCCGCTTGTTCGCCGATCTCACGGAGAGATTTGCCTTCGTTTCTCTGTCAAGGCAAAGGTTCCGGTTCCAATGTCGTTCTTCGGATGAAACCATGACGCGATACTTAAATGATTATCGTTACGTAGATAGTACGTTTTGCTTCTGTCCTGCTCCCTCTCTTTCCTTCCATCAACGTTGCTCGTTGGATTATCGACGCAAAGATTGAAATTAATTCTACTTCTATTTCCTCCGAATCAATGCTGCGGTTTCGCAAAATTACGCAAGCGTCGAACTGAAAATATTAATTATGCAAGCTCGCCAAACACGGGTTTGCACGGCACCGGTATCGGTATGCTGGAACGAAGCACAAAATTACACGGGAAATAAGTTTAGCTCTTAAAAGGGGTCTCTTCGGGAATGACTTTACGGTGGCAAACTTGGAGAATGGAGTGCGCTTGATGAACGGAAGTACAAGTAACTGCCTACTACAAACGTCCGAAATATGCCGCGTTGTACGATTCTCGTCGTGCAACCAGAGTTCATG
>SMSQ01018769.1:470533-526819 GCA_019453375.1 Ctenoplectra terminalis | reverse complement strand
AAAAAAAAAAAAAAAAAAAAAAAAAGAAACGAGCTGTGTCTAACCTGTAGATACTCGAGACATATATGGAGGATTCTCGATAATTAGGAACAATTAGTGGTACTGCTCGCGAACAATTTCAATATAACTGCGTTAACGTTTGAAACGTTCGTAGCGGGCGAATAACTTTGACGATTCCTTGAAATATTTATCTCGTAACTTTTGTTAAACTTCCTTGCTATGCCAAACGTTTCGTTGGAGAACGAATCGACCGTTAGAAAGGAAAAGTAAATGACTCTCCCTCTGGTTTCCTCCGGGATTTTCCAAAGGAGATTAAAGATAAACTTGTTAGGCTTCTAAATCGATACGAAAACGTTTCCTTCCGATCGAATACCAAAAATTAGTTTCGCTTTGAAGACGTTGAGCTCTGGTCCAACGATTGTTCCTCTTCGACATCGATGAATCTTTACCATTGTGAGAAGCGATCCCAATTAACGAGCGTTGCTCGTGTTCT
Organism: Ctenoplectra terminalis; assembly: GCA_019453375.1. Classification (NCBI taxonomy): domain Eukaryota; kingdom Metazoa; phylum Arthropoda; class Insecta; order Hymenoptera; family Apidae; genus Ctenoplectra; species Ctenoplectra terminalis. The sequence goes on along the minus strand of SMSQ01018769.1, from coordinate 526,326 downwards.
AGTTCGCTAATTGCCGTTTAACAGGTTCGTGAAAAGACTATAAGCGACACGAACCGCTTCCATGCATCTCGTCTTTCGATGAACCGTCCGCGAGAGTATCGCCGGTTAATACTCAATGCCTAGCTTATTCGAGTCTCGTTCATTGTGTTCTCGCCGATCGTTACGGTGTTGGTTGCAGGATTTCGTTAAATTTTCTCAGCCTCTCGATTCAACCGGAAAACAACAAAAAATGGCCTCCTAATAGTAAATTAGGTGGTAAGTTGTTCCTTCAACGATTAAACAACGTGTCAGCAGTTTTAACGAAGAATGTTATCGAGAAAAGAAAATTGGGAAAAAGCAGAGATCCTGTTTCTCCAGAAACTTTGAGTCGGAATCGTAACACGAATCATGTGGACAATAAAGAGTCTTCCTATTTCGTCGAACATGCATTTCCAGTGGACAGGTCTCGAGTCACGTAGCTGGTGTACGATAGTTCAGCTCCGAAGTAGAGAGAAGTAACTTTGTGTGTCCGATGTGGAGCACATCGGAAAGACAACCCCGTTTTCCGTTCGCGGTACCAATACGGCAACGTTCCTCTTCTTCCGTGTCTTCTCGAAGCATCCCAAGAGAAAGGATGGACGAGTATAAAGTATACTTACGAACTACCGTGGACAGTGCGAACGTGTTCTGTAATGTCGGCAAAATAGGAGCAGTCGTTTGCCGATAATGTCGATCACCAGTATCGAATTCGAGCTGTGGCGTTGGGTCGTCGTCCTCTCCAATTGCATTGGTAAACGCGTACCACCATTTAAACTGTCGCTTGATAAATCATAAACTGGAGCGTTTCGGGAATCCTCGAACGGTTTACGATCTATTTGTTCGCGAATATGTTTACCTACCTTTAAATCTCGATCGTGTGGGTGGGCATCGTTCAAAGCGTCCGCAGCTAGTAGCTCTATATTATCCTCTGCATGGCTCTCTTTATACGATCGTTCGCGAGGCAACCTATCCCGGTAAAAGCAATCTTTGTAAAGTATCGATTCGAATCTCCTTTTCGCGTGAAACATTTACGGTGAACTTTACTTTTATTCTCCGTAAACAACCAACTGTCCGTCCAAAGACAACATTGGTTAATGTTGAATCAAACATTACGAATCTTTGATTAAATCTTTTAAGGTCGATGGCGAGCAGCAGTCGTCGACTAAACCGATTTGTTCCCTCGTTCCACGGAAATTTTCAATAATTCAATTTTCGTTGAAGCGTCACTAATCGCAGTTATTATTAATTATACTGGTCTTTTCGATATCTCGCTCTTCTCGTCCCTGCCTTCTGCGTTCCTCCGTTCGATTCAGTTTCCATTTCGATGCACCAATATTATAAGTATACCAGACTTGTAAAGCTGTAATCTCTTAGACAATATTTATTTTGTTGGTCGAAAATGTTCTCGCGTCGCTTGACGTAATGCCACGAAACGAATATAACTGATATAAGGCAGACAAGGCAATCAAATAACTTGATTATCTGTTGTTGATAGACAAGAGCATCTGGGATCCTGCGAGCATCGGCCGAAGAACAAGAGACAAACGTCGTTAGGATGGTTCGAGGGTGAAATTGTCAAGAGACGTTAGTCAGTATGCTGTGGATATTGATCGCAGTGGCGTGCATCGAGCTATCGACATTCGCCAATGCACAGTCGAAAAAAACTACGTCCACCCAAGAAGATACGAACAACCCCGAACCGAATCATCCGAGTAAGTACTCTTTTTTTATTTTTTTCAAATATGGCTACGCTGTGTATGATATCAAAATGTTACTTTTTAAATGAACGTATCTCGTTGGTATTCCAAAGAAGAGCCTAAACCTTGATTCGTAAATGTGTATTTTCGATTTTCGAATCGAAAAGCCAACATAACGGACAGTTCTTTCTGTATATGTACGACACGTTCCCGTATAAATGGAAAAACAATTTGTTAAAATGGTTGCATGAACGTGCTTCGCCGAGAGGATGTTCTCTTTTGCTCATCCTGTTGTGTAAACTAGGCGGAAGGTAGATCGAGAAAAATATAGAGAAACTACGTATTCGCACAAATTTACCACGAAACTTCTTCTTTAATGTACATATTTACGTGTTTTCCTACACACCGGTCAGATATCGAGTTTAATGTTTAACGAATCTGTATTTCGACATTGAAATCAACCGAACTCGTAAAATTGTTCTCGATACGCAAACACAACGCTGCCAATGTATCGTACATGTCAAAGGTAGAAACGCAGACCATTTTTTTCTTTTTTCTTTTCTTTCTTTTCTTTTTTAAGTTCCAGAGTTCGTGACTCGAATTAAATTCCTGGAAAGCGAAAGAAAGTAAAAATTCATCGTATAGATCGCGTTAACGGTCCGAATCGCGAAGGTTAGATAAAAATGTCGCTCCATCATCGAAGAGCGTAGAGGAAGTAACTACTTACGTAGTTAAAGGGCCGTTCATTTGTGCGAGTTTGCAACGTGGATTTAGCGGATTAATCGGGGTATATAGAGCGTGCACTTTATAAGTCCCGGACGAAACCAAACTAATTAGATATGTATGGTCGGAGCGTCGCCGGGGGACATATAATTAATGCGGTGCACCGGTTAAATGAGAAATTAATTACTATATGGAAATCAGAAGGATCCCTCGGCTTGGTTTAGCATCGTTACCAAGGAACAGAGAGAAGAGGACGATGCACAAGCGGCAGGCAAAACTATGATTCTTCTCGTTTCGTAGCGTCGAGGAGATCGGCGATCAGGGGAAATCCTGCTCGTTTCCTTTTTTTTCAAACACGAATGCGAGCACACGCCTCTTTGGAAAATTTTTAACGAGACACTCAACTACTCGACGTTCCTTTCAAACTGTCAACCTCGATCGTCGATACGTATTAACCGTTCAGAAAAGCGGTTCCAACTAAAAGATACATTTCGCTCAACGGTTAAATATTAGCGTTAAGAATTAAGGATCGACTTAATCCTATTGTTGAACCGAGGCCAACGAAACTATATAGTTTGCTCTACATGTTTCACAAGCCGACTACCATGAACTTCTTGCTTGTTACTAATCTCGTTGATAACCGAAAACAACCAACATCTGCGTCTGTCTGTGATTAGTTTTGAAAATTTTGATTTCCATTGGTCGGGCAACCGAAACGCTTCAACCCGTCTAACTTGTAATACTCTATTACGTAGTACGCAAGATCGATGAAATAGCGAGGAAGAAAAAACAGTTGAAAAGCAGTTCAAACGATTGCACCTAATTACCAAGGAAACTACAGGAAAAAAATTCTTCCGATAATTAGGTGTAATATTGTTGAAGGTTCTTCGAGATGAATCGTTGGTTATCAATAATCTCGTTGATCAGCGAAGGTCTAAGGGGTGTTGGTCGATTTTTAAAACGAAGCTTAACCCAATTAAAGAGAGCGTTCCGGATATTAGCAAAATCGAAAGAACGCCTGTACCACATGTTCCGTGCCGTCGAGAAATTTCATTGCTTTATCAGAAAAACCGATTAAGCTTTTCCTAAAAGATAGTTGTTCCGATTTTACTTGATAAACAAACGATTCGAAGGATTGAAGCTCGGCCGGTCTTTCGAGAACGTTCTTCGATTTCTGAAATTTACATCGTCGGTTTCGGCAACGAGATACCTTACCACCACTAACGAGTTTACGAGTTTACGAGTTTACGAGTTTACTAAAGTATTTTCTTTAGTGAACTCAGCAAAGAATTGAACGGTCTGAGAAACTTTAGTGGATTCGACTCTACGTACTTGAACACAATCTGCTTTCACGGTTATTGGATTCCAGTCTTCGCAAACAAACGCGGATAACGCGTAAATTCGAGGCATGAGTGCGCGGTTAGCGTAAAAGTCGATTCAAGGATAGGTATACAGCTCTTGCGATGGAAATTTTCCATGTAATATACCGTCAGAGGGTAAAAGCTCGTTTCCCCGAGAAGAACATTTTTTTGAATATTTTAAAAAGATAAAAGTGAGTGGCGTGAAAAGTAACGCTCACCGACGCATTTATGTCTTACATTCCGAGAGGACAATATGATTTGAAACGAAAAACATTTTGTCGTTGAAACACTTTAAACGGAAGACTGTAGAAAAATCTACGGTAAATACACGAGCATTTAAGTGCCTTTTCGAGAGGTGGAGGGTACTCTATTGCTTAGAAAAGTTGGGTAGCAGAAAAAAAAGAGAGAAACGAAATATGGTGGAAGAATTACCTCCCCGAGGGGATGCCCAAATGGAGAGAGTTTAGATAAAAATTTCCTACGTTTGTCACGGTCCTTCCTAATTAAAGGTTCCGAGATTAATGTCGGTAATTTTCCACTGCTTCGGGCAATCGATAACTTTTCGCTTGGACGTTCGAGAACGAATCCTTTTTGAACTCCCCAATACCCATTTTCGGAGAAATCAACCTTCGAATATTCCTTTTTATCCAAGCTATAGCACCATCCTTAACCTCGCCAGCTCGTCTTGAGTCTATATTTTAAATGTCTAACAAGTCTCCTATGTACTTCTATATACTCAACATCTAATGATAATTTAATCGTCACCTCGTGATAATTAAAACTACCGTGTTATAAAATCGTTGAAACTTGCTGGCGCGACTAGCAACTGAAACATGGATTAAGGAAAACTGTTCACGGCAAACACATTTTAGGTTCGAATCGATGAATCTAAGAAACGAACGGTGTATCGTATTAACTGACACGACTTTAAACTATCTAACGAAATTCGTCGTATCGCGAATCACGTACTACTAGTTTCGGATATAAGCTGCTTTCAGCCACGAGCGCCTCTTCTTGCTAGTGCAGCACCAACGGCGTAGCACCAGAACCCAGCTGGTTGCTCGAAACAACGATCAAGCTGCTTTAACGAGTGTTTGAACTAACCTTGTTAACCATCGTGGACGAACAAGAAGCGTCCTCTTCGAAAGCAGCCATCGCTTCTTCGACTCTCTTTCACGCCCGCGTTTCTTCCAAGTTGTTTCAGATTTGTGAGTTTCGTGAGAGCCGTGAGCCGTGCCGCGACCAAGAAAAATATAAAATGCGTGCGAAATAATTTCACTCGTCCACGGTATATTAAAGTCACGTTCGAACCAACAGTTCGTCGTCCATTTAACCGATTTTTATCGATCCCTATTAATTATCCTATAAGTAGGAACTGTTCCAAGAGCCGATATTTCGATCCAGTAGCCTAGACATGTCGGCGATACCAACCTTCAAATGACATGAAATAATAATTATCCAATTACATACGTACAACTCGCAGGGGTGTATTAACAAGATTCCGCGTTCTCATCAAGGGATATAATCTTGGATTAAATATATACCCGTCCTATTTGGAATACCGAACCGATAACAACCACCTTTTGGTTCTCTCGTTCAATCTACTCGAACAATCTACTCTCTCTATTCTTTAGAAGGGGGCGAAACTTATTTTTTTTTTTTTTTTTTTTCTTTTTGGGGGGGAGCTCCAGTTGTTGGGGAAAATTTGTCGCACCGTACCATCGCTTCAAATCGTTCCACGAGAAACTCGATGTAAGATATTCAAAAGCTTTTTGCATTAACGAAAACTAAATGAAATGCATTAACGAGCCTGTAATTGGATGTTAGAGCGATGCAAGATCGTTGAATTGCACGAAAACTAAATAGAAACTTCGCTGAACGGAACTTAACAATGCTCGATGCAAAAGAAATAAAAGTATAATATGCACGCCACATTTTCCTGTATCGATTTTACAACATCGGTGTCTCGAACGGATGCGCATTGCGCTCGGTTTAATAATACTTCATTAACCCTTATAAAGGGGTGAATATTGAAACTTGTGCGCTACTAAAATTTCAAATTTAACTTCAATATTGTAATTTATGTTCTTTCTGTGGAAAACATTTTTCCAACGGTTTCGTAACAATCGCGTTTAAATGATAGCCAATTGTTGAAACTGCAACCAAATTGGAATAAAAATAAAAATAAAAATAAAACTTCAAATTCTACAAATGTAAAGAGAATTTAAATTGACATTGTTCGTATGGTTAAAAAATTAAAAAGTTAAAAAATTCTGTTCAATACCGTTTCAAGTTTCTCCTATGCTACCGAAAGAATCTTAATTGTCCGATGTATCTTGGAAACAATGAAACGATATAAAAGTAGTAATTGCGCGCAACTGTACGACTATATTTTACGTGGAATCCCCACATCTGTGCTAAATATCACAAAATCGATTGTTGTAAATTGTGCAAATAAATTCACAATACATGGTATTCGCGAATACGTAAGCACTATTTGCTTAATGCAATGCCGAAAGAAATATTTCGCTGCCGCAGAAGAGCTTCGCCGTTCTCTCGTCAAAGGGTAGACATCTCTTCGTTTTATCTTTTCTCGGTAACATGGATGAACTTTTCTGTATAACTTGAAATTTACGAAGCGCAATTTACGCGAAACCAAAATGTAGGTTAGGCAGTAACGACGATGCAGTTGATCAAAGGAAGCAAACTAACCGATGATTAGTTGAATCGCACTCGTCGACGTACCAAATATTCTCGGAGATCGGTTCGCTACCGTCGCGTCGGTTTCCCTAGTATGTATCTCGAATTTTCCAAATCGTTTTATCTCGACGCCTCTTACTCTCCGTGCATATGGTGTTCGTTAACGGCTTCGTCAAAGCATTCCAGGCTTTGCGCATCGATAAAACTGCAACTTCTTTATTCAATATTTCTAGCAAAACGAGGCATCGTAAATTCTTTCGTTACCTAGATAGGTCAATTATTTTCGAATACACGTTGCACCAAATTTCTATGGATGCTTCGCTGTAACGCGAACCCTGAATTTTTATTGAAAGGCAAAAATGTCTCGACTAAAATGAAACTTGCTATATTTTGCTATAACTTTGCGGCTCACTTTCTATACCTACATATTCAATATAGATCTATCTGCATATACCTTAGCAACAACGAACGATTGTTCACATTTTCGAATGGTTCGAAAGAGAAATTTAATCTCGTCAAAAAGAGGCTCGAAGAGGTAAGAGATCGTTAACGTTTTTGCGAAGAAACGCGTTTAACAGGCATAGGAGAACAACGTTCCATTACACTGATAAAACGCGATGCTTATAAAACAGCCTCGTTTAAAATCGTAGAAGAAAGAAATGGTGTAGGTTGACCGATAGATTTCCCCGCGGCGGTTCAAATTTTAATTAATCGGAAGCGTGAACCACAAGGCATTTTTATAAATTTACCTTTGCTTTTTCCTTTATCCAACGAGTTTCCTGACAGCTTTGTAGAATCAGCTTGACCCTAATAGCATTTTGCTAACCGAACAGTAATTGCGCTCAACTTGGAACGTTCCCTATCGCGCAACGCATTCGTTACGTTTGTACAAAGAAACGTTTTACGCTTACAGATTTTTATTACGATTTTCGCGTTCCATCGACCTCCGAATAAAGAAATCGTAGTTTCGATTATCCTGAAAGACGCGATTGTACGCGATACTTTGGCCGAAACTAATTGAAACTAATTGAAACTAATTGAAACTAATTGTTCGCGCGTTAGCGTCTTAACGCGAAACAATTATCGAACGAATAACTTTGAGACAACCAGTTTCCTCGATGACTTGCGAGAACAGACATTCTATGTTCCGTTGAACGGATTCACCTCCGCTTCCTTTATCTCGTCCTATTCCTCCTACTCTACCATTCTAAAAACGACGTTCATCGATAATCGATCTCAATTCCAACGAGTTTGACGCTCGGAGAATCGAATTGGGCGTTGAGCAGCAAAGCGACGTCGCTTTCTCCAAGGTATACTCGTTAACGACATCGACAGATGATGTCGAGTCTGGTAATCTACAATCAATTAGCACGATAACCGACTTCCTACTTTCCATCCCTGTGCTCTTGCTTTGGACGCATTGCGTCGTTCGATTTTCCATCGTTCGGCCGCGAAATCTGGATCTTGCTGCGATTCGAGAGACCGTCCAACATCAACAACCATCTACTATAGCGTCGTTCCTTGGACGTTCTCTAACCATCGTCTACCATCGCCTACCATCGCCTACGATCAGCTAGGACGACATCCACCTGAAACCAGAATTCTGCAGAACACACCACCCATGTTTACCCCGTCGGTTAAATCGTCTACCTCGAAGCATACACGGTCATCCGATAACCACATCGGATGGATCCTACTTACGATAAGGTTTCGATGTATCGCGCCTACCATGGTTACGACCTCTACCCAATCCATGACAGTGTACATACCTCCATCCACGGATATCTCGTCCCGATCAAGACCGGAACCAACACCATCCATGCTCAACAATCGTGGATTTATTATCGGCATCAATATAATTCCATTTATTACATCGATACTTCTCCTTCAACGCCACGAATAGGATCGGTCAATTATGTTTTCGAGCCAATTAATCATAGTCGTTACGGATGAATAATAACATTCGCGTTCGTTGAATCACCGTCCGATGATTTACGCTCGAGTGAAACGAGAATATATCCGAAAAAGGAGGTATCTGGAAACAGAGCGTTGGTGTCATTGTCCAAATTTTCATCACCGTAACACAGAGTTTCTGACGCACGGATAATGCGTGCGCAATAACCCTTACCAAACCTCCGTCCTATTGTTACCGTATGAATTATTATAATAGTGTTTCGATAACGTTCTATACTATTCGTTCTTATGAATAAACAAGGAAATAAAGACAGAAAAGTTGTAAAACCGCAGCTACGAACATCAACCTGTAGCGATAAAAAAGATAAAACATTAAATCGATGACAAGGCGAGAAAGTATCGTCGACGTTATCTAATTATCGGATGGAACGTAAATTGTATTACTGACACTTGGGGAGAGGTCGGACGGTAGATCGCGATAAGAGGTTTTCGAAGAAAAAGAAACCGCGACACAGGAGTTCCACTCCGACATGATCTTAAAATCAATCGTGCCTTTCGAGAAAGAACAAAAACGAGGCAGCCCGGATACTACAGAGTGGACCGAGGGAACGAAGAGAAGAGAAGACGAGAAAAGAAGGAAAGATCAGTGCTTTCGATTTCAAACTGAATAATGCACCGGGTACAGTGATCTTTGCCATTTTCAGGAATACAATTTCTCTGTCGGAAACGGCGAGCTCCTTAGGAGAACTCCCGATCCTACGTCAATTACATCGATTCCTTTCTATTTGTTCTTTATAACCAATCTTGGAAATGTACGGTTTTTTCTTTTAGTTTGAGGCGAGGGTACTGAAAGGAAAAAGTGGAACAAGCCGACAGGGAGACGACGACCGGGAAGGAAAAAAGAAGGGAAAAAATGGAAAAAAGAAGAGAAAAAAAAATAGACGAGCCGGTAACAAAGCAAAGGCAAACTCGTCCGTTTTTTTGCAAATAAAGAATCGAAAACAAGATTCAATATCGTGACCAACGATTTCCATTTAAATTCAACCGTTTCTGTTTTCAATCGTCAACTACTCGATGGATTAATTTCAAGCGAATCGTAGCAAGTCTTGGAAAGAAAGAAAGAAAGAAAGAAAGAAAAGAAAAAACGCAGCAAATAGTAAGGTCTTGTAACGGAAATAGAAAATCATAGAAAACCGCGAAACCGTAAGTGGGCTTCGATCTTCTTTATCCTGTAAACCGGACGGTTAGTAAACAACGAACGAGGCGGAAACGTTCGAACGGCAAGCAGCTTTGGCGAATGGCCAACGTCTCGTTTGTCGATGGATTTGACGTGTACTCGTGAAACATTTCTCACACAGCCTGTCGACGCTCAAATGTACAAGCATATTTTGATTTCTCCTTTTTTATTATTTTTTTTTTTTTTTTTTTTTTTTCGTTTTTTCATTTTTTTTCATTTTATCCACGAACAAATCAAAATTCAAGAGAAAGGTAATAGATTTATCGATGCTCCGATCGCAATTATTTCGACTTTTGTCGAACATAGGTTCGTAAATCACAAACGACTGAAACGAAAGCGAAATTGGTCGATGTTCCAAAGAGAATGTAAGCGTTATCGTCTACAAACAACGTTATAAAATTAAACCACGTATACACAGAGCGTATAGTTTTCGGCTCGTATCGTAAACTCGAATGTAAACAGTAGATTCGTGTACACGCAATGCTATAAGGGTACGGTTCAGCACTGTGTGCAGATTTCGGTCCGTGTAAAATGAACGCTCCCCTAGCGTGTGTTCGAATCGAAGTCGCGTAACGTGGTTAAAAGGCGAGCACGCGACAACAGCGGCCGCATACGATTGTTTGCGAATTACTCGGTCGTCAGTTTCGTTCTCTGTTACATGACAACATTTCAACACACGCTAGCACGGACAATGAATTTGGTCTACCATTGCCCGCCGTAATCCCTATGCTCTTTGACGAGATTCGATGGTATCGAAACAATCATTTTTAAATTATTTGCATTCTCGAAGCAGAAATTTTTAATTTTATTCTCACTGTGTTCTCTCTGGCGTTGCACCGTTTATCGATATACAATAAAAAAAAAAAAAATGTTCGCATTTTTCCTGTAACGATAAACGAATCGCTTAGACGTACGAACCATAAATCTAAATACCAGATACACTTCTCACTTTTATTTACAGAATTTACCCTTCGATTACGCACGATTCTAGCGAACCCAACGAATCCATCGTTACTTCCAATTTACCTTTCCGATCCAAAGATAAATCTTACGTTTCGATACATTTCGTAATTGAGTGAAACTGAATCGCGCTCATAGTTGAAGCGCGTGCAAAAGACTGCGTAAACTGCTGTGTTTGCAAAAGTATTCGATTTCATGGAAGAAAACCAAGAAAATATACATTTTTTTCACAGTAATTATGCAACCTAGTCGACGTTATTTCAAGATGGGGAGTATTTGACTAGCAAAGCTTGAATTTGCTTAGAACGAAGGTTCGACTTTAATTTTCTTTTTCGCTGCGCGTTGAATCGTTGACTCGCACCACTTTGTTAGTTTTTTTTTTCTTTTTTCTTTTTTCTTTTTTCTTTTTTCTTTTTTCTTTTTTCTTTTTTCTTTTTTCTTTTTTCTTTTTTCTTTTTTTTCAATTTACGCCAGAGCCAATTACTTTTGACACGTTTCTTCGAGAACGTTGAACCTCTCGAGCGAGCATCAGGAACTCGGCTAAACAGTTAGGCGTCTATTTGGCAGGCCATTGGCCGTTCATAGTCGTACTTTTCATCGATATACCGCAAACCGATTCACCGTTCCTGGCGCTAGATTTCCCTTCCAGCCATCTTTCAAAACTTTTACACCCCCCTCGGCCGTTCCATTTTCCTTTCCCGCGGAATAAAGGCTCGTAATGTATGCGAGCCAGCTGCACCGAAACCTTTACGACCCGTTTTTCGCCAGCCCGGTATTCCGTCTCGGCGACCGGACATAAAGAACCAAGAAAGATATTCTGCTTGGCCTATTCTTTTTGACCAGCCTCGCTTCCGAGTGGAAAGCATCCGCTAAATACGGAATTTCGCCAGCCTTGGAAACGATTCTTCGTTCGTACCTCTTGTTTTCATTCTTGGTCCAAATTTTTTTTCCACCAAAAGGATCGATTTTCGTGGTTCTCGTGGAAAAAGAATTACACTACCAGACCTTTCGAATCGTATCCTAAAAGATTTCTTACCGTTAAAAAAAACCTAAATCATACGCGAAACGTATCGATATATTATATTTAAATAGCGCGAAACGATGTGTAACTTGACGAAAGGTTGTTGCGTAATAAAAATTTACCGGATACAGAACAGATTGGGCGGGGAGAAGAAGAAAGGGTCGGGCACTGAAGGGTCGAGTACGGAAGAGGATGGTTGCCTCAAAATTCTGGTCCGAGTTTCGCGTTGCGGTAATTATATTCATCAACAGAAGTGTCACAAGCAGGTCGGTTTATTATATGACCGCTTGACGGTGCTGCGCGACATCATTGTTTTGTAAAGAATTTAATTTAAATTCCGTGTCGAGAAAAGTTCCTGTACACAATACAAGATTGCTTTATCCAATAGTTTTTGATCTACATTAATTAGTTCCCGTTATGCCGGCCTGCAACGAGCACAGAGCGGACAAAAGTTCTTAATTAATAATTAACCTCTGCATCGTCGCATACTTTAAATCGATGAGTCTTATTTAAAAGTTGTAATCGAAGGGATTCTGTACGATGCGCGGAATCAATTCGCGTTTCGTGGATAAATCGAGGATCAAAATTTCCGAGAGAGACGCTTCGATTCGAACCATTGATTTTAAAGATGTTATCAACGTTTAAACGAGATATTTCGTTATCCGTGGAACTGAAAAACGATGCCCGATAGTTGTTTTACCGAATAAAATCGTCTCATCGGATCACTCGATGCTACATATTTTCCACTTTTTCAAGCATAAATTTCGGTTTCGTAGTTCTGTACAGAGAGAGAACGGTAATACAGCGGTAGTTCTTCCGTAATTTTAGCGGATAAAACGAATTTCTGCATTACCGCGTAACAGTTTGCGAAAGCACGTACTTGCATAAAGTCGTTGTAACACGGACGTAAATGCAATACGTGTTTCCGCGCCAAAATGCACAGAGACTCGAAACGTCCTCCCCGCGACGAGCACCGCGACGAGCACCGCGACGAGCACCGCGACGAGCACCGAGACGACATCAACTTAAACGAATTTCACCGACAAACTTCACGACGACGTTGTCATTTTCTCGCGAAACTCATTTTACGCGGTCATCGAACAATACCGTCGCAGAATCCGTAGCACCTCGAACGCTTTCTTTGTTTCGTTGTTGCTCGTTTCAATGCGATCGAGGAAGTATGTACACGGATGGTTCACGGTTCCAACAAAGAAGCAGCAGTGTTTCGCGCCGCAGTAAATAACGGAACAACAAATACTTTCCGCGAAATCAAGTTTACGAATAGGAACATGAATATTTGCGAGACATCGACTTTAATTTACGAGTCGTTCTTCGGCAAGTAATAGACGACTAATTATGGGTCGCGGTAAAAAGAGCGCGCTAATTCGAGGCATTTCAACTGAACCGAGACCTTCTCGAAATGCTCGAAAAACCGAATGCGAAAGGATTATTCATGAACCTTGACGGAAACGACGCCGGGACGAAGTTGCCCGATAAAAATCTGCATTATTGCCGGAAGTGCTCGTCGGTGATGCCGAGGAAGGGAACAGTGAGTGTCGTGAACCGTGCTTAAGTACCCACTTTGCGTCGAACGACCGACAACCGATTTGCTTTACGCGCGGTTACGGTTTATTGCTAGCTCTTCCTTCGTTCAACCAAATTTATATACATACGCGTCTGTTGTATTATACTATATTCATTATATTAAAGCGTTAGCTGGACACCTAACGTTTCTCCACCCAATTTACCACCACCGTCTAATTATTTATTGAACGATCCAAAATTATTTTCAGTCCCAAAGAAAGAACTGTTTCATTAGTGATTCACTTACCAAGCAAACGTCGAGGCCACTTGCTCGCACGAAATATTTCACGATTTAAGAAACAATTTATTTCGCCCACGATTTTTCGCTGTCGGTTTAACGCCAAGAAAGATTTAACGACTCGTACGTGTACGCGCAATTTCTAGCCAAGTGTTGAAGTATATTTCATGCCGCGAGAAGCATAACGTTAGCCATCTCAAATACTGTAAAGGCTGAATACGTGAAACCGATAAATTATTTCCACCCTATTAACGCAACCGTCGATACTTTCCATTCCGTGGTAATGGATCACAGGGAACTTTTCCTTTTTAAAAAAAAAATATCCATAACTCCAGGTTCCGTCATAATTCTTAATTCCAAAGGTGCTCCAAGCTCACCCCGGCGGTTTTGATAAAAGGTTTTTAAACGAGACGTCGATACGTTTCGCTTCTCCGACAGAAGGAAAAAAAAGGAAAAAAAGGAAAAAAAGAAAGAAAAGAAAAAAAAAGAAAGAAAAAGAAAAAAAACCCAGAATTAATTACGAGTTTCCCCAGAGTCGTCTCTGTCATTGCTCGAACGTTAAACTTCCCTTCGACGCTCATTCTTCAGTTTTAACCCTTCTCTCACGCCTCGTTTATATCTCTGGTTTTCTTATTTATATTTTGTTTTCCAAAAATTACATAATTTTCGATCCAATCGAAACTCAAATGGAAGATGAAAGGCTGTCAATCCGTTGTCACTGTGTTGCAGTACCCATGGAATCGATACAAGGAGTGGCAGGGCAGATAGCAACTTTGCCCTGTAACATACAACCCCGTGAGCCAAACGACGCCGTCTCCATGGTGCTCTGGTTTAAAGAGGACAGCGGTGAACCTCTCTACAGGTAGGTTATTCTCTTCTCTCTATTGAATATTTTTCACCGTTGCCATCGTTATTCGAGCAACGTGTTCCTAGGGTTAAGACATTATTTAAAATACCATTATTCGCAAGATGAGCGGAAAAGTTTAAAGAGAAAACTTAACGATCGCGCGAGACAACGGGATCATCGTAATTTCTATGACTGCGCGATTGCCTATTCACGGATTTGCAAACGATTCGGCACGCGCAAGACCAAACCGAAACTAGGATTTCGTTAAGTCGCCAATCCCTGTTGCGTTCGATTCTTTATACGCCAGTTCTGTCAGCGGCCAACTCGATCCTCGTAAATATCTCTTTTATAGAAAGTCTGGTGAAACGAGGATCGCAAGCGACCCGAAAGTACCGTCGTATCTCTTCGATAATGCGTGCAAGAGGATAGCACATTCGAAACCGCTCTTTCTCCGCTTCATTTTTCACTTGAAACAAAAATGAGTGCTTCTTCGTTTATCCAGATTGGTTACGAAGTTCGATGCGATCCTGTGAACGGTAAACCAATAATTTCGAATTGCAAGCGAACCGCACGAGCAATAAACAACTCCTGCTAGCAGTGAAATCTCGGTTTCAGAGGCGCAAACGTCGTTCTTTCGAAATCGGGCAAGTACGTAATACATACGTACCGATTTTCCTGTCTAGCATTATCGCGTGTCGTAAAAAGTCTTATTTCGCAGCGAGAAAAATACATAAACCCGGCACGAACTGCTTTTTATTCTCCCCACGAACCGTTCGACCGTTTCGTTCGCACTTGTTACTCCTACGAACGATAAAAACTTTCGAAATGTCTTTCTCCGAACGCGTGATATTGACGCGATGATATTCATGGTGTAAAAGCCAAGAATTCAATATTAATATTTAATCTGAATGAAGAGAAAATTTTGAAAAATACGAGCAAAATAAATTTCGATCGGGACGAGGGCTGGTACGACAGATCCCCGTGTGCAAGAAATGAGATAAAATTCATACGAATTCGTAACAGTTTACGGGATAGATCGTTAAAATGTGTAGCAGACGCGTGTTTACGAGACACGCGCGATTCCCATGGAACGTCATTAATTTGCTCGAGAACGATCGAACTCGTGAACCGTTTTACTCCAGTTTTTGCGAGACTCCGCGAGACTCCGCGAGACTCCGCGAGAAAGAAAGAATCGACGACACTTCCTTTCGACGTTCCAGAAGATAACAATCCAGCACGGCGCGCTTTCTCAAGTGGAAGATAATACGAGTTTCGAGATGGCTATCGATCAATCCCCTTATTACCCATGCATTGGTACAGCTGTGTGTACGTACATAAATGTAATTACACATGATACGCGAGTAGGATAGGATGCTACAAATAGTATGTACCGTCTGTACGATATACGCTTACGAGACCGTCTTTCTCCGATTAATGCGTTTTACACTTGGAAAGTAAACGGACGTCACTTATCCAATACAAATTTCGACGAACAACTCTTAATTATACGGTATACGTGTTAGAATTATTCGGAGATCATTTTCAAGGAGCCAAGCAAGCGTTTGCTTTGAGTTTTCAAAGATAACAGAGGTTAAAACGTTTTCAATTTCAATTCTGCCGGGATTATTAATCTAGTAAGTTTGACGACACTCGGACAAACCACGCCACACATTTTAGGCCAACGCGCATTTTCAAGTTCCTCGGAGAAGCAACGGTACAACGAGGAGCGTTCTTGTAGTAATTGTCGCGAAAACTTTTTAAGATTTTTACGCGCAGCGAAAAAGAAGTTATACCAAGCAGCAACGTTAACCACCGTCCTGGCTGACAGAGCGGACAATACCGCGCTTATTAAACGCGTGCTAGGATTAAAAGGAAACTACTTGCGCATTCAGGAATGTAACAGTCTTCTTTCTCAGCCACGATCTGACCCCTACCGTGCAAAAATACATTGCAACAATGCAAGAAAGGTTAATTGCTTCACCACCGTTTGAAACGAGGACTTAACCGTGCGAACGAAGAAGCTTATTGTTAGTTCAGTGAAATCCAAAGGCTGTGCACGAGTCGTGGAGAGAGGGAAAAGCGACGCGCTCGAGAAGAACGAAGAACGAGCAACGATGCGTCGAGGAAACGCGAACGGAACTCGAGAAGATCAAACGTCATAACCAGTGTAATCGTACACTTGCCGTCAGACGCATTGGCTAACGAGAGTGCGCCACTTGGCATTTCCGCTTAACCGTGTAGGATCATTGAGACGAACACAAACACATCCTCAGGCGCAACCCCTTAAACGCGCACGACGTGATATTACGCTGCCATCCCTATTAACCTGTCTTCCATCCTTCCCGCTCTTTCCCCGTTCCTATTCCTNGAAACACTGAAAGCTTTTTTTACATTACTTGTTTTATTAAATACAATGACTCCTATTTTTACACGTGTAAAAATGTCAGAGCGAAACTAAAATTATGCGAGCGAACACTCCGCAACTGCAGAGATAAGATAAAATTCGTGGCCGTCGACTATAGGCGACGCTCGGCTGCGCGGGATCGTCTGTGGCTGTCGACTATAGTCGACGCTCGTACCGAAGTGGTTAATAAACCTGAAACTGGACAGGTCGGCGATGTGTGTTGTTCGAAGGAATTTTGGAGAGGTCCAAAACTTTGGTGACGTTTGGACGCTAAACTGGCGTCTATTGTCAAAGGTGCAAAACGTTGCAACGCTCAATTAAACAACGTCGCGTCCCGTAGAAACGTTCTCGATCGAGAAGTCAATTGACCCACTTTCGTGCTGGCATTGTGGTCGACTTACGTGTACAACGTTACGTGTGACACGGCAGGTCGGATGCGCGTTTCACCGGCTCGAATTATCGCGCCATTGTCCATTCTGTTACACAACACACCGGCGGACTTCTCGTACGTGGACCGCCACGGACGAACCGGCAAACCGTACTATCCGTTATTACGGCCTATTGTTACGGACTGTTCGCTTCACGATTAACTCTTATCGCAGCGTTCCCTGGCGTTTAACTAAAAACTGTCCTTTCGTGCCAGCCGTTTTTTCGCTTCCGACGAACGAACAATCCCAAGGCTGTTTCCTATCGGCGAAACATTGACGAAAGCATCGACGAAACATCGACGAAACATCGACGAAACATCGACGAAACATCGACGAAGCATCGACAGCTGAGAGAGTGGCTCCGTTTAAAGTTTAAAGGACACCTTAAATCGTTTCCCGATTTTTCAACGTCCCATTGGAAAATGGCGCGCCATCCTATCGAATGTATCGAATATCGATCGCGATCGGTTGGTCGGTTGGTCGGTTCGTCGGTTCGTCGGTTCGTCGATTCGTCGATCAACGCGATCGAATATTTCGAGCAACGCGAAACGGTTCCATGTTTGACGAGATCGTCTGACTATACCCGTACAACGACCACTGTCAGGCACAATGATCGAGTAATCACTGCGGCCTGACCGCATACGTTCCTCTACCACTGTGCCTAACTGACAAAATCAATCGCAGAAATAGGTTTCGAATTTAATCCCATTGAATATTTGCAATCCTACTACCGTTATATATCGTTGAAAACCGTTCTCGCTCCCAGCTGTAACGCGATCGATCATTTTCGTACCAATTACCCTTTTAATACGCGTCTGTAAGAATATCAACTACGATACAACTGTCAGACCTGTTCGAATTACAGGGTTATCCGTGCAACCTAACCACAATTGGCCGGCGAGTTCTATCGAAACGGTGGAGATTTAACGATAACTCGAACGGACGTTGCTGAACTGAAACCGACGCTGATGATCCGCCGTACCTATTGATAGATAAATGGCAACCGATCACAGATCATCGACCTCATTTACATTGGCGAGCGCGATATCGGTGTCGCTTTTATCTCTCGTACACGCGTGTGTCTATCTAGATTTCCTGTACGCGATATAGACAGCGTCGATGTATGTTTGACATCCGTACCGATAAATCTAGTTTGCGTATACATTAGAGTTGACAACCGCTAATTCACGGTGATCTAATAAACAGTTAAACGCGAATTCCACTTTTACCGATAAGTATTAAAGATAACGGTTGCTCCATTAATTCGGTTAACGTAGGAAAAAACGATCGTTCGCACTTTTAAAGCGATTTTTTTCGATTCCAACGCGATCAACCTGCACCAGAGCTCTTCGTTTCGTAGTGTTTCGTTGCAGTTTATTTTTTCTGTGTAGCGTACACAAAACCTACCGTGTATACGTGTATCTCTACCTATCGTATCTCAGTTTACCGGTAATGTTACATACGTACGACTCCGATATAAATTGTTGGCACGAATTCAAACTCGTTTATCCCTGATTCGACAATTTTATCGCTGCTGTTTCGACTCGCACGAGCTGGTTACCGAAAATAAAACTTGCATCGAAAATAGAGGCTAGGATGCATTTTCTTCGCGATTGTAATAAACGAATTGTTTTCTTGCTTTTTTTTCCTTTCATTTGTAACTTGGAAGGTCTGGTATTCGTAATAGAAGCAGATCGTGGCCCTTTGTTTTTATCTTTATCTTTATTTTTATTTTTATTTTTTCCTTCGAGTTTCGAGTTTCGATTTCGATTCAGCATTTCCGATGAGATACGACTTTTTATTCGCCACGCAGTTTGACACTGATTATTTACAGTGGCTGATGTTGCACCAATTCTGGTTACAAATATAGTATAAAATGGGTAAAATTAATTCGTACGATCGATAAGCGAAATTGAGGTTATATTTCTGCGAGCGATCGGGAAGGAAAGAAGTTTGGTCGGGAAAAAAGATTTTTCCCGTGTACACTGTCTTGTCTCGCAGTTAATTAATTAGCGTATGACGAAACTTCCGTTCCATTCTTCGCTTAGCCTCTGCCACGATCCACGCTCTTCCTTTCCCGTCCATCTTTCTCATTCGTGCTCTATCTCTTTACGTTTCACCGAGCAGAAATTCGTCTCTGGGTAACTCATTAATTCGACGCTACTTCGCAGCGAAAGATTCATCGGAGGTCTCGCGCTTTTCCAACATTTTGCCGGAAATACGATGTTTCGTGTCTCGAAAATCAATCGAGGACCTTTTTATGGATGGTCGTGTAACAATCTTGTCGCTACCATTTTGTTGAAAGGTACTCTCACTGTTGTCCTCTCTTTGAACTCTATTATGGGTTAAATAGGAAAACATTCATGCCCGTAAATAAAGCGTTATTGTTATTTGAAATAAAGTTAAAAATTGAAAGCAGCTCGATATTAAGCGGGTTTTTACGCATACCTCGTTGGAGGATCGATTGGCGTTTCAATTCCGGTGAACGCGATCGGCGATCGCACGAACCAAGTAAGATAAAACAGAATGGAACAGCGATGCACGAGGTGGCAAGCCATCAATAACGATTGCTATTCGTCGAGCTTGTTCAAAGGGGAGGAAAAGTAGGAGAAGAGGGTGAGAGGAAAAAACGAACAAAAGCCTCGTTTACGGTATGGACAGCAAAGCCTTTTATCTGCTTATGCTTCATTTGCATTCGTGCAAACACGGAGGAATGTCGTCGGACGCGAACTCTTCTCGTCTCGCTACACGGACACGTATCTATGCTCCGTAAACGTAGAACCGAACGATGAATGTAAAAATGTCGCGGCTGTGCGTCGCAGGATGTGTTCCTTTTGTTTTTGTCATCCATTTATGCATGAAGGCAGCCCCTGCTTAATCTACCTCTCTCCAGGAACGTTCAAACTGCTCGCTCGAAGGATCGTCGTACATCGTGGTACATCGTCAATGCGCGTATACCCCTCGCGCTACCTTCTCACCCCCAGTGGCATTCCCGGTCTTCCAACTTGTCACGAAATCGAGCGTGTTCAACGCTGATTTTCGCGGCTTGCACACGCGATAGCAGTGAAACGAACCGCAAAACCCCGTCAAGATATGACATTTTCCCCTTGCTTCTCGAGGCAGCCATTTGTACGGTGGAAATATAAATCAGTAGGAATCTGCGAGCAACCATCTTTCTTCACGCTAGATATACCACGAGTCGCTTAATGAAACTGAGAACAGCCTTAAACGATCTACGATCTTACGGGTCGATGGCGTTCTCGATGTTTCTGCGAAAGAAGCACAATGCGCGTTAGATATCCCTCTTTCCGTTTTTCACTTTAATAGAATAATTTTGTCCGCCATACTTGAATTCTTCGACGTCGTAAATACACCGCCGATTGTCTGGCGTGGTCTTTGCGACCTAAGGAAGAGCTCGGTTAGCCGCATCGAACAATTTTCGGCCCGCTGTATATCAAAGTTCGAGCAGAGTGTCATTGTTTCACGAGAACTCGCGACAGGGAATAAACGTTGGATGGAAAAACCAACTACATACTGTATGTTGAGAAGGTGCTGCGTTTCGAAGGTGCAACGTCGAAAACGTTGGATCGTTACCATATTAATTACGTCGTCGTATTTAAAATTTTTCTTCAACGTTCGTAGTTTTAGCCTTTGATTCTGCTGTTGAAAAATACGGTAGCATCGGACAAGCGTTTTTGCTGGGAAGGAAAAAAAGCTACGTAACCGAGTGATCGAATTTCACGGAGGATATATATCGGGGCCGGGGCGTGGAAGCGCGTTCGGCGAGACATTTAATGCTCCCGAGAGGAACGAAGGGAGGTTCCTCGCGGCGAATGCCGTCGACGGCCGTGTAATCAGATATTATATTCACCGACAGGATTGATATCTCTGTTCTATTATGCCACGGCATGAATTCCATTTTGAAGAATGCCTGGGCGCGATTTCACAGTGATATTTGAATAGAGGCTAGGCTGGGGTGAGCACACAGATGGATGCGAGGTCGGGGGTGGAAGCAAAATGGCAGCTAAAAACGCTAGGAGCTCTTGCTGCTACCGCGGCAACGAGAACCAATGATTTCGAGCAACGACGAATATCGAAAGCAACGACGGATACGGAAACCGACAACGTCGAACCGGTAACCAGCCGCGCGCGAATCAAAAGCGCCAGTGAATTCCGATTCCCACGCACGCTGAAATTTTACCTGTGCGTGAAAATGTTTCCCAATTGTAGTTCGTGTTATCGGTCTGTTAATTAATATTCCTTTGCGAAATAGAAAATTTTTTTTTTTTTCTTTTTTTTCTCGACGAGATTCATCTTGATGGTACATTAACGTACTATTCTTGAAACCGAAAAATCGAATATATTTGTAAAAGCACGGTTGAACAACAAGTTCGCGTAGCGGGAAAGTTATTCCTGATCGTGGTTAATTCGAATTGTTATTAAAAATTCATTAGAATCGTGGTTAAAGCTGCTCGCTTAAATTCATGGGAGGAACTCTGGCGGTCGCGGAGCAACTTTTCACGGCTTACGTCTAATCCCAATTAAAAATCATTTTATCACCGTTCCACCGACCGGTCGGCTTCGAGAAAACGAAAATTAACTCGGACAAATTATATTTTCCGGTCGAGCGGAAACAGAATAAAAGAAGGAAGGTGCCAGTCTAGGGAAAGGATGATGGTAGTGCGAAGCACAGGCTGGGAACGGGGGAACGGGAACGGGGGAACGGGAACGGGAACGGGAACGGAAACGGGAACGGGAACGGGAACAGGAATTGGAATGAGAACAAGAGGGAGAGTGGAAGGAAGGAAAAGAAAGAAATGTGCTGCCGCAGTGGTGACGCCGTCTGCAATTACAATGCCTTAATTTTATGCGCGAAGTTAAGCTCCTTTTAAGAGTCCCGAGAGTGGTTAAGTCCTCTTCGTGGCCCTGTCTCATAGCCCGTCCCCGGACCCTCTTCGGGTTTTTGGCTTCTCCACGGAACACTCGTTTTACCGACGCTACCGTATTCATGGTGAACGTTCTTTTAGCTCGCGAACCCGGCACGATCTTCCGACGAACCGCAGCAATTATTTTAATTTGTTTAGAGACCATTCTCTCCTATCTCCACCTTTTCTCTCTTCTCCTGTCGCGCCGAGAGAGTTCTTTCGCGCCCCAGCCGTTCATCTGGATCTTTTTTTTCTATTTTTCATTTTTTTTGTCATCGGATATTCTCCCCCTTCGTTCCCTTATTCAGCCGTCTCCGGTTATTTCCACCACCTTTAAACGCTTATCTTCCACTCAACCCAACAACTTTTCCAAGAAGCTCAACGTACCGATCAACAGGATCATCGTTTTCCTCGTACGATAGAATCTCGAACAGAAACAATTTCTTAACGCAGCTTCCCAATCGCGACTTTGCCCTTCTTTCGTTTTCTCTTCTTCTAGGCCCGACGATCGTTCCGCCACCCTTCGGTGCGTCCCTTTTTCGACACTTCTCGCAAAAAGATGAAACAAAATTTACAACACGCAAGGTTTTCGAACGAGTTCCAATTACGCTGGTGGTGTCCCTCAATTTTTTCCTCGGCTCCTACAAAAGTGAATCTCTTTTCCTTTTGCCACAATGTTCCAACAGATCTGATCGGTGTTAGGTACGCGCGATGAGAAAACGAAAGAGCGATTAAGAGCTTTTTGCAAGTCGCCGGATCTCGATGCCTGTTTAATTTCTCGTTAATCAACCTAGATGGAAAGTAAACGAACGATTGTTATCCAAGGAGCAGTGCACTGCTTCTCGGGAAACTCTCACGAGTGATCGTGTTTAAAAACCAATCCAATTTGTCCGATAGCCGTGAAGAAAGCGCGTTAAATTCCTCCTAGGACTTGTCAACGTTGCTCGCCGTTTTCGTTCATCTACCGTACAACGTTTTATCGTTGAAACTCGTCAAAAGTTTGCCACTCGATTAGACTTACCAACTCGTTCGCTCACCGTTCAACCTCATAATTGACGACTCGACGCGAAAACTTTACCAACTGTCCGTACCTTACCGGTTCGCCAGCTGATTGTGAGAGTAAAATGCAAACGCCAACACAGTTGCGCTAGTGTCGCGGAGCTTGACTCTGCGTTCAACGCGATCGACGAGACGTTGTCGAAAACACCGTTGTCGAATAACGATATCCTCGATAGATTTGTTCGTTCGGCGAGCCTCGCCGAGTTATAAAGTAGTCGCGTCGTCGGTGGTCCAGGCGACCGCCTCAGTCGGCGTTCAAAGTTAAAAGTTTAAAAGGTTATCCGATTCTCTCGGTCTAGCGCACTTCTGTCGGTCTGTATCCAGTTTCAGGCTTAGGACTTGGAAAGCGAGCAAATTCTGCTTCGCTTCGACCATCGACTACCAACTACGTATCGCGTATTTCGCGAATTGCGAAAATCGGGCCGCGTATCGCGTAAAAAACCTCTTGCCAGTGTTTGCTTGCTTGCCGATTTATATTTTAAGTATAGCTAATTAATCTTTCTTGCGAAATTTCCTCGATAATCGAACACGCTCGATACTTTTCAGCTACGACGCGAGAAATCGACAGTTCGGCAAAGCGAAATTGTGGAGCGCCTCGCATTTTTGGGGCGACAGGGCGTCTTTCAGAGAAAACCCTCCCGCCCAGCTGACGATTCGAGATCTACGAGAGAGCGACGAGGGAATTTACAGGTGCAGAGTCGATTTTCGCAATTCACCGACCAGGAACCTCAAGGTTAACTTCACCGTCATCGGTAAGTCTCTAGATTTCATAAGACACCAGATCTTACTTTCGACGAACCGTAAAGTCGTAAGGATTGGATAAGTTTCGATCGAGATACCGCTTGAAAATCGAGACGAAATGGACGCGATGCTAAAACGGTGTTCCATAAGCGTTAAAATTTAAAAACATCGGTCCGTCTAGCTTCCTTTGCCGAACCAACTTTGCCAGTTCCGCGTGAAACTACTTGGAAACTTATCAAAGTTGTTACAAGTTGTTGGAAATTGCGATACTTGGACGAATCACGAGAAATCGCGAGGAATCACGAGGAATCGAGGGTGTAGGAAATCATCGCGACGATTGGTGGTTAGTTTGAAACACGATCGTAGAGAAAACCGATCCTTTCAACAATTGATCGCGCATTGAAAGGTAGCAGTCGCAAACGATTGTGTCTGGAGAGCGACGATTTGCAATCGCTCGGTTTGCACACCGATTCCTACGATTCCTACGATTCCTACGATTCCTACGATTCCTACGATACCGATCGGTCCGATTGCCTGCTCGCTCACCACTCGAATAATTACGGCCAGAGTTTATTCGTCGATCAAGGTTGATGATCAGCCTCTGGCTAACTTCGATACCGCACGGTCTCGGATTCCATCGACCGGAAATCAATAGTGGAGAAACTTTTTCAAGAATATTCCTCGACTCCATTGAACGGTTCTTAATTACAGCGTACAACCGACCCTAGAGAACTCTCTCGCATACAATTCTTTCGTTTCGCCGAATGAAAAGATGCCCGTTTCTATGAAAGAATTTTCGATCGGTTATAGAAACGAGAAGAGCGAGCGCGTACGAAAACGATAACGCATAATTATTGGCTAATTAGATGTACACGGGAAAATGGACAAAGACGCGGAACGGTTGGAACTTGAGGGGGTTAAAATATCGAGATGCATGTGTATCGACTTTCAGACGCTGAGGTAGAAACTTTGCTCGAGTTTCTTGATACTTTATCGAAAGTCTAAGACTGGCCCAGAGGACATCGCTCTTGTCTGTTAATAGGATCGAGCTGGTATCGTGGCCGTTTCTCAAGGAGAACAGGTTTCGTACCGGTAATAGAACGACAGAAGCCCAAAGTCCTTTTAGGAAACCTCTAACCCAATTTACTCATCGATCGTCTATTAAACTGAGTTAAAGCGCGGACTGCCGATTCCGCTGCAAGGAGTACCCACGGAAACTTTAAGACGTTCCTAAAATCTGCCGAAACGTGGAACGTGGAACGTGGAACGTGGAACGTGGAACGTGAAAGAAGAACAACAAAGGAACCCTCGTGCCGTCCTATCGTTTCAACGCTTCAGACCGATCGCGGTAACGAGACCGTGTTTCGTCGACGATTCTTCGCAAACTTATTCCAAGATCACCGCGCTATGAAATTTCTTGGAAAATTTTTTCCGCGCCAGCAAACGCAACGGAAAACAAAAAAAGGCGCTTAATTCCATGCCATTTTCGACCCTCAAGGGTGTTTCGCGATACGCGAAAATGCTTCTCGTGGACAGTACTAGCCGCGGTTTCGACTCTCAAGCGAAACGAACGCGAACGAGTTTAAACATCTAATACCCAAGCAAGTTTCGAGCTTATCCCGATACAGAATCTGGATTATGCGCTGGTTCGTTGACAAGCGAGTAATCGAATAGACGGCGCATCTCGCAGATAAGAGGCGATCGGCGTTAAAACGCCGTGTCGCGGTGGCTCGTTTTACGTCTCGACGAACGCGAACGCGAACGCGAACGCTGAACAAAATCTTTATTCAAAATTAATTCCAGGTTTCCGATCAGCCGAACGTCGACGAGAGAAGCGGGAAAGGAAAAATGGAAACGCGAGTCCGCGAAGCGCTAAACGAACGAGACTCTACCTTGCCGAGACGGCGCGAAACATTCTCGACCTCTCGATACGAAGCTGGAAAACTCGTTCGTTGGATTTGCTTTTTCCAAACACACGTTACCTTCCTCCTTCCCTCGTTACTTGGCGAATATTTAGCAAATATTGCGCGTGCTTTTTTCATTAATCCAAACGTTCGTCGATAACCGTTTGTCGGAGAAATTAAAAGCAAAACGATCGCCTATTTGCTGCCGCGCTCTACGATTCTTCGAAAGTTAGAGTTAATATCGAGCATGTTTGCTCGTCTTGTAATTTTCCTCTCGTACGTATTGTAAATGGGAAATCGGGAATCCCTGGAGTTCTTCGACGAAGAAGCTTCGCCGTTCGGAGGAACCGAGGTCGAGCAGTGTTGGAAACTTGGAAGCGAAAGCTGCTGAAGCGTCGCGCCGAGTCTGTGAACGTTAATCCGATTAGGATTTAGTTTAGATTTTGACAGGGACCTGCCCACCCTCTGCGCTCCGCACTCCGCACTCCGCACTCCGCACTCCGCACTTCCGGGACATCTAATCGCCGATTACGGAGAAATTAATTCTGTCTTATCCCGGTTTCCGTTTGGCCCACTCATCCGCTATCTTTATCGGTCTATCTTTATCTCGAGTAGCGTATCGCCTCGGATATCCTACCTCCTCGATTTATCCATACGTTCGTCCCGCTGATCGTCACTCCTTTCGTTATCTAGGCTTCCCATAATTGCTGGCTAATCACTTATCTCTTCGTTTACGTTCGAAACTTTTCGCATCGTTGCGAACCAGATAATATATACGTACTTAACCGCATGGTTATGCGCTTATCGAACGGTCGCGGTTGTCGAGCTTGCGCTCTCGCAACTATTCGTTCAGTTCCGTTGCTCGCTAACAAAAATTCATTCGAGGCTTTCGAGCGAGAGTTGGTTTTAGATTATTTCAACTTTTCGTTGCCAAACTGGTATTCCTACTTATGTCGAGGTATCTCGTTCCTCGCGAATATTCGATTTACCAACGATAAGCTACTAGGTGTTCTAATCAATCTCTAAGCGCATTACATCGAAATTGACGAATCATCGGAAAACGCATTATTCTCGGAAATAGATACTCGATGATGAATATACACGTTTAAGCCTCTTATCGGTGATTACCCATTAGCGTAAAAGGTACGCAAGATGCATCCGTGTCTTTGGAAAGAGATACAGTTTTCGCGAGTCTGTCCACCGCTGGAAGATCGCGTCGTTACTCGTCGTTACAAGGAAACGTGTTCTTTTTTTCCCCTTGTCCAACGTCATATAATACTTCAGACTCGATACTCGACGTCCAGCATTCTCGTTTAAGCCTCTTATCTGTAATTACTTCGGAAACCCGAAAGACAGAAAATGAAAGGGAGACTCGCCTCGATGAAATAAGCCGAGCATCAAACACTTTAGTTACCCCGGAATGTACCGGAACTTCTCTTTCGTGGACGACGTCGATTCTCCATCAAGCATCGAAAGTTTTTTCGTCAAAGTTAAATATTCCAGTCTGGAGAGCGATGCATTTTTATCGATAGAGAGAATTCCGACCCTCTTTTCCGAAGCAATACGAGAAATACGAGAAATACGAGAAACGCGAAGCCTGGGGACAGGTTTGCGAAAAAACTACGAAGGAAATTATACGTGATAATTGAAAGAGGCTTCTCAGTAGTTCGGATAGTCGGTGCCTCGGATTGGTTCACCGATAGAGCTTTGTCGAACCCTTTCTTTTCCCCATAATCGGTCAACTATTTGGAAAAAAAATTGAGAAGATCTCTTCTCGTATAAAAGAATCGAGTCGATGCTCGTCCCATAAAACCACCTTACACCTCGGAAGATACTTTCGAAACGCATATCCGCGCGATGAAGATGATGGAAAGAGGACGAAACTTACCGCGGCTTAGCAGTCCCATCCCATGAGTAGGGAACCGTGCGCTATACACGCCTTACGTACCTTGAGTGTTTTTCCCAACAACTTGCCGAATAATTTATCACCCGAGGAATTAAATTCATGGTCGACGCAACTTATCCTTATCCAGAGAATAGTTTCCGAACTACCCGATAGAAACGTCTATTCCGAAAGCAAACGAAAACGCACGGTAAGCAAAACTCCGTCCTCGTGTCGAACAATATCTTGAAAAAGGAGTAGACGTTCTTACCTGAAGAACCGACACAAGATTACCGAACAAGATCACTTCGACGGCCATGCGGTTAGCTGGTCTTTTAAAAAAATCATGAATCGAATGAAACGAGTCTCAATAATGTATCGGGCAATCGAACTTCGTGAAAAGTTCCACGGGTGCTCGTTCCAAGCTAACCAAAGGATTCTTACCCAAAAGTTTCAGCGACCAAAGAGAAATAATTTATACCGTAAATTGTTTACCGTGACGGCTGAATTTATACAGATTCGCGAGTCGATACGAAAAATTCCTAAATCGAGCGCGATAACGATACACGCGCGCAAAGTAAATCGATAAACGAAAAGATACAGTCCGTGTGTTCGTTGTTTCTTCAACTATTTTTATTCGACCATTTTTGCCGTTCTTTTTCTTGCTCGTTTTTCGACAAAAGTTCAGCAGTCACCGGAGGCTAGCTACGAAAACACAGCGGTGCTCATTAGCCGGAAGGACGTCTACAGGAATTCTAAAGTATCCTGTTTTCCAAGGAAACTCGAGGATCGATCGTTTCGGCGAGGCCACGAAACGCCGATGAGTCACATGGCTGTTTCAATGACAACGAAAGAAAACAAGTTTCCTGCTATTTTCTTTCATTTATCGGATCTTTCGGACGATACAGCGAATAGAAAGGAATAACGGAGGAAAGAGGGAAGAGCGAAAATCGGTTAGCCGAATATTGGTTCGTTGATGGATCTCTCGCCGATCGCGAGACGCGTGAAAGGGGAATACGAAAACATTGTTTAACGGAAAGCTCTGAAATAGCGCTATTCTAAAAAAAGAAAAGATAAAAAATTGTAGATCTATCGGACGATGCGTCGTGAATCGTAAAAGAATTTCAGAGGTGTTTCGGGCCTTTAGATCCGCCCATCGATGTAAGAACGGGCGTTGAACGACAGAAAGGAAATCGATAGAAAGATTCGTAGATGGTTCGGCTAGCATATTTTTCTGCTTCGAAAGACTCGTTCGTCTTTGCCGCGTCGTTCCAGGCAGTTCTTTCTCGTTGTCTGTGTTCCCTCCTTATTTTATGCAACACGGTAGTTGTATAGAATTCGTGTACTCGCTTCCCTGTTTCTTTTTCCCCCGTTTCCCGTTTCCCGTTCCCCTGTTCTCCTGTTCTTCGTTCTCTGTTGTCCGCGCGATTATCGTCCATCTTCGTCGAAACGTTTGCCACGGTGAAACGGATAAGAATTATTTTCATGCGAAAAGAATGATCGAGAATCCGTTTTCGTCCACTCGTTATCCAACATCCGCCTTCTCTTGGTTGCGCTCTCGAACCATGGTAGGAAAAATGTAAATTTGTCGACGCAATTTATAATTTTCAATTTCATGGGTCCGTCGCTGCAAACGCAGCGCATCTTCCAACGTTGTCCGGTATCGAGGCGGAAAATTGGAAATATCGTATAGCTTGTTTGCTGTGGTCGAGCATTGTGTTCGGAAGTCGAAAGCCGGAAAGTTGGTCCGTTGATTCCACGGATGAATCGTTGATTACAGTCGGAAAAAGATGTTGAGTTTTTTTACTCTGTCCCACGATCTCGAGAGATTCGCCTGGGATTATTCGAGTCACGCGTAGGATTCACCGTCATTCTCGATATTCCTGCTTCGACATATCCTGTCCGTTGGTGGCTCTCAAACGTATTCCGATCGAAGGTCCTTGGCATTCTCTTCTCTAACGTGCACGCGTCTCGGATTCCATCTCCCTCAAAGACGCTCTCAACCCTCTTCGAGCCCTCTAACGCTAGATTACGTAATCATGGCGCGTGCTTCGCTCGAAATTGAATCTCGATCGTTCTTTCCGGTGTCGATCGCTTATTCGAGAAGAAACGCGCGACAGATTCAACGATAGATCGTTGTTTCGGATGTACTCTGCTAAAGATCGCGGTATAAACGTACCAAACCGTCGTAAAGAGGGGGGTCGAATTAAAAAATTTAACAGCAGCTCGATGGAACTTTGAAGCGAA
This sequence comes from Ctenoplectra terminalis, assembly GCA_019453375.1. Lineage (NCBI taxonomy): Eukaryota > Metazoa > Arthropoda > Insecta > Hymenoptera > Apidae > Ctenoplectra > Ctenoplectra terminalis. The sequence continues at coordinate 496,436 of SMSQ01018769.1, read as the reverse complement.
CGTGGAAAGTTGCTCGAAACTGAGCGGAACTCGTCAAACAGCTGCAAAAAACAGAAAAAAAAATAAAAGGAGAACAAACCTTCGCGATCCAAGGAGCGCACCCGGTTAACGCACCCAGCAATTGTACGATCTCTTGAAGCTCGTAGGCACGGTGGTTCGCTTTTTATGCGCTACAGCCGCAGTAATTAATACCGCACTTGCCGCGCAGCGGAGACGATCTCGTGGAACGAGCCAAGCATACTTTGCTCTCGAGTCGATACTTTCACATGGCCATGAAATATTAATTGATACGATGCCAACGATTCGAGCAGGTTACATCGAAAATGGAACTTGCGTCAATTACCACGAGTCTGTCGCTACAATTTTTCGTCCTCGACCGACACTGTTTCTCGATCGTTTTCTCGTTTTCGGTAAATCCTCCGATCGGAATTCGTTTGAGCAAAGTTCCATAGAGGATTCTCAAAATCTGAACCATGGTACAATTGAGCTGAAAACAAGAGCAAAGTTTACAGAGGAAACTGAAGGAACGAGCAAGATAAAAGTAACGAGAATCGCGGAGGAAAGAACAGTCGATTCGTTGAATATTTACGACAAAAAGGAATAACTCGTGATCGCGTACGGCCGATTCTTTTATTTCGAAGACGAAGGTCGATTTCCTCGCGCGAGTAAACCGCGTCTCGCTAGCGATCGAAACGACTGCGATTAAAAGGATAAAAACAATCAGGGAAAAGCACAGGCACCGAGTCGTTTCTTTTCATCGAAGACAGCCATGCGAAGACGGCGATACAGAAGAACGGAATGTTCGATATGCAAAAGCACACGAGAAAAAGTTCACGATTGAGATGTATCCACCTTGGCTTGGAAAAGGATCGGGCTGCAAAGGATTCTGCGAAAGAAAAGGAAAAAGTAAACGGAAAAAGGCAGGGAAAAATATGTACTTATGAGTTCCCGAGCTACGTACAAATGGTAATTGCTCGACGTTTCCTTATCGTTGTTCTTTCTCCTCGAAAAGATAGACGCTTGGTCCTCGGTGGTTAACGATCGCAGAATAAAATTGTTTGCCACGAGGAACGACGAAGAAGCGCGTAACGAACAACGCTGAGAGGAAACGAGTAACCGAGGAAAGAAAAAAAAAATAAACGACACGAGCCAGGAAATAGGAAAGGAGATGGTCGTTTTCTACGTAATTCCTGAATCACAACCGATAATAACGCGTTGTTCCCCTTCGCGCTATCCGTTGTTGCGATCATTTTATCGCACCTTCTTCTTCTCCCCGTTGATATATCGTTAATCGAACTGTTTGACAAAATTAATTTAATAAATGTAAATAACGTCGCAGTCTTCTTTTCCTTTTAGTACTCGGAAGATAAGATGGTCATCTGTTTCGCTCTTGGTGCTCGCTATCCCGAGTACGTAACGCCGCATCGATCAAGATTACATCGCGGTAATCTGTTAAAATTTTTCAAGCATCGCGAAGCGTCGCGAAGTCTCGAACCGCAAAATCGACGAGGCTAAATCGCGTAGTCCTTTTTATATAATATAATAGCAGCTATGTTCTATTCCGCGAAACACTACGAGTCGATGCACGCCGACTGTGGACGAGATCGAAATACGTTACGAGACAAACATCTTTGAAGTTGTGCCGATATTGCAACGGCAACTCGATTTCAGATACGTGTCGCCAGGTCGTTTCTCCTCGGGGGATATCTAGGATATTTTCCTACGATCTGAATACGATCTTGAACAGTTCCGGAGCACTAGCCGACTCTCTGTCGAGAGTTTTACCAGATTCTTCGTTTTGTCAATCTTTTTGGTTACCAAGTTTTCCGGAAAGTTGGCGTATCGGCGCACCTTTGAAAGAGCATCCTCGCAGTCGACGCCGTGCAGAGTCGATTTTACCGGCGTATTGTTGCCTCGCGAGACTCTCCAGCCACACATACCTACGAGGCCACATTTTTCTCCTTTTGGAACGAATACCTCTACGCTCCGCGCTTCAATTCTTTTTCCACGATCCTTCCATTTTCTTCGACAACCGAGTCCGAAAAAGCTGAACGCATACAATCGAATCGAAATTTATGTACAGTCTTTGAAAACACAGCGAGAACTGTCCGAGCTGTCGTTGACAACCTTGGACACCGCGTAAAACGGTACGACCATTCCTTCCTCTGTTCGTTTAGAACGTATGTATAATATCCATGATATGGAAGAACGAGCGTGGAATAAGTTTCGAAGAGGAACGCAAAAATTTATCCACAAATAACAACCTGCAAAACAACCTGACGGTAAAAGCCACGTCCGATGAAAAATGGTCAATTTTACGGCCCCGTTAACAATTCCGACGACCTCGTATCGTAACTTAGTCAGCACCGCCTCTGTCCATGGTTTTGCTCATATTTTGGTTCAGCGTTACACACCGAGAAATCATCCCTCGATACTCTTTATTCCCCTTACGCGTAGTCCCTATTCGTCGCATCTTTTTCTCTATGCTCTCATTAGTTTCGGGTGTTTTGCAAAAAGTTTTTTTCAAAAGATAAAAAAATAAAGAGAACGAACATTCGATTTTCAATAATCGCGAAATAAATTGTTGAGGAACGTAATCGTCTACATGGTTCGTTTTGAAGTTGGAAAGCTCGAAAGCTCGAAAGCTCGAAAGCTCGAAAGCTGGAAAGCTCGAAAGTTGGAAAGCTCGATGCTTGGACCGTCTCCGAGGAGATATTCAAACGACCGAATTAAACGAAACGCCGAGCCCGACCATTCGTTGCCCTTTAAAATCGTTCCCCCAGGATTACCCAAATATTTTCCCTCTGCCTCATTGGTTTTTCTGTTCCCTCCCACGGTTTTCCAGCCTCGACGTTCCCATTTGTTTTCGTACATCGAACTCGAGTCTATGCCGTGCTGCTTCTTTTTATACGCGCGCGTTAGCTTCAGTTCGAACCGAAACAATATCACCGACGTTAACGAGACAAACAAATGCATCGCGGTCTCCTCGAGCTTTCGAACTGCCTCGACCGATCCATTACGTTGCAAAATCCACTTCTCCAAGAAACCGATGCGATTTTTCGTACCTCTCGAATACTTTCCAAGATTACGAATACTTTTCAAGATCGTAGAATCGTTTCACAGATTCGAAGTCTGTCACGTTCCGACGATAAAACGTTTCGTTTTGTCGTTCGATAAGTTTCGTTGCTCGTAATCTCGGAACAATGTTTTTCTCGGCCGTTTTCAAGGGTTCGTTTGGTGCGAAACCTACCGTCCTATTACGAGCAACTGACCGCGTGTATAGATATAAGAAAAAAAAAAAGAAAAAAAAAGAACAAAAAAACCCAGACGATTCCATGGACGATGAAATTTATCATCCAGCGTTGGTCGAGAGAGAACGGTATAGGAAACGATATCGAGATTTAACGCGCGATACGATGCGATTCTCCGACGCTGGATTGATTTCGGCTTGGTGGCTCGCTCGATCGTCAGGCGTGAAAATTCAATCGATACCCTCCGTACTTTCGGTGTATACTATGAAGAATTGGCGTTATATTATAAATAGCTACGATCGCTCGTCGCCTTGTCCTGTTTTTACTAGCTTCAAAATTTCCTTCGTAAATTCAATACGCTCCGAGGTGTCTTATTGCCATCGGTATTTACGAACGCCGTCGAACAGTCGATATCTCGTTCGATCGTTGCTCGCAGCTGCGTCGACTTTGCCGACAGAGACGCCGAAACTTTTCAACCCACTCGCCATAAAAATGCTCATCGATGGTGGTATCCAAGTTGAAAATTTCGAACGATTCGCGTATCAAAACTAGGAAAGTGGAGAGAACGCCAAAGCGGTGTGACGCTAAATAACTTTATGGTTTAGACTTTAGAGCGAAACGAGATTATTACCAGCTGAAAAATCAGGTCGTTGGAGGCGAACCGCGTAGCTCGGTGACGTTCGACAATAATACCGAAAGGTCGTTCAGAGAAATGAGAAACGAGAAATGGGAAATGAGAAATGAGAAATAAGAAATGAAAAAGGAGAAATTCAATTGGCACAAGAAACGACGAAACCGCGAATCACCGTCCATTCGGTATATTATCTCGATATCGCACTCCAAGTCAAGCCGTATCGAGTCCAGCCTTCGCTCGCAATTTTTAGTACCTTGTAAACTCTTGCGATTGATATTTTCGAGAAAAGGAGAACCCGCGAGACTGATATTCGTTCGTGTTAATCGCTGCCATGGAATAAATCTTCGGATAATTTATAAAGTAAACCAACGATTTAACGGAACCTCGCCGAACGTAACTGCTCTCTTAGCTGTCTTGCAAAGTTATATCACCGCGGATAAAAGAAAAAGAAAAGACTACGTTTTCGGTGTTTCGAGTGGACATTCCTTGCATAGATACGATCGTTACATCGGTGTACCATTCGCGGCTATTGTCGACAGACGTTGCACGATTCGAGTCGCAAACGTAGCAAAGTAGACGCATTTTCTGCGAACGAAAAAGCGGAGTTCTTCCGCTCGATATCTCTTTTGTTTTTGCATCTGTGTCGAGAGTCTCTTCTGTTGGTTCTCTGAAAAAGAAAGAAGGAAAAAGTACGCCAAGCTCGCCGCCTTCGCGAGCGGAAGAAGCAGTTCGCGTGGAATGGAGAATTCAAAGCGGTCGGATAATCCGTTCGCAGTTTCCCGGCATCCATTTTTTCCCGCTCGCCAGCACCTTTCCTCGTCGTTTCATCTCCTTTTTGTCTCCTTTTTGTCTTTTTTATGTCTCTTTTTTGTCTCTTTTTTGTTTCGTCGAACGGAATACCGCTACTTACGAATCGAGCCGGTTGGCCGAAGAATTCACGAAGAAGAAACCGAAAGAACGTTCGAGGAAAAGTAATGGTCTGCATCGACCAGCTGCGCCAACTTCCGTGATCTCCGACGAATTTCTTTCGAAAACGCTAAAAGAAACCCTTGAAAGAAGAGTACCCAAGCCCCTGCGTCGCTCCTATGCCGCTTGGTTCAAATTTTTAATGCTCGTCGACGCGAGAATCCTTGAAAAAAAAAAAAACACGAGACCAACAGCTTATTCTCGATCCACGAAACGTCGAGATAATTTGCCTGGAACAAGAGACACGCGACGTAGAGCGCGCGAAACGAATCGTACCCCGAGATCGGAAATTACTTTGGAAAGACTATAACCGGTTGCAAACACAAGGGCAGCCATTATCTGGGGGAAGAAAAGCAGACGATCACGGACTTCCGGTCCTCCGAACTTCCGGACTTTCGGACTTCCACGCTTTAAAGTAACCGACCGTTAGGTTCTTTTCGTTCTCGATACGAGCTCGTGGATTGCTTGTCAAACGCAAACGTTCGACGTTGCGGCAAGAAAAATGGACGATGAAAAACAGAGGGAAAACAAAAGGTACGCGAGTCGAGAAGAAGCATCGAGAGCAGAGAGCAGAGAGCAGAGAGGAGGAAAAAAATAAAGGAAAAGGGTAGAGAGTAGAAAGTAGAAAGTAGAAAAAGAGACGAATTCGATCGGTCTTCCTCGGTCACGTTCGCGTCGAGTCCACAGCATTCGTAAAACATCCAATTTCCTTGGAAGGTGGAAACGATAATACATTATGGTGTTTCGGTTTCGGTGCAGCAAAGCGACGACCGTGAAGGAATCTTGGTTCGACGACTTCTATCGTCGTCTATCGCCGAGCGCATGGACGATTCCGTGACGAGACGTTCGAAAATGAAGGTATTCCTTGGAACGTAACGATCCAACAACGCGTAGGTACACCGAATCATCGTCGACGAGAAATGAAAGGATAGGACAGGAACGATACGATACACGTGCCACGACGGTGTACGTAGAGTAGTTGGAAAGAAGTGGAAATTGTAGGATAAAAAGGCGGACAGAGACAAAGGCGCGATGGAACCAGGTTAAATAATTTGTCCCGTGAAATTGTACGAGTTCTTTGTCGGTGTGCCTTGCCTGGAAAATTATTAATTCTGCCGCCGAAGCTGTAAGGTTGTTTCTTGTTGGTCGATATAAATTATTTCAGCCGAGTGACATTGGCGTCGAGACGAATTCTTGGGACTCGCGTTCCTCCGAAACCAATGTACGACTCTCGAGTTAACGGAATACGATATTGAAGGTGAAAAATTCTGGAAGCGTAATTTGCCGCTAGCCCGTGGGAATTGCAACGCGTCCCAACCATCTTTTCTCACAGCTTCGCTTTTTTCATCCATTCCGTATCCGTGCGCTGAATCACTTACGTTCGCTAAAATCTCGACGCGCTTGTAAATAAGCTCTACAGAGTTCTTTAATTAAACCGTGGACTTTAATTGTCGCTTAATACGATCGGTCCAACGAATAAAGACCAAAGATTTACGGTCCAGAGAACGCGTAGATTGCCAACAATTTATGGGGCTACGCCATTCCTAACTGGAAGATGAAGCGCGCCCCGCGAATAGCTACTTCAGGAAATAAACAGATACCCTGCTCTACTAACGGGTCGTTGAAGCGACTAGGACCCTCGCACGGCTACTTTTTCCATGAATTTTAATCGACCAGTTGCACCATGTACGCGTAAAAAAAATTGCGAAACCTGATAATAACGCGACGGTATGCTCGTCTATGCTCGGGTTATTGTCGAAAAATCCAACGAAAAATAGGATTTGGGTCGGGGTACAGGGATGTTTCGGAAAATATACAAAGAAATACGTGCGGTGCATACGCGAGAAATAACAAGCACCGTGACAGCGGCACGCTCGCATAAAACTAACATAGCCTCCACCCTCGATGGAGGAATTTTCGTAAATTTTTAACGGTAATCGTTACGTGGCTACGGCCCGATACCCAAGTCACGCAGCCAGTCACCAACACGCGAAGGGAAACTGGTGGCGTGCTCCAACCAGCCAGTATTGCTCAACCCGGCGCACACCTACCCCCCACTATTGCTAGACACTCCTGCTGCTCCTGCTACCATCGCACCGCCCGGCCAACCCGTAGCTGTAGCGTGCAAAGAGTAGAATACAACCCTCGTCTCGCGGCAATTCAATAGATTCGAGTAGTTAGAAATATTTTCTATTCTCGTACGCCACGCACGCTTTCATTCAAACGCGCAATATTCGTCCACCTTCCGCGTTATCGGGTAAACTACTCTTGTCCGTCCTTCGACCATTTACTTAATGTAACCCAATTGTTTTCCGTAGGCCGACATTTGTTTCGAGCAGCGCGGACGGAGAACGTTCGGCTTCAAACCGAATTCAATCGAATTCAATCGAATCGGATCCAATCGAATCGGATCCAATCGAATCGAATTCTCCGATCACGGGACCGTTCTCGAAAATGAGGGGGTCGAAAAGACGAGAAGTAAGGAACGAATTCTGGAGCATCGTAAAATAAAAAAAATAAGAAAATAAATGTATTTGCATACGATGCTAATATAGTTGTTTAGACGATGCGTGTAAGCGCAGGAATCCTCGCTCGTCGGATCGATTCATCGATTGTTGTCCTTCTTTTCTAGTTTTAATACCATTTCGAACCGACGATCGTTGTTTCCGCAATGATCATTAGCGGACAAAACTGAATCTCAGTTCCACGTACTGATTGAAAATTCGAAACTTTGGTTGCCCAATTTATTCGATCAAAGATTGAATCAAATTTTTTTTTATCTTTCTGTTCTAAACATCGCAGAAATGTATGTAGGTGTTACTACAAAATTTGTCTCGATTACCGTAACAGATATCGAACCACGGTACGATACGTGTGACGCGATCAAGCCGCCGTCAGGCCGTTATATCGCAAACTCTCGGAATATTTAATCGATACACGGCAAAACTGAAAAAAAAACAAACAAAAAAAAATCGACCGAGCGATCGTAACACAAACGATAAAAATATCGTTTTTGAAATACGACGGCGATACGGCGATACGGCGATACGGCGATACGGCGATACGGCGATAGGGCAATACGGCAATACCTATTCGTAATTCCTAAAATATCGCGAGCGTTATACAGCGTTGACGATAACTTTTCTCGGATAATACCGTTAGTAATGCACTAATACGCTTGTGAGCATGTTATTTCTCAGTGAATCGTATTTGTGATATTAAATCAAGGTGTTTCTTGCGTCTCGCGATAAACCGTAAGCTAATAGTTCCGAATGCGACAGCCAATATTTTTTCATCCGTTGCACCATAACTAGCGGTGATAGATGATCGGCCGTGGAATCGAAACAATTGGACATTTGCGATGCTTGGAATTTTTTGAGAGATAAAAGAAAGAGGAAAAAAAAAAAAAAAAAAAGTGAATCCGGAGAGGAAAAGGTAATTCGATCGTCGAATAAATTGCGGTAATTGTCATAGAAGGTCAGAGTAGAGTGAGTTTGGCCCGAGAACGGACGAGAGGTTTAAATCTATAGACGTGCCGAGTCCATGAAGGGGAAAGGTGGAAGGTATGCGCTCGAGCACGTCGTGGGCCGATAGCGTTGGAGAATATCCCGCAAATGGTGCATCCGGATCGTGGCAACGAAGAGATAGCTTCTCGCCAGGTTATATCTATACATAGAGGCTGGTACACGGTGCACGATCCACGATGCACGATGCACGATGCACGGTGCACGGAGCACGGTGCACGGTACACAGCCTCGGTTGAAAACGTATAGCGGCTATATACGACCGGATATTCGCTCACACAGAGACGAACAAACACGCATGGGTAAACAAATGCTGGTCGGATCGCGTAAAACGATGGCTCGACGACACGGTGGTGGTGGTGTGCAGGATCACGACCGCGCACCGCTTCGATACGCTCTCCTCCGCGTAAAGAGACAAGCCACAGACGGCGCTGCATACTCAACGAAATAAGGAACAAGAAGACGAGGCGTTAGCAGTTCCAAAGACTCGGCGAACTTGTCGAACGTGACGAGACTCGAATTGCACCCTAAAATCCACTTCCGTACAGTTTTATAGCTTCTGTATTCTTGTTCGTGCGTCCATCCTTCTTCGAACGCTGCACGGCCATCGCGGCGTTTCACGAGATAGAAGCTACGCGTATTCCTCCCGATGCTTGGAACGATACACGCCTCGCAACGATAAAACGAGAACTTTCTGTTCTAAAAAATTCCTGTTCCCGATTCTTAAACAACGGTATACGCTGATAGGGCTCCTCGATCGAGGATCCACGAAACTGGAATCGAAGGACAACTGATGGTTCGAGAGCGAGCTAAATCTTGGAAGGAGGTAGCGCTCGGTAACGAGTGCGTGATAGAGTCTGAAAATCGATAAATCTAATGGATGCTCTGGAAACTCAGTCGAGGAGCGAAAAAGGCAGGAAGGGTGGAAAGAGAAAAGCAGAGTTTGTTAAACGAGCTTAACCTATACCGTCACGGCCAAGCATTACTCTCGACTAACGGGCCGTGTTGCAAACCCTATTAGCAATATATTTTCTCGGACCACCGGATCTGCACGCCGACCATGGTACCGCCGACCAACGGTTTACACGTTGTCGTTCAAACCCATCGCCGCGAAATCAAAATCTTCTTCGTTGATCGTCGACTGCGTTTTCTATCGAGTTTGCGGTGTCGCGTTACAGGTTCTCTAAAAATTTTCAATCACCTTACGATACAACGATAAATAAAACGGTTCATCGTTGACCAGTTTTGGATGGACAGGGAAGCGGAGATTTAAAAATGTTACTCTTTGCAAAGATTATCGAACAAAAGATTCATCGGAAGCTGAGAAACGACACTGATCCGTAGGGTATTTAGTCGTCGGATTAGCAACGTAATTCGTCGTTTTTCTTATCTCTCAGAGGCCACGATACGCGTTAAACGTAACGACACCAGTACCGAGATATAAAACTTTACGATCGAAATTCGCCAGAGGGTCTGTATAGCGGTATACACGGACGTAAAAGCGAGAGCCGTTCTCCGAGAAGTCCGTGGCACCGTTTCCGCTTTACGATGCTCTCCCGACAAAACTCGAGCAAGACGTCGGCGTCCCGTGACTCATGTCTATCCGGCTCGAGTCGACGAGAATTTCTAAATGTGAAAGTTTTCCGGGCTGGTTGCGCGAACGGAACCTATGACTGAGCTTTGCATACGTTATTCCTTTCCATTCGCTTCCATTCCTTTCCATTCCTTCCCATTCCTTCCCGTTCCTTCCCATTCCTTCCCATTTCTTCCCATTCCTTCCCTGTCCTTTCCTCTTTCACCTTTTACCTACCACCACCAGTATCATCGACGTTTACCCTCTTTTTTTTTTTTTTCGAAGCACGATCCCTGAGCAGGTTAACCACGAGGAAGGATTCGCCGAGCGAGGGAACGTTTCCCATTGCAGCCGCGCGAACCACGTAACCTTCCTACATCTTTGGAAAACCGGAAGCACGGCAAGCACGGCAGAGCACAGGAAACCGTGTAAATCGTAGCCCACTCTCCCTTCCCTGGAGTTTGCTGCTCTACCCGTAGCTATGCACGCTATGCTAAGCGTGAGAAAAGTGCTTTTCGAATAAACCAACCATGTTCCAATTTTACAAGAGGACCGTGCAAAGCGTGACCACCGAGATGTAACGGCAAAAATTTGTAACAAAAGTACAATGTACAAATACCAATTCCTTTGCGACTAATTGCTGTTGTAGATACAGGTAAATTTCGTATTTGTTAAAATTGGTGCTTGAAACGTGGTACGACCTGCTCGATCGTAAAGGAACGAGACGACAGATATTAAAAAATGGCCTCGAAAATTGAACGTTCGACTCGCCACGATAGGAACGAAATGCTCTTTTTTTTTCAGGAAAACGACTCAGTTGTCGAAAAAGCAATAGCCAATTCAAGGAACGTTGCGTTCTAAGGATTGGGGAGGGTGGTCAGAAGGTGGTGAAGCAGCGGATAAACTCGCCATAAAGAGTCGTGAATGCCAGCATTAGCGCTGTTAAACCGTCGTCTTGGGCAGTCAGGTTGTAATCTCGACAAAGATTACGACCATCCGTCTGTCGTAGCGCGTTAAGGGATCGGTGGCTTGTTCGCTTTTCTCTTTGTTCTCTATTCTTCGTAGCATAGCTAGCTCGCATCAACGCTGAAACGGCAATCGTTTCCAAACTTTTCGGAAGAAAGGATCTGCATGCGAGAAATTTCTTCGGACCTGCTTCGAGAATCGATCCGCACAAATCCTTGGTTTACAATTGTGCTAACATCGTTCCTTTTCATCGAACAAGATTAGAGATCTCTCCTCGATCATCGATATGAAAAACATACAAACGAGAGTGGTGGTTTGAAACGATGAGGTAAAGAACACGATTTCAAGAGTCTGATTGTTTGCCAAACGATAACACCGCGATAAAGCAAACAAATTCAATAGACAAGTTGGTAAACATTTGTAATTTTGTAACCACGATGAACACGCGTGCTTTCGACTCGAAATTCAATTGGCTCGGCAATGGTTATCGAGTATACTTCTTCAAACTGTTTTCCAGCGTTTTAACAACGGTAAACTTTGTCTCTGAACGGACCCCGATCTTTTTCTCGTTCGATAGAACCGTTGGAAACCAGGTGTTCTTGCCGTTCCTTTCAAACGAAAAGAAGTCTCGGTTGTTCGTTCTTGTTTGCGCCGAAGGAAAAGCGGAAGAGCGTAGATGCATGTTTCGATTTGACGTTGTGTCGCGACAATAGCCGGGGGCAATTTCCATCCAGCATCCGGGAAAGATACGTCGGGATGAAACTCGGCCTGTTTGCGTTTACCCCGTTACCGTATTACGGGCCAAGCTGACCGATGAAACGATCGAACGAATAGAAGGGAGCGAGAGGAAAAATAAGAAGCTTCGAGTCGAGTGGAAGCTATTTTCCTTACGCCGTCTCGGTCGTGCACGATCGGGCGTTTTATTCCGTTTCCTCGTCATCCCGCGTCCTTTCCCGGCTTCCGTTTATTCCAACTATGTACGATTCCGATTCTATCGCTTCCTCTTGACAGCTAGAAAGTATTACGGCTCACCTCGTCCCCCTTTCTGTTCGCAGTTCCGCCAGCCAAGCCGATAATCTACGACGCAAAGAGAAGAGACATGAGCAAACTCCTCGAAGCCTATCCCGAAGGAGCTGACCTGTTCCTTGTCTGCGAGGTTCACGGAGGTACGCACATCCCTTTCTCAGCCGATTCGCTACCATTTCTTTTCCAACAAAATATTTCGCGATGTTCCGCTTCCGTGGATCGATCGACCTCAACTTTGTCGGCTAAACTCTGCCCTCTTTCTAATACGGAGAATAATGGATCGCGGCTAGAAATTGCTTCCACACGATTAGCTGGCTGAATTATTCTAAGTGGCTGCGCATCGTTTATAAAAAGCCTGCAGACAGTATCCAAGCATCCGTCATACTCGATCAAATTGTGTACTCGATGACAGCTCTGGAAGTGGGTTTCTTCTCTGAGAAAATTCATTGGACGGCGAAATTTAATAGAAAAAATAGCGGTACATCGAGCAAATATGTGAACGTGTGTAAGTCTCGATTCGCGTTAGGATCAATGGGTCGCATTTTTAGCGGTAATATCTTCCACGATGTCTACCGAGAAGGGAAATCTCCACGCATAAGCAATCGCGCGTAAATCGTGGCAGAAAGAGGTGGCAGAGGCGCAAACCTCTTTCGAATCTTGCGTACCGAACGAAAAATCCCATTTCCTTGAACCGCGAACATTCACTGGCACGAGGCCAATTCCATTTACAGTCGGCATTCGCTTACTCGAAGAAAGCACGAAGCGAACTACTAGGCGAAGAAGAGAAAAAAGAAGAAAGGAGACGACTAGCTGGTGAAGAGTCCAGTTTGGTTTTTCCAAGACTCTTCGCGTGCTAGGTGTTGCGTCGCGCGATCAATTCGCTGGAACGTCGCCAATTTTAATCTCAAAAACCTTCGTTTTTCCGACACGAGCCACAACGTTGTACAGAATTATTTTTCTCCATCTTGTACTAATCGTTAGCCGAAATCGTTAAAAAAGAAAAGATGAAGAAAAAAAGAAAAATCAAACTGTGACGTCTTTTATTCATGGAAGATTCAGCGAACGATAGAGTAGTTTCTAAATTACTCTGGCTCAATGTCCGTCGATCGTTCCACACCGATCGATTACGAGAGGAAACGATAAAACTTGCAAGTATTCTTGAGCAACGGCACGCAGACCGAGAACGTATTTTTGTACATTATTTAATCGAAGTTACATTATGAGAAACTCGTTCTCGATATCGTTCTCTGAATAACACATTCGCAAAAAATTCCAACAATCGTAGAACAACCTTTCGAAATGTTTAACTTTCATTATACGCCTCTGATATTACATTGAATAATGGATTCTCGAAAATTAACGAGCAACTGCCTCTGCTCCAACTTTCTGTTTAATTCAACAAAGAATTTTTTCATTCTCTTCTCGTACTTTTTTAATCTGGTGCTCGAGGAAGATTATACAACTTACATCCTGGAATTCTCTAGATGAACGATTTGTCACTCAACGAAGAAAACGAACTTCCAACTTGCTCTGAAAGAGTTCTCCTCTCTTATGCGTGCTCAGGTAGCTTATGACTTCCGAACGAAGAATTTGCGTTGTCGACAAAACTCTGAGGTAGCCGAACAATAAACGAACCAACCGGAACTACCCCTTCTACTATCCTGTCCATGCAACTTTCGACAAATCTATATTATCTTTTTACTTCGCGACCTCTCTGAAAATCTCTTCCGAAAAAAAAGAAAAAAAAGGAAAAAGAAGAAAAAAAAGAAAAGAAAGAAAGGAAAGAAGAAAAAGAAACAAAAAATCAAAATCTACGTTTCCTTGGTCAATGAACCAATGGTTGAACCAAGTTACTTCGCTGCTCCTAGATACGAATTGAATCCTTGTAAATGCTTTATCTCTAAAATCTAAGGTAAGAGCGTAACTTGGCATAAAACTGGAATAACCCGAAGCAATGGACTTCAACGGTGGACTCCAATTCGCAGTGGCGTAAAGTAACTCTCAGGGATAACCAAAACTTCCAAATATTTTGGCCGCGAGTTTAAACCAGTTGGAAAAACTCGAACGGAACGTCAGCTCCGACCGTCCTTCCAAGATACGTCGCTTCTTTTAGCCCGTGAACCCCACCCCCTTCGACGGAATGACTCGAACGATACTGAAACGTTACAGAATGATCCACCGTGTCGAGAAAAATATTTGTCAAAAAAACTTTGGCACGGTAGTTGAAATATTTTTTTCCAAATGCCACGCGAGCAGAGACGCATTCGTAAAAAAGCCACCGAGCCATCGTAGGTCGTGAAAATGACTGCATTTCTATGAATTCGTTTTCTCTGGTACCATGCTTCTGTCGCGAAAAAAAAACCCACGAAGCAAAGGAGATTGGAATTTTGAAATTTCACGAATTCGAGACGTACGTTCTGTGAATTCTTTTCGAGTATTAGCCCCCTTTCCGTGCAATAAACAAAACAACGATAAAAGATAGCTTCGCTACCAAGCGTTCTTTCTGCTTCGATCAACGTTGGATTCGAAGGACGTTGAAAAAATGTTGCATCAAAAGAAAATCAGCAAAAATCAAACTGAAACACGCAGACTTGTTGAACGCGATGCAATCAACGAGTCCTGCCTTGGTTTTCATATGCGAAACAATGGTTTTCGGCTTCGCACGATCGAGATTTAAAAAGATGTAAGTGAAAATTAATCGGCCACCGTTAACGACGGTATTAACTCGAACGAAGGTTTCTTCGTGCAAATGTTAATACCGAATCTTTGAAGAGCATCGACACGATGGACGATACACGATGGACGATCAAGAGGATCAATGCAGCCAAGCGAGACAGCTATTGTATCACGCATTGTTGACGCACGATGCATGTAGGTACCCTAATATCCGAACGTAAAGTATCCCAGCAACACTATAGATTGATTCCTTCCTTCCTTCCTTCCTTCCTTTCCTCGTTGCAAATATACAGGATGATTGTGAGAAGAAATTGGTGGCGAAAAATTTTTTCACTGCTCAACCAGCTCTATAATCCGAGTACATTATTTGTTTTGCACATGTATCGATATACTTGTGAAATGTAAATGTCCATGCTGTTTTTAATCTATTCCAGGCATCACCTTTTTCTCTACCTCCTACATTGCTCGGGCATTGTTGAAACGTCAACGCGAAAGTAATTTTACAGCGGACTCAGGGCAAAGTGTTTGTTTTAACATGACTCGCGGCTAACGGTATTCCGTGCTTTAACCCCACAGACCAACACGCGCAGTCCGCGCTGCATTTCTCTTTCATTGTTTGTGCGATCTTTACTCTTCCGGTTTTTTTTGGAGTTCCTTGAATACCGCTTCAAAGGCGGTAACCAAATAAATCAAAAGAGACTGTGAAATTTTCTAACGAATCGGTATTTAGATTTCGAACAAATTTTTTCGAGAACAACAAACGTGGAGAACAACTGTTATTTGTGATAGTGTTTAGAAAATTTAGGAAATTTAGAAAATCGAAATTTTTCTTTCGCAAAGAATTAGAATTGAGAAAAAAAAAAGAAAAGAAAATCAGACACCACGATATTAAAAAAATTGACACAAAGAAAACTAAATAATCGAGACTCGTAGAAATGTAACGGACACGGTCGAGAGTTACTAAAATTCGTTTCTTACCGTGCCTGGTTCGTTGTCGCGTAACGTTATTACGACCAAGTCGTATCCAGCCCGCGAACCTCGTGATATATACTTGCACCATCCATGATACCAGGTGGAAACGGAGAGAGCAATAAAGATCCTCCTCTTCCCTCTGGCAATCCCTCGGCCCCTTACTTCCACCTTTTCTACTTCCGTTCTCAGAGAAGCAATGAAATAATTCCCCGCGACGCGCACCGGAAAGTCGAGAGCGTGTGACACTCACCCTCGATTTCTCCATCCACCGGTTCCCTCTTCTAACTCTACTGTCCCTCGTCTCTGTCACTTCACCCACCTCTACTTATCGCGTTTCTAGCTCTCCCGACGCATAATTCGTTTTCGAAATGAACCAGCTTTTCCCTCGTGCGACCAACCAAATTCACTCTGAAATACACTTATTCCCGCAAATACGAAATTATCGTTCCTACGTTAAAACATATGGACACCGTCGCTTCAGAACATTCGATCCCCAACGTTTCTTCCAGTCTTCCACGCGACAAATATTCTTGAATAATTAACCCGAGGAATTAGGTAGCTCTGCTACCTAACATAGGTACATAGGGACCAATAAATTGACGAGCAAACGTCGAGCGGTTTCCATTGAGATCGCTACTGTTACGACCGAGTAAGACCTGTCGAGCGATGTGATTGACGACTAGCTCGCAGCCTCTGATACACATTCGTAGACACGGACGCAGTCTCGATGCACCGTCTACTCGGATTAGTCCAGCTGCTCGAATTGTACTAACCAACAATCGGGCTGTTTGTTACGGATAAGCGATAGAGAATACTCCGTCGAGTAATTGTACACATACATATATCGGGTCTCTATTCGAGGAAACGAGGATCTTGATTTCAATACGAAATTCGATAATTCACGATTTCTATGGTTCTTCGAATAGCTTGTAACGTAGCTATACCATTTCCACGGGTTTCCTTTTATTTGAATTTAGCTCGAGTCATCCAGTCGAGTAACAACATTATCCAACACGGTTAATGTGGGATACAAAATATATGTATAAGTCGCGTATCGTTTATGTCTTCTAAGATGATTTGTCTGTTCGATTTAGGTAAACCCAGACCTCGAGTCGCCTGGTTCCTCGAGTCACAGATAATTGATGCGCCGTCGGAAATTCGGGAGACCCAAGAGCCAGGAGGTGAAACCAACATCGTAACTATAAGCAATGTGACGCTCAAGGGTCTCACGAGGAGTCACTATCACACCAAACTGTTTTGCAAGGCAAGCAATACTCATTTAGCACCGCCGCCTACCACTGCCGTCATCATTGAACTTCACAGTAAGTAGACCGCTAAAAGTACAATATACAGTGTAGAGTAGCTTCCACGATACAACGGGATTCTAAATTAGAGCAACGAGTAACCGCAAACAATTTTATATCATTTTTTTTTTTTTTTTTCAATTTTTTACTCCTCTCGTTTCGAGAATTTAAGAATCGGAAAAATCGAGAGAAGAAACGAGACGAAACGTTAGACGATTACAATTAATCGGCTACAAAAGGCAGAAAATTTCAATAACGTCGTTTAATCTGCTTAAGAGAACGGTAGGTAATTTACCTCTTCATCGAGCCGTGAAACCCGACCCGATTATGTTAATGAAACGATCAATAATTAACGTCCATAATTACCCGTGAAGCAGGAAATCGCTTTGTTCGGAACTCTCGAATGTTTGATCCGCTGCCACAAAGGTTTCGTTGTATCTATTCATTCAACACGTATGTATCTACAAGTTTAAGCGGAGCAAATCTTTTTCCCTCTTTCTCCATTTTTGTTTTTTCTCTTATTTCTTTTTTTCCAACTTTCGTACATAGGATCGCGCATCGAACGAAAGCGACCCAAAGTACACTTCGGACGAGAGGGAATACGTATCGAGCATTGGTGCGAGCATTTTTCGATTCGAATCGGAAAGTGCTCGTATATTTAACCATCGCGGATCGCACTTTTCGGTGACGAACTTTTTTTCCCGTAAAATCTGGCCGAAATGAACGAAATTAAAAAACGGCAATATCAATGGCAACAGTTAGATTCAGCGAGATGAAATTGAATCATTTTTCAAGCGATTACAGCGGAAAGAGAGGTACGTCCGATAGCGAATGGTCGCGGAACACTGGGAATCACGGTCGAGAGGCAATCAGGACTCCGATGTCATTAATAACGTTACTTCTGGAATTGCCTGAAATTGTCCGGATCGCGGCGAACCGCGTGCACCGGTACGATGCGGTATGCCCCGAGCGATGTTCGATTAAATTTTATGGAATACGTAGATACATACGCGTTGAAAGAGAATCGTTGGCCAAACGAACGTTTCTATCGAAATTCTTAAAACAATTGGACTAATCGAGAAGAAACGTCTAACCATCCCGAATGGAATAGAAAGATTTCACCGGATAGAAGCATCGTTCTAATAATTGCCATCAATTCAGGCCAATGTTCCCTCTCTTTTCAATACTATTGACCTGTAAACAATTGCCCGCGTGGAATGTTTTCCGCTTACTCGGTGGAAATATCGTCGAAACTCCTAATGGAGAAAACTAATCGAAGTAAATTAATTAGAGTGAAATCGATAGTTTAATCGGGGAAAAAGAGGAACGAGTAGACAAGCAATGTATCGAGGCGTAGCTTTTGAGTCGAAACGACAGTCGTCTTTGACGACCGATACGAAACTCGTTTCAAAACGTTTAGAGATATCGATCACGGCCTCTTTTTCTCAACATTCCTATACTCGAAACTGCCTCGGTTTTAGTTCGACCTTCCACCGGACCGATCGATATATTTCTTTTAAAATAAAAAATGTTTATTCGATTAGAACGCGTACCGTGCAAAAAACGAACCATCTTGCGACGCGAGAGAACAGCAGCGTTGACTCTTGCCGAATTTTTAGCGAGCGGTAAGTTTCCGTGATCGTAGTTGGTGATCCGGTTAAAAACATTCCGCTTCGTTCGGTGGGTAACATTGCGATTGCAAACGTCAGTCGATGCGAGAAATTAATATTAATAATTTCATAAGCACCAGCTTGCTACCGGCTCGTCGGTACGCTCGAGACTCATCGCGCGAAAAACTTTCCCAGCGGATAAACAACTTTAAATTAAATTGGCCGCTGTTGAAAGTCTTGCCGGCCGATGGATACAGGAAGAAACCGAAGCGAGTAATTCTGAACGAAGGCGTGGCGCTAATGTAAAAGAGTCACCTGGGAAATACGCGCTAACTGAAAACCACCTTTTTAAAGCAGCCAGAAAATATTCTTGAAAAAGAAAGATTCGATAGATCAGGGAAACTTTTCGCCTCCTTTCGCTTTCAACCGCTTCCCTCTTTTCCGCTTCGCTTTTCCTTTTCTTTCCATTGCAAATGTTTCATCGAATGTTGTCAAGACCTTTTTTTTAAGCAAGTTCCTAGGTTGAAAGTATCGCGTAAATATTTTAGCAACTCGAGCCAACCGTGCAAAAATCAACGATACAAAAGATAATAACGTTGATTGCGTATTTAATAAATACAGTGTTAGTTTATCTCTTCAAATTCATCTTGCTAAACTTCCTATTATCTCGAGGTCTCCAATATCTCCGTTCTACGCTCAAACTCGCTGGTTACCCTTCCAAAAGTAATCAACCTGTCCGCGTCTCTCTTCGAGTTTAACATCCGACCTTCATAAATATGAACACTCACCAAGTATCACTGTTCAACCAAAACTTTCACTCGGTAGGTGCTTCAACTACCAACTGTGACACCGCTCGTTCTCAACGACGCATCAAAATAGTTGACACCGTGCAAAAGAAGCGCAACGCTAGACCACTTTGCGACACTTTGTTCGTACATATAAGGGAAAACGAACATCGAGCCAGTGTACTTTTTAGAAACCGACGGACAAAGCGGTTAACCTCGAGAATTTACCAAGTATTTCGAGTATTTCGAGTATTTCGAGTATTTCAAGTATTTCAAGTATTTCTTCGAAAATTTCTTCAACGATGTTCAACGACTGCTCGAAATTTATTTATCCCGTTCGAACGTAGCTTCGAAGCTCCTCGATAACTTAGTTTCTTGATCCTTTCATAACCGGAACTGGATTAGACGGAATTAGACGAGGCGCGCAACAAATAATCCAACAGCATTCCGTTCAACTATTCCAAAGTTTAACGAATCGCAGAGACGACTGGACGACTGGATGACGAACGAGCGCGTAAATCGATTACACTCTAGACCGAAATTTTTGAATAAATATTTCACGATCCTTTTATAACCACAAGCATACTGATCGCTTAAATTTTTATTTCGATGCATGTGCCTTAGCGAGAGCTAGAGGTGTAGCTCGCAAAAGAATAGATGTTTTTCGAGTCTACGATAATAAGCCGAATTATTTTATTAATATTGGTAACACTGTTGTGAAAGCGATATTTTTCGATCGCAATGTAAACGTTCGGGAAATATAATACAAATCCGAGCGGATTTGTTTGAACGCGAAATCAATTATTGCGAGATCGTACCTTTCAATTTGCGGACCGAAGATTCTCCAAATTGCCAGATTATGTGTCTATATAAAATTCCTTCCGTCAAATTAATTTAAACGAGACTCCCAAATTAGCCGCTTTCCATTCGATTCGACCGACTCTTTTATCGTTTTTTCGCGTAAAAAAAAAGATTAAAAAAAAGACAAAAAAAAAGAAACAGATGAGATAAAAATAAAGTCTCTCTGTTTCTATTAATCTCATATTAATTGGGAGCACGATCGACGAAGCGCGCGTCCAATAATTGGAGGATTCTTGATCGATACGATAGAAATTCTAACGAGCCGGTACGTGTTTCTCTTCGTCAAAAAATGCAACCGAGTCAAGTGATCTTTTTACCATTTGCATCGAATACATTTGCATATATCTATATGGAAAAACTGCGATGCAAGATTCAAGGGTGACGGCCACATCTAAAGATACCCCTTCACAGGTTCGATGGCCCTTTTCTGTTTGCTATCCGCTAGGTCTGATTATTTGCCGATTTAACAAGACTATTTCTCGGGACGTGAGAAAGGCACCAAGAAAACGAAAGAACGACCTTAACTTAGAACTTTTTGCCAAAACGGTTTCGCACAACGATCGATTATCGTTGAACGGTATTAAAGAATACAGTTCGAGAGAATTGGTCAACTCCGATAAAGAGCAAAGGAATCTTACCTTTCTACCTCTGCGTTAAATATCCACAAAGAAGAAACCTTACCTTCGGGTAAATGTATCGATCAATTTAATGTCATCAGTTTCTCGCCAATTAGTAAGAAAATTAGCTTTATCCGAAGCTTCTTAACGTTCCGTAGCAAAGGAAAGAGGATTGTTAATTAATAAGCATCGAAAGAGTGGCTCGAGAGTCGGAATGTTAATCGATTATACCCAACTCGCGGTAATAACTGCCTGTCAATGCTCAGATGTTGAGCAAAATTTTGCTCGTTGCATGCGAGTATGCAGTTCGATCTAGCCGATAAATTTGAAAAAAATCAAGATTCTTTTATCGTTAACGCAATTATTTTCTAGAACGGTACGCTTTCGAAGGATTTCGCAAACAGAACGAAACCCGAGATATTTTCTGAATCCACGTCGTAAATAGCGTAACGACTCTCGGAAGTACTTTCGGATCAAGACAACTAACAATCAGAACGGAAGGGTTTCAACCACTCCCGAAACGAATAAATTTGGTCGACGTAGCTCTTACCCGCTGATAACCAAACTTTCGGCAAGCTAATAACACTGCCTTGTTTTTAGACGAATCGTTGCGAAACGCGCGTATCCCGTTGATGCATCGAAATGTAACCTGATCCAGTTCCGGTTCGAGTACCAAGTAGGATATCAAAAACACCAAGTTCAAGGAAACACCAAACTTGCCAAATTTGCATAAACCAGTCGACGAACATTGACTTTTGTAAAATCACCAACGTATTGAATCTAGTCGTGTTTCCAGGATAAGAGTATTTAGATCGACGACGCGTTTAAACGACGAGCGAAAAAAGGTTAGCGGTGGTCTTCGTGAAAATGTAACGATACGAGCTGCGGCTTTGCCAAATTATGGTAATAATATCGCTTAAAATCGTGGCCGATCTCGATGAAGTTTCACTTAAGCCGACAATTCGCAAGGTCGGCGGGTACGGACCGTTCTTCGATGTTCGCTCGTTCCACAACTAATCGACTTGATCTACAAACGAGTCATATAAAGTTCTCTCCAATTCTTTTCGAGCTCTGTTTCATTCCCCTTTTCTACTGTTTTTTTTTTTTCGAGCTGCACGCGATTCTTCTACCTGCCGGTTTTCCCTCGCGCGAAACGCATTAGGCAAACGTATCCTCTCGTAGGTGGGGGAATACACGGCAACCAAGAAACATATTAAAAACATAAATACTTTGGAGGACATCGAAATAAAACGTCGGGGACGCGTGGCAAAATTTGGTATCCCTGTTCGTAGCTCGATTACGTATAGGTATCTTTTTTCTACTCCTTCTCAGCCTCGTCGGTACAAACAGTTTCGAATGAATTTAAAGCGAGAATTACAGAAAACATGGCAGCGTAATGCCGACGAGAGAGACGGCAAGAAAAATGTAAAAATTATCTCCTGGCTGAAACGAGAATATTAAAAGCAGAGTCAAATTCACGGTTATTCGCAACCCCTCTAGTCAACGGTATCAATTTTGATTTACAAATTAAATTTCAACTTCACCTCGGAGTTTTACCATCATTAATTTTCCGGCTCTTTTTATTTTCGCTCGCGCACCCTACGAGTTCTAATTGTATACGTATAGACGTTTCTTTCGTGCCGCGTGCGCCTTCGCACCGCGCTCTGCCCCACGTTCCTCATCAATCTCTATCTCTCGGCTGTTCATTTTCAAAAACTTTTCTCGATACTGTGATAACGAAGAGGTATCGCGAGCGGTGACCAACACGAGACGTCCTCGTAAACCGGATAAAACCTTCCGATCGATCTCTTCCGTGATCTATCAACGTCTCATCTCTCCAACTTGACAATTTTTGGTTGTCGTGAATCAATTCAACGTTCCGATATTTATCGACTGGCCCCAAAATATTTTTACAGCCAAAATTCCTTTAGATAGAATACAAATATTGTTCTTTCGTGGAAAGGACGGTAGATTATTTTCGCAGCTCTTTGACAATGTTTACGGTCAAGATGGACGAAAGAAAGAAAAAAAGGGAAAAGGAAAAAGGAAAAAGGAAAAAGAAAAAAAGGAAAAAAGGAAAAAAAGAAAAAAAAGAAAAGCGAGCAATCGAGCAAAGTCTTGGTTTAATTTCCGGCGAGGTGAGTACGAAACGAGGAAACTTTTTGTTTGAACAGCAAACGGGACCGGTGTTCTAAAACACACGAAACTGTCAGAATCAGTAAGTGCATCAAAATTGTGGACAAAGGAGAACAAAAAAAAAAAAGTTATCCGTAGCGTAGCCTGGCTCTGACACAGTTTTCAGCCAGCTAGAGTGACGGTACGGCCCTCTGCATAACGCATCGTTTCATTTTCTTTTTTCTTCGTTTTTTGTTTACCGCGTCGCTAAACGAAAATTTTGTACGCGAAATTGTCTCTCGCGTGGAAAATCGCACAAATAAATTTATAAACTTCTAAACTTCTAAACTTCTCGCTTCGTAAAATATCAGATAATCGTTTCAACTCCAACTACTCACGACTTACGCTGTACACAAAATCTCGTATCATACGTTATAAAAGATGTTTAGTTTAAAAGTGTTATAGGCAATAGTAATAGAAAAAAAGAAGAAAAGAAAAAAAGAATACAGCGAGTGTGCTAAGAGAAGAAAGAAATAACGATGATTATTCAAGCGGCCCAGAGCGTAGAGTTTAGTCGCACGGCAAATTTACGTTTCGAGAAAGTTTCCTCGGGTCTTGCAGAAATCAGTAGAAAGTTGGAAAATCTTTAGCGGTGCTACGATGCGCGGTCGCCTTCCACTGTATTTATCTCCGCGGGCTCTAAAATCCAGGAAGTTGTGAACCGATCAAAATCTTTCTAACAGCAAAACGAACCGGAGCTTGGTAGCGAGTAGGAGGGAGAAAGTTTTCCGTCAAGTTAAGCGAGCGCAGCAAGAAAGATATCGTCGAAAACGGAAGATTTTGCGATCGTTAATCGACTCGCTTAAAAGATTCAACACGCCGACTGACAAGTTGTAGAGATCGGAAACGCGTAGACGCGAAGTAACGCATGCTTTAACGGCTACGGACAATGACAGATAATTACAGGCGAGCAACGTGAAATGGCTACGTTGTTCCCCGTTTGCGTCAGCGTACGGTTTTCGAGCGTGCAGACCGAGCAAAACGTTTAATTAATACTAGGTTATTTTCCCGTTGGCCAGCCACGTGTCCGCAATCTCATCGTCTAATTAATAACGAGCCAAGATCTCGTGGCGAAAGGCGCTCGTCAACTCTATCTACGATGAAATTCTCCACGAGTGCAACGTTATTATTTATCCTTTAAATCAGAAGAACTTGCCTACAGAACTGTTGCCTACATCTTCGCTTATAGATTTAATTATAAGAAAAATCGAGCTTCCAGTCGTTTCGTTTCAAACTTAAAATCCCTATCCCTATCCCTATCCTTCAACGTTTTGCACACCTGAAAATGTTGCGATTTTCATCACAATTGAGAATAATAAAATATAGTTAACGGCCACGCGTTAAATTGAAATTGTTGCAAAGTGTTACAAAATGTTACAAAGTTTTACACAGTGACAAGCGAGTTCTCGCCGTTTAACCGGACACGGTTGTGTTGGTGAAAGTTGGCCTATCCTATTTCAAAATCATCCCTTAAACGCTTTTCCAATGGCCAAGTTGAAAATTTTCGCGAATTGCATTTTCTTTCTTTCCTCTTTTTCGATTCAACCTTGCGCGTCTCGTTATCTTCCTATCATATTCGACTTTGTTTAATAAGCTTCTATTGTGCTTTATCATAGCGTGTATTTACAATGGAAACTTGTTTGTAAAATTCTAAAGTTATCTTCATTAGGAATATCGTTTGATCGATGCCTATCTATTTTTTCCAGTGAAACCATTAAAAGTCGAAATTATGGAAAAGGACAAGATTCTGTTGGCCGGAAAGAGATACGAGGCTAGATGTCAGAGTACGGGTTCGAAACCACCGGCCGTTTTAACCTGGTGGAAGGCGTCGAAGCAGCTCAAGAAGACGATCAAAAACGTGAGTAAGAGGAAATTGTATAACAATTTTTGCCACGACTATTGCTATGATAGAATCGAATAGGAACGTATCGAGTTTCTTGTTCAATTATATTCTGGTAGATTTTTCGCTGGTAACTATGTATGTATATCAACGATATATTATAATAAGTATTAATTAAAGCGCAATTAAGAAAAATGAAACAAGCGCGTCTCGAACAACGCGAGAAAATGAAAAATCGGTGATGCAAGCCGCGATAATGGAACGACTTTTGATACACCTTAAAGAAGACGAAACGTCTCCAACGATTGATGCTCACCTTGTCAACCTCTTCGCGAAATCGCTTTCTCCAACTTTAAAGGAATAAAAATAACAGCATCTCGATAACGATACTCGAGAAGGGGAATAAACTTCAGATGACAAAGCGTAAGAACATCTCTGAAAATAAATTTGCCTCTACGCGCGTCTCCTACCATTCTTCATCCTCTCTCTCTCTCTTTCTCTCCCCCTCTCTTTTTCTTTCCTCTCTATCTCCTTCGAATCTTGAATCTCGAATCTCGAATCTCGAACTTCGAGTCTCGTTATTTTCATCCGTCCGTCCCGTTTCCCGATTTCTATCGACAGTCCAATTTATTCCGCTGCTTCGGTTACATCGTTAAGAATTCAGGTACCTGTTATAACGTTATTACGAACGTTGCCGAATTACTGTGGAAAGAAAAACGGAAGAAAAAGGTATCCCGATAGACACTATCTAATTGGCTATGAGCAGGTCACCGCGTTGGTTCGTTTAATGACGTTTCGCTTTCCCTTTTCATTTCGCAGCATTACGATTTGTGTCCATCGCGATCATTCTTATCGGTAAATACTGAATTGGAATTTCATAGCGCAACAGTTGGAATGTCGCCAATTCGCTGGTCGTTTAACGACTATTGTCGAACAAAACTTCCTTTTTTCCTATCTTCTGCTCGAATGAAAATCCTATATTTATCGTTGGATACTTAACGTTCGCGTAACCCACGTTGGACTGAGAACCTTTTTTAATAACGAGTACGGTAAATCTTACGATTCGTTCTTTTTCCGTCTGACTAAGGGAAAAACCGAAAAAAAAACAAAAAAAAAAAAAAAA